>VXCM01000892.1:0-20000 GCA_014773175.1 Lucifuga dentata
TTTTTTTTTTTTTTTTTTTTAATATTTCTCTGTCGAAATTACTATCATGTTTCTAACTAGAAAAAAAATATCAGAATATTGAAGATGAAAACCTCTGTGTGTGTTTCCATTAAGTGACTGTATCTAACACATTGATTTTGCACATACCCCAGAGAGCATGAAACTAGCGCTACACCTTAACATGTGTCAACAGTTCCCTCTACAAATATTGACAACCTTGGTAAATAAAAGCAAAATGGGTTACGAAAAAAAATTCTTTGTTTGTCCTCTTTATCTTTCATTCAAAATATTAACAAAATTATAACCTTTAAAGTAAAATAATTAAAAGGAACAAGAAATTCTTATCATGAAATAAATATTTTTCTCAGTTGGCCTGCAGGCATCTGATTGTAGTTTTGTAGACTTTCTGACCCCAAGACCTAACTAACATCTACAATTCTCCAGCTGTGATCCTTGAATTCTTTGGCCACTGGAACCATCATCCTCAGTGTGTGTGGAGTCAATATACGTACACGTCCTCTTCCAGGCCAATTGAGAAAAATATTTGTTTCATGATAAGAACTTCTTTTTCCTTTCAATTATTTTACTTTATTTAAAGGATATAACTGTGTTAATATTTTGAATGAAGGATCAAGAGGATAAACATAAAGACATTTTTTCACAGTTCATTTTGCATTTATTTAACAAGATTGTTAGTACTTGTGGAGGGCATTGTGTGTGTGTGTGTGTGTGTGTGTGTGTGTGTGTGTGTGGGTCTACTCAAATCCAGCCTCTCTACCACAACTGTACTTGGGCTCCAGCAACAGGAGATGAAAAGGAGGTCACTGTTCGTTTTGAAATGATGCTACGCTTAAACCCTCCAAGGACTGTCACATACAAAGCAAAACACCAGCATGCCATCAATAATTTATTAGACCTGTTTATCCAAGGCATGGTGTTTCTCAATACTTTACTTTAGTGGTTCAGTGGGAGCACACTAGTGTACTGCTTAGAAACTGGTGGCTCTTTTGGGGACAGTGACTTTATATTGGGCAGTGAATCTTTAATATTGATAATAATCCTGCTTTGTCTGTTTACGTGGTGGTGGTACGCTGAGTTTAATTTTGCTCTCTTTTTTATGTGATCATTCAAGTTTCAAAGCCTATTTGTAATTTCTACATGATCCATGTATTTTCAGGACTCTCACTCCATCTCTCATAATTCCTAAGTTTTAAGCAAATGCTTTTCAGTATAAATCTGCCTGCACACTGGCTCTAACCAATGGATTGGAATGTGTGTCAGCTCCTTTTATGCTGAGAGCTGGAGTATTTCCACCGTGCCCTTTTCAGCATCACTGACTTGGAGATAGATTGTTGCCAGTGGCTAGTCTTACTAAGGTGCACGAACTCAGATTTGCCCTTTTCAATTTCTGTTTCCTCTATAGCTGGAGAATGATGCTGTATGCATTTTCTTTTATGGAGCTCAGTTTTGAAGTAGGCTCGGAGTGATATTTCCGCTTTTCCTTCCCTGGTTTCTGTCTCCCTGCTTCAGTCATTTCTTCACACCCTCTTCTCTTATCCTTTAAAAAAATTTTCCTCTGTCATCTACCTTTGCACATCCTTTTTAATGTGTTCTGTCTCTTGGACTTTAATGCCTCTGAGATATATGGATGGATGAGGTGAAATGCAACGAATTACATTTTCATGTGTGCTGAATCTGACAGGTTTTGTACCAAAATGCAGTCTTTGGGAAAATGCAGACTTGTTCATTTTTGTTCAAATTTCAGTGACATCAACTAATACATTTTCCTTGAGTTTCATGCAAATTCTAATTGTACTGAGTTGGTGTCACAGGTTTTTTTTTTTTTTTAAAGAATATATTTTGTTTCAAAATTCTGTAAAATTGTGCATGTCTTAATTATATTCCACTTCTAAGCCCTTTCTCTGTTTATTCCCTGTTTTAACTATGCAAAAGCTTTCCTAACAACAATTTCCTTTCCTCATGTCACCATTTTCTTCTCTCCCTCCTCTCTGTTCGGCTCAGAGGCGCATGAGAAATGACACTGGACAAGTCCTTGCTGCTTTATTAAATCCTTTAAGCTTCTGAAGGGAGACAAATACAACAACTCCAATTGAAATCAATGGTAGTAACTCTCAAATGCCATATCTATTCACTGTTTCATTATACACAATCAAACCTCAAAAGTGCTCACACACACACACACACGCACACACAGAAAGAGAGAGAGAGAGAGAGAGAGAGAGAGAGAGAGAGAATCAGTGTTCCTTATGGCTCTCGATGGCAGGGCTCTGCTAACCAGCCTGCTGCAGAACAATTCATGGTCTGCTCAGTCAAATGGAACTCTAAGCCATGGGACCTCTGCCCCGGCCATAAAATATCCTACGCATACACCCCCCCNCCTTCTCTTCACCACAGACCATAAAATCATTGCGACAGATGAAGGCAGGGAACAGTGTTTCTGTGCTGTTTTGCCCGTCACAGATTTCCATTACAAAGTCTTGCTATGAGTCTGGGAGAGCGAGGGCCTATTGAAAAATGGACAGGCTACAAAATGCTGCTAGTCAGGGCCCATCAGTGCTGTGTTTTTCCCCACTGAATGGCTTGTCAGTGAAGGGTGGAGATAGGCTTTGTGTGAGGGGTAAGGCTGAGCTGTGGTGGACCAGACAAAGGGAGGAGACCTGATGTCAGCTGCAGAGGGTGCATTCAGGGTCCAACATCTGGTACATTATAAAGATACTATAAAAAAAAAAAAATAATCCTACACTTTACTCTCCTGGTTTTCTTTAGATATTTCAGTTTTTTGGCATTTTCTCAGAATCTCTTGTTTGTTTTGTTTTGCTTTTGTCATTGTGCTTATTTTCTTGCGTAACTCACTTTGTCTGAAAATAATGCAGCGGTATTATATATGGTGTCACTGCAAATACTTGGACTGTTATCTCTTGAATGGTAGGATTTCAATTGTTTTAACAATTACTGAATTATCAATGCGTTTGGGAAATAGAGTATTGAGAAAAAATCGATTCATCTTCATGACTGAATGAAAACAAAGTATCAGCAAACCAGAGAGACAACAAGGCAACAGAACTACACAAACCTGATTTTCAACATACTTTGTTATGCACATACACACACACACACACACACACACACACACACACATTTGGGGCAGTGGAATCAATAAAGGGCACCTCCTTGTGGAGGTGCAAAGAAGGCCACTTGCCCTTGTCTGGAACATTTTCCTCTAAGAATTTTGTTCAGATACAACTAATTTTCTTAAAACAAGAAAATGTGTGTGTGTGTGTGTGTGTGTGTGTGTGTGTATACATATATATTATTGAGAAACATAATGCTGCTCAGATTATATTATTTTAGCTAAATTTTGACAAAAAAAAAAAAAAAAAAAAATCCATGACTGTGAAGATTCCTCTGAGTTGTACAGGTGGTAAGATGTGTAGAAGGTTGAAGTTGAGACACTAGACTGAAAAAAAATAGCATGAAGGCATTTCAGCATTCATCTGAAAGGCTTCTTCAGCTCTAACTGCAGAGCTGGACAAGTAGTAGCATTTATTCCCAAAAGGAATTAATATTGCACATATACGCAAAGCTTTCACTGCCAAACTTTTTTGTTTTTATTTTATATACATGTAAATTTATCCTTAACAGGATAATAAGATAGGTTTATAGATTCATACTGAATGCATCTACAACTTGAAGGGCACTCATTACAACACATGGCCACAAGCCTAGACAAAATTTGTCTAGTTCTAATGATATACTAGATTACAGACAAAGGTGCAGTCATAATAATTTTTTTTTTTTTTTTTTNAATTTTTTTTTTTTTTTTCTGGAACTATCTCCATAACTATTATAGCTATGTCAAAATACTTTGTGCTACTGAATCAACATCAGTACAGCTACACATTAGTGGTTGTAGCACATTACTATTCTGATTTGTTGCTGTACAGCAATTCCATTAGTGTGCTCCTCTCCAAGTATATATCTTAGTCCATACAAATCCTTATCTAGATCTAGACCAAATTATATCTATTAATAGACTATATGGGATAAACATGCCTGATTTCTTTTATTGAGATTGTTGATTTACTTTTGAAAAAAAATGACAAAAATATCAAAAGGCCTTATCAACAATGCTGAGAAATATTTTAAAACATTCCTGGATATGCCCCTGGATCCATACCAGAACCAAAACTTAATGGGTTTTTCCCTGTGTTAAGGTTAAGTAGGGTTTAGACAATTCAAACCCATTATTTTCAGATTAGTGTGACATTGAGTTCATGGTTAAGGCTATAAGATCTAGCTGGAACTTGGCAAGTTACAAGAAAAATAATGCCAATGCTGGCTTTAAATACAAATGTAGTAAAATGCTTTTCATACCCATCCATCCACCCTGACTGTCTACAATTCCATTCATTCTTCCATTAACAATTCATAGGTAACAAAAGTATTATATACTACAGCTACTACATACAAGCCAAGACTGTTTGTTAAAAAGTAGTGCCTGTGAAGGAGAAGGCATTGAGGGTTAGGTCTGGTCACAGAGAGGAAGGGCATAAACATGTCACAAAAGTGTTCTTTCATGTCTTTTTGGCACAACTGCTATCATTAAGGTGCAGCACACAAGCAGAGTAGTCAACATCACCTTACCTTACTTAAATATCACCTTACCTAAACGCAAGGTGGTCCCAATTTTGAATCTTGGCTGTGCACAGTTTGCAAGCTTTCTCTGCCTGATTCAGTTTCCTTTCAGATTCCAAAGACAAGCAGGCCAAATTGAAGGGAGACTCTAAATTGCTCATAAGTGTGAATGTGAGTGTGTATTTTGCTCAATGCATGCTGGGATATGCTCCAGCCCCTGTGAGCCTGTATTGGAGTGTGCACGTGTGGGAAATGGAAGGATGGATTGTAATTTGGGGCATTCAGTCAGTGGGCACATAATGGATGCAGGCAAAGTGTCAAGTTTAAAAAAAAAAGAACAAAAGAAAGAAAAAAAGGCCAAAATTACCCTTTACATTACTCAGTGACTCTGATTACTAATGGATTGTAAAATTTCACAGAAATCAATTAACATCCTAAATGCTGACATTTATTTGGCTGCGTGTGCGCACACACACACACACACACACACACACACACACACAAACAATTAACATTCCCTCAGTGTGACATTTATTTGGCTGTTCATATTCACCGCTTTGCTTCACTCTACCTTGTCCAAGTGAGAAATAAGCAGCAGCAGCCTGATCAATGGGACATTCATTCAGCGGTGTTACACTGAAATGACTCCCCTGCAATGAAATGACACAGCAGCCTACATGACGCCATAAATTTGCCTAGTTTAAATACTTTCCCTAATTCTTCTGAGAAGCTGTGCTCTTGTTCTTTATTTAAGAGAACGGATGTGAGGGGGGAAAAAAAGATGGAGGGATATCAAGAGGCAAATGCTTGCGCTGTGTTTGCTTTTGTTTCCCCTTGAGGTACTTTGAGAGTCTGTTATTTTTGTGAGACAACGTGTGCTTGTGTGTGTATGTCGGCATGACTGTGTGTGGCAGCCGGGGCACATATGGAGACCATTATAAAGCCTGGATACTGTGGACTGCCATGGGTTCAAGTTTTCCTTCAATAAGAGCTCCACTGTGCATTGTATGTGTGCCTGTGTGCCAGATATTATCAAAGGTACCTTCTCACCATTTGACATTCATAAAACCCAACTGAAGTTACAGTAGATATAAATTTCTATAGTATGTATAAAAGGAGAAGTAAACTGTGGCTTGTTGTATCTATGTATGGTCACTGGTCAGTAATGGTCTGGCAGCTGGAGAGAATGTTTTGGGAAAGAACAGTTTGTGGTTTTGGTGTCTGTGACCAGCACTTATGTGTTGCACCACAGTGGTGGGAACATGTGGGAGGATTGTGGGATCAGGAAGATGAGAAAGAAATGTAATGGGATGAAATTAGTGAGAAAGAGTGAGATGGGACAAAGGTGATAGACGAGAGAAGGAGAGTTGAAGGGAGATAAGGGGAAGGATAAAGAGGAGGACGGACAAGGAGTGAAAACTGTCAGAAATTTGTAGAGGAGAGCAAAAAGAGGCTGTTTTTCTGTTTTGTTTTTATTATTATTTTTGTCTCGTACATACAGATGTTCAAAAAGAAACTGAGAAAAAAATCCAAACATGCAGTGGAAAATTTATTTTTATGCATGCTTGGCCTCTGACTTCAAACTACTGTGGCCTCCTCCAAATTCACTTTCATGCATTGTGAAGCCATAAAGTGGAAACCGCCACAACATGTCTGCACATTTGGGGCAATTCGAATGATATATTTCTGTCTCGGGTATGGGTGAGCTGAAAAAAAAAGTTTGGGTTTGAAGACAAATAGCTTTAATTTACAGTAGCAAATTAAAAGTCTTATCTTGAGCAGTCAGTGTGGATTTCCATTCCCCTTTACTTCACAGAATTCCTTGAGAAATCCTGGAAATGGGTCTGGAGTGAAACTTTGAAAAGATGTTAATAAAGAGGAACTTTGTTATACAGGATGTCCAGGTTGGGATTTTTCATGAATGACAGGGTGTGTGATGTCTAATATGCTGAATAGTACCTCCTGAATACATAGGAATGCCACAACACACACACACACACACACACACACACACACACATGACCTGACCCCTCTTTCCTTGGATAAATAATTGATGTCTCCAGTTAAAGTGTCAGAGCAGAAGCTAGAACCAGCACTTATTTATCGTCTTCCAGATCATTAACACTGTCTCTTTCCTTCCCCCTGTCTCTCTAAGCAAACATGAGGATTTGCTTTCATAATAAACGTGTGAATGTTTAACTTGAGCCCACTGACAGCCTCTCTCAGGAATTGGGAGCGATAAATGCTTTCACATGCAGCTCAGGGAAATGATTTTTTATTTATGAAAGACAGAGCAGGGGAAATTTTAACCACAATGTTTCAGATATATTCACCAATAAACATCTCTGTGTATCAGCCCAGTGTATCTTTACAGAAGTAGTATATTTCAGTTTTTCATGAATAATGAATTCTTTGCATTTCTGCTGATTTTTATGTTTTGGAGTTTAGTCTGAGTTCAGATGCAGACTGTTCATACAGTTGTACACAGATGCTGAGATATTGTCTGTGTTCATGTCACAGCACCACAGCAGGTATCAAGAGGTTCACTCATTTCCTTTGAGCTTCTGCACTACGAAACATTATCAGTTTACAGCACTTGAGACAATGAGTTTCTACATAAGTTAAGAAAAATGTTGCATCAGTGACTTTCATCACTACATTTATTTACACTGCAAGGTAGAAGTGACTCAATTCTGATGTTTTTGCTCCCATAAGTATGTGTGGTGAATATCTTCTTCTTCTTTTCCTTTCGGCTTTCCCTTCAGGAGTCACCACAGCGAATCATCTGCCTCCATCTAACCCTATCCTCTGCCTCCTCTTCTCTCACACCAACTAACTTCATGTCCTCTTTCACTACATCCATAAATCTCCTCTTTGGTCTTCCTCTAGGCCTCCTGCCTGGCAGTTCCAACCTCAGCATCCTTCTACCGATATGTTCACTATCCCTCCTCTGTACATGTCCAAACCATCTCAGTCTGGCCTCTCTGACTTTATCTCCAAAACATCTAACATGCGCTGTCCCTCTGATGTACTCGTTCCTGATCCTATCCATCCTCGTCACTCCCAAAGAGAACCTCAGCATTTTAGTCTCTGCTACCTCTAGCTCTGCCTCCTGTCTTTTCCTCAGTGCCACTGTCTCTAAGCCATACAACATCGCTGGTCTCACCACCGTTTTGTACACCTTTCCTTTCATTCTTGCCGAGACTCTTTTGTCACACATCACACCTGACACTTTTCTCCACCCATTCCAACCTGCTTGCACACGTTTCTTCACCTCTTTTCCACACTCTCCATTGCTCTGGACTGTGGACCCTAAGTACTTAAAATCCTCCACCTTCTTTATCTCTATTCCCTGTAACCTCACCATTCCACTTGAGTCCCTCTCATTCACAGCCATGTATTCTGTCTTGCTGCGGCTAACCTTCATTCCTCTCCTTTCCAGGGCATATCTCCACCTCTCTAGGTTTTCCTCCACCTGCTCCCTGCTCTCACTACAGATCACAATGTCATCTGCAAACATCATGTGTTGTGAATATATGAACAGTATAAAAAGTACATGGAACTGAATGTTCTCAGATTCATTGACATGTGTAAACAGGTTATGTATCAGACATCTGCTAATAAGTTGTCATCTGAACACACACAGATCGGAATTTCCTTGTCATCCCTACTGGCACATCATAAAATGTGACACTTTTCCACTTTGTCCGTATGGTACCACAGAATGGAAGCTTTACCATTTACCACACAAAATTCATGAAACAGGGCAGGACTGAGGCCTTGCGTTCATTTTCTCTGAGTAGCAGTGAATGCCTGTGCAGCGGATGCTGGGATTACAACCAATGAGGCACAGGCAGTAGACACAGCAGGCAAAAATTTAAATCACTGAAGTGCAACTTGAAAAGGATGGAAAATTGTGGTGCAATAACTGATCACATGACTTCTATGTATTCACTGTAAATAAATGTAAATTGCAGCCATTCTACTGCTGAAATAAAACTCCAATTAGATGCAGCTGCTACACCGACTTATTTTGCTTGTGAAAACGAATGGCAACAACAAATGAAGAGAAGCAGCAAACTGTATTTGGACTGATAAGATGATGCATCAGCCCACAAGTGGCCAACTGTAGGAGGTGCTTGTTGCAGCTTGGAGGCGTCAGGCGTTCTGTATGGCTGTAGTCTTAGGCTTACTTGATTAGATGAAGTGAATCAGGAAGACGTTTCCTCTTAGATTTGAAATTTATTAGATAATTACAGAGCCCAGGCAGTGACATTTGTGAAAAACTATAACACGTGGCCACGAGTTATTATGGCAGTGTGTGAATGAGAAAATGTCTCATGGCTATGACTTGGTAATGAGTGAGAATATGTTGTTACTACTGTGTGGGAAAGAAACATGATGCGACTGTAGGATAGCTAGCCACACCTATGAACTGATTTTGTGTATATTCTGAACTTTAAGGTAACCGCTGAAAGAGCTGGAGGCTATTTTGGAAGCCGTCGTATGTGAGTGTATTAAACTTTGTCACAATCAATAATAAAGTGTTTCAGAAAGACACGTATGTCATATGATTTGTTCAGTTTGTATTAATAATTGTGGAAATCTCTATTAAAATATATTTGAAAAAAAGAAAAAGACAATACAGATAAATTGCAAACATTTATACGCCACAAGAGTTGGTTCTTTGTGTTTATAATTAAACTGTTTCCACGCAATAGTAACTCATGGCCACAATTTAATAATTTTGTTCACATGCATTAGTAAGTCATAACCATGTGTGTTTTTTGTTTTATTTTTTTCCCCTACAAATTTCACCATCCAGGCTCCAAAGATAATAGAGAGAAGAAAGAAAATATGTGAAAGGAGGTATGACTTAGAGTGATGAATGAGGAGGAAAAAAAATTGTTCATGATTGAACTTCAGCTACACACAATAAGAACAACTGGTGGATTACATCAGCAGGATTAAAACCAATAAATAGGCTGAATGAATGTCAATTGAACAAAATGGAAATAATATTTCAAAAATTGATTAGTATGCTACAGCAGACATTGTGACCTCCTCTCATTTAAATTGTGTGATTTCTTCCAAATATAAAAACAAAGGCTTGGCAAAACACTTTAATGCACGAACAAATGGTCGTTTGATCATAATTTCCAGCCCAGTCATGCCAAAACTGCATTATGTTTGCACTCGCTATCAATAAAAGAAATATTCAATGTAAGAAAGTATGCAGTTCTTTATCGAAAATTTGAGAATAATTTTTGAAATGTTGACATTTCCATTCAGCATTTCTGAGTTAATGCATTGTTCCAGAAACATTACCCATAAACCTATTGCATATCTTCATGGGGATTTGGTAAAATACCCCAGATCAGCACTAGTACTTACCCTGAAAGCTATGATGAATAAGAAGCTCAGACCTCACTCCCTGCACCCGCTTTCTCACCTCCCAGTGGATTACACGTTAACTCCCCTGAATATATGTTCAAGAAATGTGTGACATTCCTTCGGTGTAACAAGCCACGAGAATGTTTAGACATACTTGTGCAGATATTCTAGCCCCCTCCTCCCCCAGCTGCTCTCTCTTTCCAGTACAGGTAAATGGTTATCTCCTAAGAGCTAAACTTTGACCCACATATGAGGCTCGATCCGAAACAAATGTCCTCAGTAAAGTATGTGTGTGTGTGTGTGTGTGTGTATGTGTGTGTGTGTGTGTGTGTGTGTGTGTGTGTGTGTCTAGGAAAGCTTGCGAGTGTGTGCATTGGTATGAGACAGAGTGGGGTGGTTGTGCGAAAAGAGAAAGCAGAGTGCTGCATTTTTTGAGCTTATTGAATAAGTTGTTGATTATGGCTGGAGCCAGTGGCTGGAGAGAGNGAGAGAGAGAGAGAGAGAGAGAGTTTTCCACCTATGGTAGTTAATGTAATTGAGTGCAGCTGTCAGGCTTTTCTGCACAGAGCTTTATGTCTAGGTAGTGTCCACTGTTACAGCATGTTTAACCGAGATATGCTTATAGAATAAAACAGAGTAGGAACAGAGCAGCTGTGTTTCATGTGCATGTGCACTTGTGAGTGTAAGTTCATGAACAAAAAACAATGCCGCATAGGCAGCATACACACATATGATTATACACTGAGCCTCCCAGGCTGGTAGGGGTTAGATATGAATGAAGACATGCTTGCCCGTTAGCCCAACAATGAACAACTGGGTAGCAGCTGTGCTGGCAGGGTACTCTGTGGGAAAGGGTGTAAGGAATGCCGAAACAATAACATCAAAAATCCACCAACCAACATCTCTGTGAAAGATCACCCTGACAAAAATTTGCAACTCACTGTATCAATTTGCAAAAGAAAAAAAATATCAAATTAGCATTCTCCAAGCTCAAATGGAGCAAAGTGCGCTTGCTTTGTTTCGAGGTCAAACATTGTGATGCATAGTTAATCTAAGGCGCATACGCTCTTATCGATTTTTCCTGCTGTACTGACCTACAAAACAACAGCAGATCCACTCGCTTGTATTAGGTCAGCAATTTGTGAATCTGCAGACACATTTTCAATATCCTTCACTCTAATCAGCCATCTTGATTGTCCCAGTTATTTCATTTGGCTCAGCAGGGAGAGAGGAGGGAGAGGGAGAGAGAGAGAGAGAGAGAGAGAGGGAAGACAAGATAATGAATGAGAAGCAGAACTTCTTTATTACTGACTAATCTTGGCTCTGGTTAACTTTCCAATCAGTGCTTATTTTAATAAGGACCATATGAGCAGGAAGTGAGGGTTGGGGATGAAGGGGTTACACGTGCAGAATTAAAATGCATGCATGTGTGTGTGTGTGTGTGTGTGTGTGTGTGTGTGTGTGTGTTCAAGGATTGCCAAAAATGTCCTACAACAAACAAGAAAATCTTCATTCTAATATCAAGTTAGAAATCTGCTAACAGAGTAAACAAAAATGAATAGGATTTCTTGAAATGAACATACAAATGTAGTGACAATAAAACACGATCTGACCTTGAAAGTTGTGAAAGAATCAAGCTTTCTAATCTCATATAAACAGTGAAACTTCAGATAATGGTAGGTGATTGAAATTAGATTGTCTTTTAATTCAGCTCATTTTAGGAGTGTAGTTAAATGTAACTACTTGTTAAAATTTTTCCATTTCTGCCAAAGCTGTAAAACACTTCATGTCTTGCCACTTTCAAGCTGTCATTCATTGTTTACAGAGTGAGCCTGAAAAATCATATGACAATCAAATTTGTAACAGTTTTTTCAGGATTAAGTATCATTTTCTTCATTTTAATGCAGTGGTTTGAGTTAGGTCACATTCATATTTCTTATTTCTTATTCATATTTCATATTTGCTTTCTGTCTCATCAATGTGATTTGCAAACTATATGACTATTGGCAACAGGGGTCACAAGACCTCTACAGTACAGGAATCTTCAACGAGTATGTCTCACCTCCAAACGATGTTTCATAAAAACATAACACATGCACACACACACACACACACACACACACACACAAACAAAAAACACGAGAAGTCACCAAAAAAAAAAATGTGAGAAGTTATAAGAAATGGTACAAGATTACACATGACACAGAATTTCCTGGAAACATCATATATGAGTTAATATACATTTCCCTTCATTTTCTGGGTCCAAGCACACTGCAGAGTATTTCTCCTAGCCATGGTTGCTGATGTTTTATTGCAGGTGTTACAAAGCCTCCCTCTTGTTTTCTATCTCCCCAATTTGTGTGCTGTCATTGGCTGCAGCCATTTCATGCTACAGGATTTGGGCTCCCAGACTTGTCCAGATATTTAGCCTGCTTGATATTTCTTGGGCATGTGTGATGCACATCTCTCAGAACTTTGAACAGTTCACACACAGCGATTCTCAGAGATTTACTTCTGATCTGGGGCTTTTATTGGCAATTATGAAAAACTGTCAGCAGGTGAAAAATCAGGGCTAAACTTACATACCCTGAACTAGGCCTTATTCTGCCTCGATGGTACTTGACGAGATGATTTTCCTTAGATAAGAAAAATATGATCGATTGTAGATCTTAAAAAGATCTTAAAATGAGCTCTTAAGAATTTCTTAAGTTTCTGGTTTTGCATTGTGTATGACTGTGTGCGTGCATGTGTGTGTGTGTGTGTGTGTGTGTGTGTGTGTAAGTGTGTATGTGAGTGTGTGTGTGTATGTATGGACACACTAGTATTTATATCCACATGGTATAAATGATTCATCCAGACAGTGATAAAAGCCCAGCATTGTTCAGGAACATGATGGGGAGAGAGATAAAGCTGCAAACACTCAGAGGAAAGGGAGGATAGCTATTAAGCTGATTCAGGAGAATGGAGGTGAGAGAATAAAAGGAGTGTGGGGCACAAAGAGCGGGAGAAAGGTCATTAACTCTTTGCACATTATAGCTAAGATCCTCAGAAAGAGAGTGCAAATAAATGGGTAAGAAGAGCGAGGAATGAAGGAAGTGGTTGGAAAAATGTGGGGTGAAAATGATTAGCCAAGAGAACAAGTGCACCAGCGGATGTGCAAGAAAGATACAAAAAAGAGAAAACTCCTTCTGGTTCCCATGAACTCTTAATCCCATGAGACTTCTGACTGGGGGGGTGAACTCTAGGCTATGCTACTTCCTGTACTTTAAATAGATACTAATGAAAAATCCCACATAGACCAACAGTACATAATTAAGAAAACACACAAGTTAAATAAATCAGCAGAAGTCACGGTCACCAGATTTTTTCCATTCTCGTCGTTTAGCTGCTTGACTTCACATGAAGAAATGGAGATTCTCCCTTTAATCATGTGGCTAATGGAGCTAATTTGTTCCACTGAGGGAAGGCGTTCCTCATCCACAAACACAGCACTGCAGGAGAGCTTCGATTAACACAATGAACCTCTCAGCAAAAAGAATACTAGCGAGGTTGGTGAACTCATGGAGAGAGCTGTTTGGGTCATGTTATGTCTAATTACCACTGCCATCATTAGGAGTGTTTTTGGCTCAATATTTCAGATTAATCTGCTACATGAAACTGACTGAATCTAGTCTTTTATTTCTAGATACAGTATATTCACACCACATAAAATATAAACTCTAATTCTTCCTCCCTAAAGTATACTCAAGTAGAAGGAAACTTTGAAAAGAAGCTCGCTGAATTAACATTTGGTAATCTACAAAGCTTTCATAACATTATGCTTATTATGTTTTTCTCCTTCAGTTTGTTGGTTAAATTTTCTTCAGGGCAAGGAATGATTCAGTAAAATGAGAAAGATTATTGCAGTTTTCCTCCCACTTCTGGGAAGGAAGTGGTTGTCTTCTAGAGTTATTCTTTATTTTATTTTTTTTTCTTTCTTGTGCCTAGTTATGCTTTAAGAAAATGGCCATTTTCTAAATATAGCAGGTATGCATCTTTTTTTTGGCAGAATAAAAGCTCAGAGGCATGTGTTTATTCTTCCCCAGGACATATTGTAAAGTTGTGAAGCTGACAAAGATTTGATATGTGTGTGCGTTTAAGTCTGTGTATGGTTGAGTGTGTGGGTGTGTGAGAGAGAGAAAGAATTTGCACGAGTTTGTGTGTGTTGTAATAAAAAGGTCATGGGACTTCCTAAATGGTATGTATCACATGAACAAACACACATACACACACACACACACACACACACACACACACACTCATATAGCTGTAGATGTNGAACAAACACACATACACACACACACACACACACACACACACACACACTCATATAGCTGTAGATGTTACGGATATTGTCATCTTTTCCCAAAAACATATTCATCAGGCGTTGATATTGGAACCAGCTGTGGGATGATGGGATGCAGGTGTGTTTCAGTAAATTTCAGAATCCATTATACTGTATGTTGAGGAAAGGAGAAAGTTTTAGGAGGGTGAAAAAGGACTTTTCATTTTCAAGTTCCCCGTGTGAATTTTGATTCAAGATGGTACAGTCAGGTTCTTTAATAAAGTGCATGGAAGCATTGATTAAGGCCATTGGAACAATCCTTTCTTTTACTATCACACAAATCAAGTCTTAGTTTCATCTCTGAAAAAGGATCAGCCAAAAAGAACTGAATTCTCACAACAGAGAATACTCAATCTAGTCAATACCAAGGCAGTAAATCAAGCGCAAGCTCACGCCCAAAGCTCAGTGAATCTCAAACAATAATAGTAAACCATGCAATAAAACTCAATACTCTCCATTGATGGTTATGGGTTCATACACCTCTGAATAATTCCCTCTCATTTAACCCAAAATACATCAAAATAAAATCCGCCTTCTGCTATTTCCGTCAATAAAACGCATGAGTGCACCTCAATGTCCTCACAATACAAACCCATGCGGCAACCAGACTTTGCGCCTTAAGGGCCAGAAGACAAAAAGTGTCTGCATTCATTTGCATGCCATTGCTTTGACTGCATACACACGCTCTCAGCGCCTTTTCATCCACACAGAGGCCACTAGAGTCAACTCATGCTTATTGTACTCTGCTTTATATCACCTTCAATATAGTGAAAGTTTACAAAGTGAAAGATGAGACATAAAGTGCCTCATTGGGCGATGAGTGTCTCACCTCCAACTTTTAAACCCTTGATATCATCAAGTCTTCTGTTTGCAGTGCTTAAAGTGAGTGAGTAGATCAGCAGTTAATCCTGCGGGCTTGTGCTGCAAAGTAGCTCATCACTGTCTGGGTGCTAAAGAGGGCTTAAATGCTGATGTTGTCAGATGCGGACAAGAAGGGAGAAGATAAGCTATTGTTTTCCCAGGGAAAGCACAGAGGGCTTGATGCTGTGCTGTAACACTGACGCAACCTTCAGAAAGAGTGGTCGCCTTTGGAGTTCTTATGGAATAGGGATTTCACCATCCACATGCATGCACACACACATGCATGCATATTTACGTGTATAATCAACCAAAGCGTGCTTGCATGTGGTCATGCCTAAATGCAGATGCAAAGGCACGCACACACACATATGCGTATCAGCTACATACACTTCAGCTGCTTGCCTCAGCTGAAGATGATAACTTGCTTCTAGCTGTGTTAGAAGTGTGTGTTATTTCCACAGAACATCAATAAGCTGCGTTCAACATCCTCAGTCTTCAGCAGCTATTTTGATTTGCTTCAAAATCCAACCCATTCTGCATTCTTTTTGATATCCACCGGCTCCAAATGTGTTTTGCTTTCTCTTTTATCAAGACCCTCTTCACTCTTTATTATTACTTTTTTTAACTCCAAGACTTATTTTTCATTATTATATTGTGCTTTGGCGTAGCTCTGCTAATAAATGCTCCTCCAACCACTATTCAGTATTCACTTTCTATCCTTAGCACTTTTAACAGTTTCTGTGACTACCATAAATTATAATAATTCTTTTTTGTGCTGTATAACATCATGTGGTGATAAAAGTCATAAAAGTACATTTTTTATTGTATCCAGACCATAACATTTTAAGCCTTTTAAAGCATTTTAAATCAGCTATGCTACATAGAATCATTATTTGACATGTGGCTGCTATCAGAAATGTTTATGAAAAAAAAAAAAAAAANAAAAAAAAAAAAAAAAAGGTTTTGTTGTGTTTTTCCCTCTGTTCCATCTGACTAAAACCAAATCAATTGACGTTATCAGGAAAGCTGTATAGATTATATAGTTTTCACTATATTGTTTCAACTAATGAAATCCTGGTTGAAACAAATGTTTCAGTTGGGATTTTTCATTGGTTATGAAAAAAATGGTAACTGTTGGAAAGTGATAATTACTTAACTTGAATGGGTAAACGATTAACTAGTTGCTGTTAAATTAATTGTTAAATTACAGCAACTAATTATTTTCAAAAGTAACTTTCCCAAACACTATATTAGTTGTTCTCTCTTTGGAAAGCCAGTGCAGGGTTTCAGTTATGTTTTGGCTGAAAGGCGCCTTTCCTTATTAACACCCTCGCCTCCCTCTGAGCTATGTATCTATTTCTGCTGATGCAGTTTTCATTACTGTCAGTACAGGTCTTTCTTTTTCTCTCCAGCCTCAGTAGCTATTGCTCTTTGTGCTAACAACCCAGTTCTTTCTCTATTTATTTCAGCCAACCCACCATTACTGTTTACTTAAATGTAAAATGTTTGTCACTTATGTGACAAACAATATTTTAAAGAAAATAAGTAGATGCTTCAAAATATTCAGAAAATATAAAAACCTTAATGAGCTGGGTATGAATAGAATCACTTCACTGAACAAAATAACTGTTGATTGAGAAAAGCACATTTATTGACATAAAGATGTAAGTATTACTTTAAAGAGCAACTTGACAGACATATTCACACAGAAACTTTCCAGTATATTTAATGTATGTGATCGCCTCACATTCACATGCTCAATACTGCAACACTATGGCTGGCTCTGTGGGAATCGGGTGAAGAGTTCTGCCAGACTACTTTTTGCTGGGGGAGAAACAGATCACTTTATGCATGCATTAATATATATTACATCTGCTGCTCTTATTATCCCTGGCAAGGCTATGACATTTGGGACCTGTCCCTTGTTACTTTTCTGGCTTCTGTGCTGTTGTTGTCGCTGCCATACAATAAAGTAGGTCTACTGCACCTACAGTAAGCTGGGAGGGATTCTCCATGGATAAAATGTATTTTCATCTGCAGAGAATTATTGATGTTTCTTGCTGGTTTGGGGGATAGATGCTGAATTAGATGACACTTTCACAAAATAGAAAGTGGCTAGCTCAGGCTTTCCACAGAACCAAAGCTATCATTTTAGAATGTTGTTGTAGCTACCGTTAAAAACCAACTCTGAACAGCAACCAAACACAACATTACAGGCACAAGATTGAGCTTTAAAGGGGATGTGCAGTATACAGATTACCGTGTTTTTGTTTTCATTGAGGGTCTATTTTGAAACCTTTGTATTGTCTTAATGTGCAAAAAAACACGGTGTTCCCCTTCTGCTCTCATTTGCTGCAACATAACTGTGCATGCTGAGTGATAATAGAGAGAAGCTATCCTTCTTTAGTTAATTTAGCTTTAAGCTTAAATATGATAATGTTTAACACATATTAATATATTACATAGAAAAATGAGGGGAAAATAGTAAAAAAAAGAGTCCCCTTCAATGCCTATTCTGTCCACAAGCAAAACATAACTGAATACATTTATTCTAGTAAAAATAACTTTATAATTGCTTTTCACCTTCACCCCACTACATTTAACCGATGACTGTAGTTACTAGTTACTTTTTGATTAAAGTATTGCTGTTGTTGGGTAAAAACTTTGTATTTCAGCCTTGTTTCATGATCAGATAAATGATCTTTTTTTCGATTCTTCACTTGGTACTTTAGTTTTAGTCCATTTTAGTTGTAATATTAATTTACTTTTATTTATGTAGAGTTTTGATTGCAAGATTTTTACTTGTAATAGAGTATTTTCCATTGTAGTCTTCATGCTTTTTAGAGCTGTCAACTTTTTTTTTTTTTTTTTTTTTCAGTTTTGATCATCTGCTTTTGGCCTTCTGGAGTTTGGGCAGTGCCCAGGGTGGCTTTAAAGTCTCTGAAACCTTCGTGCACAGAGTTCTCTGAAACAGATCTCCTGAGGATCTGTAAGTCTGTCTGCGTCTGTCTGCCTGGGGATCACCCCTCTCTTTCATCAACCTCCTTTAACTTCAAAAACTGAGTGTATATGTAAGTGCTTTCTGTGTATTTGCATGCATGCATGAAGATGATGTTTATGAATGCTCATGTGCATGCATGCATGCATCAATCAGTGTTTTTGTGTATGTTGCACCCCTCTTGCCAACAGATGGAAACCTCAGGCACAATGCCAAGGGTCTCTCTTTGAAGCACCCCCTCCCATTTTACCCCATCTTGTCCTCCCACTCTCCCCTCCTTTTCCCCTGTCAACATTTTGCACTTACCAAGCTGAAAGAAAGCTTCAGTCTTACATAGGAGGCCCCGCAACCTGGCTGGAGGCAGTGGAAGTCTTCTGTTACTATGAAAAGACAAATCTAGCCCTGCATTTGACACAATAACACAGTCTGAGAGGGGAAAGAAGTGCAAATACAATATTCATAGGAAAATTACAAGGCTTGCAGCAATGTAACATAGTACTGTGGCACTTAGGAATATGTTAGCATTTTGCATATAAAGGAAACTTGGCAGTGTTTTCTTTCAGGCACAGTGGTGTGCATGCTTTTTTATGGGCACAAGTGTTTGTGAGTGCACTCACTGCTTGATTGTGGTATTCATAAGGAAAGCAGTGTTTTAGCACTGAAGTATTCAGTGCTAAAGGACTGGAAGCATTCAATTTTCAACTGAATGAGGAAACTCCTTGCGGCTATTTGACTGAAGTAAGGTGTCTGCAAAATGAGTGACAACACAAAATAAAAGTAGGTGTTGACATCAATATATTCTTGGCAAAAAATAAATAAATAAATAAATAAATAACTACAATTAAAAAAAATAATAATGATTTTTCCACTGATGAACTTCAGCTGACATTTATTATCTTCCTATTTTGACAAATAGTGCTCTTTGCATGCAGTGTACGTACTTCTCTGTTATTTTCTTCTACCAGAATCTATGACTGACTGATCGACGTGAGCCTTGCATGTTGATCTGTATCTTTACAGTGTAAAGTGAGCCTTTCTCAGTGTTCCTCTTGGTCAGCCTGCTGTCAAATTTGTTTCAACAGGGAACATGGCAGCAAGCTCAGCTTTAAGATGGAAATCAATGTTAATTATTATTCAGGTTACCAGAATGTCCCATGCAATAGTAAAAGAGTTAGTGAGGTGAATAATTCAGTCGAGAGAGCATAATTTATGAGAAATGGACATAGGTGAAAGGATACATTTGCTAAGAATGTATGTGTTGGTAAAAAATGTAAAATAGGAAATTATTGCCTGAACTGCATTACCCTGGTCATCCACACAGAGCAGATGAATGAATTAGCTTAAATTTTTTGAGATTAAAAATGGAAACTGTGTATCAGAAGAGGTATAAGAAGCAATATACTGAGAAATTAGTTCAGTAACAAAACAAAGAATAGATTAAACCACAAAAGACACATATGGACACACATGGTCTGTACACATTACATCTGGATTGTTTGCATATGCACACCAGGAATCAAATTGGTGACTTATTTATGACAACAAGAAGAGCTCCTGTTTGATGTACTTAGCTGAACATGAGACAAAAAGCTCAGAAAGTGAGAAATGGTGGGCAATCACATTGCTGCTTTTTTTTTTTTTTTTTNTTTTTTTTTTTTTTTTTCTGGGTTTACAAATCTGTCTCACAGATAGTTCCACCTCTGCCTC
>VXCM01000892.1:25000-32500 GCA_014773175.1 Lucifuga dentata
TCAGCCTTGGCATAGGTATGCATGCTAATCCATGCCCTTATGTATTGTGTTCTTTTCAGCATTATAGTGAGAGGTGTTTCTAATATTTGATCCTCCATGTGTATGTAAATGGAGGTGGACAAAATATTAGAAACAACTTGAATTATATTGTAGTTCAGTACATAAGTAAATAAATAAATAATCCTGTATCGCAATACTTCCTCTTGCTAGACTAGAATTACCTATGGACCTCATGCGATTTAAGAATTTACCTGCCTCACATGTGCTTCACGCTGCACATTCCCACAAGATAAATATAATCTCTGGCTCACTCAGATTCACTGACCAAATCCCAAGGATTATCTCGGATACGAGTGAAATGTAATAAGCCTCGTTGCTGAATAGCTACATAAGCCTTGTGAATTTCCACCCAAAATGCTATCAAAGCCCTCATTAATAATTACCACTGATACCACTGAAACCTTCATAATTCCCTACCCACAAGAGGAAAAAGGAAAGCATCGAAAAATAACCTCAACAGTTCATGCAGAAGTAGTAGATAACCTTTATGTATGGAGATATGTGGTACATAGTTTGTGGTGGAGTTTTTAATCTTACAGATAATGGACATGGAAGATCCACACAAGATGAAGAAAACAGATGCCCTGGAAGAATTCTTGTCCAATTCAATTAGGGTTTAAATCTTCCTGTGTGTGTGAAGTGCTTATTTTTCAGATCATCTCATATATCTCACCTGCCCGGTAGGTACCCTCAGTTCCTCATCTGCTGATTACCATATGATCAGCTAAATGCTTAATGCTGCCCAGTGCACCTCATTGACTCATCAAGATCTCTGTCACCACATACAGGCAACATTTAACCCACAGCCAGGTATTGATCTGACATTTATCCTCAAGCAGCACATCATTTCTATTTATTATAATAAATGTATTGGATCTCTTGATTTTAGCTAGTCAACTTGATTACATTGAGATGAGCCATATGTAACTATGAAATCAAAAGTTGTATTTTTCATCTGTATTGTTCAGACAAAAATATATTTGGACTAAGCATGATGGCATTATTATTCCTTTTGTGAGAATATTGATACAATCTGCTACTATCATATTGTGTTACCATTTTATTCAGCACATTTGTATGAAAACATTGTTAATTGTGTGTTTTAACGTGTAACAAAATGGAATGATTGAAACAGTACTGAAATGAAACCATTGACTGTCAGGAACATATTAAAGTATATTCCACAATATGCAAGTATTCTTGAGATTAATTCAATCTCACGAATACTTGACTCAAACAGCTAAAACATATAAAACCACAGATTATGAAAGACATTGTATGATTTTCAGTGAAGTTTAGTGAAATTAATTCATTACAAACTTCCATGTGATAGGCTTAATAAAACAAGTAATACTAAACAAATTCAAAACCAACAAAATCCCCAATTATAAATATGAGCCACCATGCTAACTTTCAATGAAGATGGCACATGAGTGGTGATTTTAGAGTGCTAACCTTTCCTGCTTCAGTATCCAGAGCATGGTTGGGAATCACAGAGGAGCTCTTTTTATTGCTCCCATGGCTGAAGTTATTGCCAACTTTCGGGGTTAACCCCTGTCACTACACTCAGTCGCTGGCACAGAAAACTCAGGGCGCTGCTTGTTGCTTGAGGAGTCGTAGCCTTTTATTTTACATCAAACTCAACTTCATACTGTCATTCACTGTTACTTCCACTTATGCTAACCTGGCTCTGCTCTGATTGCCAACATCAACCTGCTCCACACACTGCGACAAACGTCTCTGTAATACACACACTACACATAGTGGTCTCTAAAAGGAGCCGTGCTACCCTCATAGCAACAATGGGTCCTGGAACCAGAATATGATTTGGATCATTTCCAAAGTTTAATCACTTCTTTGACATTTTCTATCCATCCCCCAAATTACATCCAAATATTTCCATAACTTTTCGAGGTATCCTGCTAACAAACAGAGACAGACATTGGTGATCACATAACCTCCTTGGTAGAGGTAACTACATCTCAAAACATTATGAGTTCAATCAATGTCAACAAAAACTGAAAAGTATGATTGATGTTCAATTTATTATAAGTTTGTTGAACTGCACATTGAATTGAATTGTACAATTGTTTTTAGGCACAGAGTGTGTATATGTGTGCACCTCTAGGACTAAAACCCCAAAACATATGACAGACTGACATTGAAAGTGACCATGTATCAGACTAATTATTTCTGATATGAGAGTAGAGGAACAGTTGCACAAGGTGACTGTTCTGATATGATTGTATTATTGTAGATGTCTGATAATGTTAAAAAAAAAAAAAAAATTTGTAAATGGGTCTCACGGATCTACCATTATGTTCTAAACTATTTTTCACATTGTCTTTATGTTCAGGTTCAATACTTTTGTTGACTGCTGCACTGGCTTGGCATTGGTGAATTAGCTCCAGAGCCCTCTGATTGGTCAACTGTTTAATCACATACCTCTTAATCTGATTTTAACTGTATCTTTCTTTTCTGTTTACATTACATGACTATTAAGCTGCATGTTTAGTCACTTAAGCAGCTTGTATGATGTACATACTTATAAAATGCACAGCTCTCTGTTTGCATGAAGCTTAGATCAAATTATATTGTTTTCATACCCTGTGCTTTAAAGGAATATGCAACCGCTTTTCATGGTCACATACTGTAAATGAAATGTGAAATACAGTGTATTTAGTTGACTTGTGAAAGTTACACTGTATATGAGAGCAATTTGTCAAAATGTCATAATTATAAAAAACAGTTGTTCTCTTTCTGCTTATAGGCTATAAATATGGCAAATCACTAATTATTTAAAGCAGTGGCACACTGTGTGTTGTTTGTGTGTGTGTGTGTGTGTGTGTGTGTATACACTTGTCAGACTTGCTGTCATAAGACGCACTTTTGGGACAATTTTTGGACTTGCGGACACCATATAATTGGGTACAGCTTCCACAATTGGGGACAAAATTGGTATATCCTATTTGATGGCACTGCAGTTGCAGTGTAAAACTCTCTGTGTGTGTGTGTGTGTGTGTGTGTGTGTGTGTGTGTGTGTGTGTGTGTTCGAAAGAGTGTATGTAGTTTGAGTTTCCAGGAAAGTAATAGCATATGGTAAGGTGCTGGCAATTATCTGAATTTCTTACATTTACAAGATCAAACAAATCTTGTCCTAATTTTGACTCTTTTATGCTTCTGTACACAAAACTGGATCAAACTGATGCAGACATCTCTTGTCTAAGCTTATCTTTCCCTTTATTACACTCACTGAGCAGGCAAATGCTTCAGAGGTTAGGCCCCAATTTCAACCCCAGTTTGGTAGTTGCCTAGTAATTCTCAGAGTAGGGCCAAGTTTCAGCCCCTGATTGGCTGTCATTTTGATGTGCAGTTTGAGAAGGGCCGCAAAGGCCAGTTAAATGCCCATATAATGAATGATTAAGTAAATAACTGAATGGATGAATTTGTGACATGTCGAATTGCAGTTTGTCTCACTTGATTTCTTGAATTTATGATCAGATGATCCTCAAATTTATGATCCTGATTCCCAGCTACAGCTCCAGTTTTCAATGGAATAAAGCTTTATTAGAAATTGGCAATAGAAACAAACTGTCAGAAGGTTTTGTTTAGTGTATATCAATCAAGCCACCCTGTGTGTGTGTAGAAATCACAGTCTTTGACCAGTCAGAATGGCCGATTGAAACGTGAAGTGTGAGTTACTCCAAATGTGCAAGATTCCTGAAATCGTACAGTGTCTGCTTTAACATGAGGCAATGAAAGTGTCATCCTATCATGAAATCAATATATTTTGTGCTTGTGTAGTATTAAAATGAAATGGGGCCATGCTTTTCACACACCAACTGCACAGATGCATATATGCTCACAAATACCCAAACAGACACACAAACACACATGCACAGACAGACAATAAACTGACCAACTGTCTCGCTGTCTATTTAGTGATGTTGGGTTTTGTCCACTGTAAAAGAGATAGTGGCTCAGACCAGCCTAAGATACAAAAGGCAACAGAAGTTGGGGAGGTTGGCAGTCAGAGAGCTGTGTTGTGCTAATAATGGGGAGGAGGGTGCTGGCATTCAACCCCATGGACCAAGGCCACAGAAACAGATGTGAGGGAGGGAGCTGGGAGGGGAATGTTGGACTGAAAGTGATTTGGTGGCAGCGAAAAGCATAGAATAGGAACAGAAAATAGATGATAGCAGAAGATACAGAAAGATTATATCAGGCAGTGAAAGGGGAATGACATAGACAGATGCTGAGCTGACAAAAAGTATGGCAGTAAGAAAAGGAAAGCTACCAATGAAAGGTTAAAAAAAAAAAAACTAGAAAAATAATGAGTGCTTAAATGGAGAAGGAGAGAGGAAACCGGATGAGTGAAAAAAGAGGAAGAGAGAGAAGCCAAACCTGTGAAAGTAAAAGGGGTCTTTGTTTGGGCTCTTTCCCATACTGGTGTGTTATGACTCCAGAATCTAAACCATCCATTCCAAATGGAGAGGGCAGTTAGCCACCACACACACACGCATGCAAACACATGCACGCACACACATGCACACAAAATAGATGAGAGCACAATCATGCATCTCTCCCATTCTCCCTGTTCTCATCTCTCAGCTCATCTTTTCTCACTCTCACACACATCTCAGCTACTGCCAGCTACATTTGGATGCAATGATCTCCTAAGAATATGCTTACACACACACACACACACACACACATACACACACACCAAAACTAAACACATTCAAGCATGTACTGTACTTGAGTGGCTTTTTAAGTTACTTGTGCTTTAATTGAATATTTCCTTCACTACAATTTTCTGATGTCGTTATCAATAGCTAATAGTTGCTTTGCAGTTTAAAATTGCTTGTACATGAGTGGTAAATTTGTGCTCTGAGGTAAGCGATTTGCATTGTGCATCAAGCTGCCTACAAACCCGATGCTTTGTGCTTTGCTCAGCGTAAGATGCAGTGCCGACACCAAAACAAAGACAAAACACACATCAAGGAACACCCTTATTTTTGGATCTAGCTAATTAACATTTCAAATACAAGCATAGACTGCAGCTATTGCTGCATTCAAGCTACCTCAGAAGTTGGATTTTTCCCAGTTGAAAGTTCTGACTTCCGACCTCAAACCGTTCCAACCAAATGTAAACAAAAAAGCATGGCTATATGTTAATAAATACTGTAAGATTAAATAAATTTAGTAATAAATGCTGACTAAAGTAAAGTTAGACCTACAGGATTGCTGGGTTGGAGTGTTTTACAATGATATTAATCACAGTGGATATTAAACATTTGTGCAGAGAAGTAATATTCTGAAATTATTTACACTTACATATCAATGGAAAACAATTATTATAGACTATGTATAGTTAACTTGGCAATATCCATCCATCCATTTTCTAAACCTGTTTGTCCTGTTGAGGGTCACGGGGGGGCTGGAGCCTATCCNATCCATCCATTTTCTAAACCTGTTTGTCCTGTTGAGGGTCACGGGGGGGCTGGAGCCTATCCCAGCTTACCTTTTTATTTCAATTAACGAAAGAAAAAATACTTTATTGGCCTGTTAACTGATCATTTCCATTCACAAAGCTTGCTTCCACGGGCGGTGCCATGTTGAGTGACGTCATACTCGTGAAGTCGGGGTGGATAATTTTGGTCCGAATTTACCAGTCGGAGCTCTGACTTCAAATGCCATTCCAACACATTTTTCCAAGTAGGAAGTCAGTAAAATCCGATTTATGAGCTAACTCCAACGCAGCAGGCCAGATTTTTTTTAGTCAGAGCCGATCTTGTCTTGAAGGTTGTTTATATGTGACTCATATCTGACACCGGTGTGAAGACAGCTCTGTCCTAAAAGGTCATGCATGTACATATTCAACAACAACAACAACAACAACAACAACACTCATAAACAGCAACAATAAAACATCAGATGCACAACAGTCATAATGTAAGTGGAACCCCACTTGACCATTTCTCAAGCAATTTAATCAAAAACAGCTCAGTTGCGGTATGTTCCCTCCAGCTATGCTTGGATGAAAGTTTCTCCATATACAGTATATTAAATAAAAATTTGCAATCTCCTTGTCTCTCCACTGACCCCTGTCACTGTTGCAGCTGTCCTCCATGTTTATTTTTACTGAGCTGCATGGTGCCCATACTGAATGATGATGACAGTCATATGCTCCCGCGCAGAGAAGTGAGACATAAAAACAAACACATGAATTTTGATTTGACCATTCTCACAGTGGCTGCATCGCCAGATATCAGATATGAATCAGATCTAGGATCACACTACTCAGAAAAAAAATAAGATCTGTTAGAAAAATAATATTTGGGCCACTTTAACCTGTAATGTAACCGTAGCATAGTGTATATACCAAATTACAAGCCCTGCTAGTCCTGTCTGACTGCTGACATTTCATCATGTAATCGTCTTTTGGCTCAGATCATGATAGGACTTTCAATTTGTCTTTTTCATATCTCACATTCTCTCTTTGATTGGGTGTTTGAAGGGTCACCAGCAGATGGGTCAAAATTGAATTTGGTTGAACTTTGAGCGTAATAGCAGCAGCAGTGGTGAAAGTTGCTCAAGGCAGCGGTGCCGCTGCTCTGCTCCACAGAAAAGAAAGGGTCATCTCTCAGCTCATCTTTTCTCATTTTCACGCACTGCCACCACATTCAGATACAATGATACAATGATCCCTCCCCCCCCACCATACACACACACATGCTCACAGCAGAGAGAGAGAGAGAGAGAGAGAGAGAGAGAGAGAGATTCACCAGATAGTTCAGAGTTATCTTAGCATGGTGAATATGCTTCCTCACAAGCAGACATAGCCTTATCTTTCTTATGCAACACTGTGTAATAGTGTGACCATTATGGAGCAACTGCATTGATGGCTGCACTGGGTTAGTGGGAGCAAATCTGGCAGCAATCCTCAACGTCTGCCTTGCTTTGCCTTGGCCTATTTTCTATCCTCTGTAGTCCTGGCTGTCTTATTCCTTTAGCTGTTTGCTGTCATTAAAGTCAGGCGCACTTACAGTATGTGTATGTATACAGTATGTGCTTGAACTCAGAGGTTTTTATTGAGGAATATGTTTAGCTCTCTGGTCTGATTTAAAGAAGAGACACTTTGTAAGCAGGGCTTTTGTAGACACTTGCATACCAGTGCTGATCTGCAGACTTAGAATTACTGAAATTGTTGAATCAACGTTGTGTAGAATGATGCTTTCATTAAAAGTACACTTGCGAAATTTAATGCAGAGTTGCAGAGATGAAGAGAAACCAAGTACATTTACTCAAGTACTGCACACAAATACAGTGCTTGTACATTCTGAGTAAGTACATTTTTTCAGGTACTTGAACATTTTCATTTTGTATTACTTTCTACTTCTACTCCACTACACTTCAGAGTGGAATATTGTATAATTT
>VXCM01000892.1:35000-37438 GCA_014773175.1 Lucifuga dentata
AAAAAAAAAAAAAANAAAAAAAAAAAAAAAAAAGAAAATAGCCTGTGTGGTCATTTTAAGATGTCACAGGCTGCTTAACAAAGTCAAAAGCAAGCTAACTTTTGAAAATGTCCTTTGAATATTCTAATTTTTGGTCTTCCTCTTTCTTAACCTGCACATAAATAGAGTCTAATGAGTGCAACTCAGTGCTGAGTAGCCTTATTAAAGAAGACATTCAGTCTTCTCTCCAATCTCCTTCACCTTGTAATGTTTATGAATTCTTCCCATTTGAAGCCTAATTTGCCATATCAATGCAAATTTCATTTTCACTTTCCTCCTTCAACATAAGGCAATGGATCCATACAGCAGCCAAACCAAAGATCCTGATGTCTCTCCTCGTGCAAACAGATGAGGCAGACAGGATAATTATCCACAGGATGTACAGTTGGTAACAGATGTACCAGTCTGATCAGAGTTATTTGGCAACTTTGATGACAACATGCTGGTTTAAATAAATGGAGTCTTTCAGCAATTATCACATGCTTTCAGTTGTATCATCAGTGAGTGATATGACCAAACAGATACTGACATACAAGTATAAATATAAAGACACACACACACACATGCAGACAGTGAATCTGCTCCAGATAATTGTCAGCTATCCAGATGGGACAGTTAATTGACAAGGCATTTATATTACAACATATTTTGATGAATTTGATGGTTGGATGTCTTATTTTGTTAGCTACCTTATCATATATCTTGTTCGATACATTTACACCTTGTATTAAAATAATCTGTATCCAGATAAGGAAAAGTAGATGTTATTCCAAGGTGTAAACGCATGCGTGATCAGAATGCAGTCTGACCAGCCACGCCACCTAACAGTGTGCCAAGCCCACCTAAGAATGTGATCTGGCTGGCATTGTGATTAGATCTCTGTCACAACTAGCCAGGTGTAAATGTCAGGTGTAAATCCGTACACTGGGACACATTCATGCATTTGGCCCACAAGTTGAAAACGTCACCCCGCTTCAGCTTCTTGGCTCCACGTTCTTTTTAATAAAAGGATTTTGAATCAAGAGTTGTGACTTCCTGTAAATGGATACCTTCACCTGGAATACAGACAGCATTAGCCCAACAAAAAAATTCTGGTTCATGGAGCAAGGAGGAAACATGAGATGTGATCACAATACAGGAAGTATCCTGAAAATTATAAGGCTTTTTAATGCAAGGTGTAAATGCAAGTCCCAACATGGGAGGCCATTAGCCACTGGCCACATCTGGATACAGAGATCACATTTTAATGCAAGGTGTAAAGGTTGATAGGTTGATGGGCTAGTGGTGATGCGCATAACTTGGCAAAACTGTGCAAAGGAATGTGAGGAATCGCTTGTCCTCATTAGCACCAGTGATATTCAGTAGGGAAAAAAATGTAGAAAGAAATAAGATTATTGAAGAAGAATGGCAGATTTCAGATCAGTTCTATGCAAGAAAGAAAAGCTGAAAGACTCCAGCTTTTACTTTTTCTCTCTAGATACCCACTGCAGGGATTTTTCCTCACACTTTAAATTTCCCATTCAGTATAATATTTAAGTCAAATCATTTCATTTTTTTTTTTAATACCCTGATTGACAAGTAATATAACTCCCACGTGAATACTTAAATTCAAAGCACACAAGTGAACACAATAATTAAAAAAAAAAAAAAAAAAANAAAAAAAAAAAAAAAAAAGAATGAAAATAAATGAAATTACACTTACTTGGAACAAAAACAACACCTTTTTGGCTGATAAAGACACATTCTATTGACATTTATTTCTCACTTTGTTTTTTTTTTCTCAACACATTCCTCCCTCCTACCGAGTTTATGCAATCCTCTCCCTCAGAGAAACCCTTTCTCTTACATGCTGTGTGACATCTATCAGAAACCGCAGATAATTGTTAGCACTTTCAGTAGAAATAGAGCTGTTGGCTGTTTAGCATTCTGTCACGGTGGCTGTGACTTTACAGCTCTACACTCACATACACACGCACAGATGTGCACATGCAGTGCAAAGATAAAGATACATGCACATGCGCACACATACACACACACACAAACCCACAAATCACAAGTCTCATTTAGTCCCCTTTCTGTGTTTTAATTAGAGCCAAAGCAGGCTAATCACCTCCTTAGTAGACAGCATCACTAATGAGACAGAGAGGGAGGAGCTGTGGGGAAGGGAGGAGAGAGAGATACACATAACTGAGAAGAGAGTGAAGAAGGATAGTAGAGGAGAAAGTGGCAGGGAATAAAGAAATAAGATGAGAGAGGCTGTTTGGAGTAAGTAGATTAGATGGGAGGAAATGGGGAAGGGAGGGAGAGAGGGACAAGTATGATACAAAGAGAAAGGAAAAACTGCAGAAAACAGGAGTGGTGGGTGGATGAGAGTTGGGGGAGGGAGGAGATTTTTAGTG
>VXCM01000892.1:37537-48879 GCA_014773175.1 Lucifuga dentata
CCCTCTACACCCCCACCTCCCTCATCTCCCTCCCTCCGTCTCTCCCTCTCAGTGGCTGCTCCTTTCATGCTGTCACCCTGTGAGTATCTGAATAGCCTTTTATTATTCAACAGTCTGGGCAGGTCACAGGGTCATTGCGTGGCCCACCATCATGCCACCAGCAAACATCCAGACTTACACACACGCACACACACACTGTTTCAAACACAAACTCATGCATTCTCATGCACATACAAAAAGGCTATTGAAGGATGCAAACATACCAAAGTGAACTGCAGTTAGCAAACACTCAAAGACATGCTAACATCAGTTGTACCCAGCTGACAGTGTGTCACACTCTCTGCTGCATTCATTATAACACTTGTCCACCCCTTGTTAGCCAACTGAATCTATCTCTACGATGCGTCGTAGTGCTGGAAGCTGCTTTCCTGATATCCTCTGAGTGTGCTGCAACACTAAGTACTCAACAAAGTCTCAAGGTCTTGTTTTAGAATCACTGAAACTTTTTTTTTCTTATCCAAAGAAAAATTATCAAGTACCATATGCAGCAGATTGTTTGCAGCAGATTATGAAACACTTTTCAAAATAATTGGACTTCATACGTATGTTATTCATTCTATTTTTCAGCCATCTAAAGAGTGGGTTGATGTTTAACATTAACATCTCAACCATCTATTATGAGAAAACAAGATGGATTTGCTTTTTTCAAGAATCAGACAATCTTATGGATTTGTAGAAGGGCACTTATCAGAGTGGACACCTCTGAACTGTCCAAACAAGAAAGAAACGACTATAATAAACAATATATATATATATATNTTTTTTTTTTTTCTGTTTCTGTCTATCAACCTCTGAGTGGCAATGAACAATGCACATTTTATATCCAATTTGAATATTAATAGATAATATATTACCTTTAAGTTTTTACTCTTTTTTTTAATTCTACTTTATTTGGTGTATTGGTGTTCTGTCTTTTACCTACCTCATTGCGTGTGTTTTTTGCAATTGCTGCTGCAATTGCAAAAAATACAATTAAAAATATATCAAACACGTTTCCATGATACTGAATCAGCATCATTTAGTTACACATTAGTGTACAACAGTTCCTTTAATGTGTCCCTTTCAGAACTTTTAGTTTAGTCTGCCAGGTGGTTGGTTGATTGGTTGGTTGAAATTTGTGTACTACCTCTCAAAGAAATTTTAACTCTCTCATTATTTCACAGTGTTAAGAAATCATTTTAAAAATTCCTGGATTTTTTCCTAGATCATCAGGATTGGCACTAAAATTTATTTGGTTCTTCCCTTGGCCAACCCCTACCATTCTACCATGTTTTGTCAAAATAGGTGACATGGGTGGAAAATATAACCTCCTTGGCAAGAGGTCCTGATATTGTCAGTTATTGATTCCTGAAAGTCTAATTTTATTAAGATAAGTGAAAATATGCCAGTGCAGTGAGTTCAACTTTTTGTCCATTTCAAATCAGGGTCATTCTGGAGTATTCTAGAAAGGATTGTCAGTATCCTGCAACAAGACAGAAAGCTGGGTTGCTACACAAGAATCAAGAAAATGAAACATTCTGGAAAATTCTTGACTATGATGTGATCACGTTTTGACTTGAGTGCTTCATGCCCACTCTGGGAATGTACTGTGGGTCAGGCTTGGCAGAAATGGCAAGATTCCTGCAATGAGCTGAAATATCTTGAACTTTTAAAAATTAATTGTTAATATGAGACTAAGAAGATTCAAAAGGACCATACCAGTGATTTTGCATGTTTGAGCCCAATAAATACTACCTGCATATACACAACATTACTGCTGACCTTTTCCAAATCATAAAACCATATTTTAGCTTTCCTGTTACTTTGCTAAATCCTCTAATCTTTCAAAATCAAATGCTCAGGTGATACACCTACTTTAAAAGTCAGTGTTTTGCCTAACACGTACATGCAAATGTAGAACACACAGTCATTTTTAGTTTCTCTGTAAAAGTTGTCTTCTCCTGGGACTATACTGCCTGGCAGAAGCATACATTTTCTTTCATGCAGCTCCATGTTTGACTGATTACATTACAGTAAGTAACTTTGACAAAAAAAAAAAAAAAAAAAAAAAAAAGGAGAAAGATGTTTGTTTTACTATGTGGGAATACTTATATTAAGCACATTTCAAGTCTCTAGAAGTGGATTTTAATGGTTTACGGAACCAATGACTGCCTGAAAGGTAGGAAAAACAAATCTAAAATGTTACGCTCCAGTAGAATGTTTTGGGGTTGTATTTATTGGGCTCAAGCATGGTATGCTGGTATGCTCCTTTAAATCAAATATTTTATTGCTATTTAAAATTTCAGAGTGTTTTGTTGTGGCTAGCATGAAGAAATCATTTTTGCTTACCCACTGGCAGATTTTTTTTGTTTTTTTTTTTTTTTCNTTTTTTTTTTTTTTGCTTGAAACTAGAAATTTTCACTAAATTACAGATAATACTTGTTTTATATGCTTGCTTTGCTTGTTTCTAGTCTGGGATTTTTGCAGTGCTTGTGTGTTTGGGGGTGTATATATCTGTTTGTGTGTGACAGGAGGAAAACAGAGATAACAGTAGCCTGGTGGTATCAGCTCCATCTTATCTCCTACACAGACAGAAGCAGGTATACAAGCTAATTGGAAAGTGCCAGACACACTGTAGCCTGGTAAAATGCACATTCACCTTTTCCAACAAGCGAGAAAGACTCAGCACTGGATGGAGAGAATTGGCAGTGGAGAAAGTGTGAGAAACAGTGAGGAAACGATTAATGGAAAAAATGACACTGAAAAACAAGGCAAAGGAAGATAAAAGAGTGGCGGGAGGAATGATAGAAGATGAGGGCTAGATAAAGACAGAGTGGGGATGGGGGGAAACTGGAGGACAGACAGATACAAAATCAACGAGACAAACAGTAACTATGGCACAGCTCACCTGTGAGATATCACGGGTATTGTGTCAATTCTGTCTGTAACTGTATTGTCAGCACTGAGCACTGGGAAAACAGGAAAACACATAGTATTCCTGCATTCCTCTACAGTACGTGTCTGTTTCCACTCCACTTGGTAATGAGTCACTCTGCCAAATCCTCTTGCAAATGTCAGACCTAACGTATTTACAATGTGACATCTCATCCCATATATTTTCCCTGTGATGTGTTTGCAGTAGACGCCTCAGTCTGTCCAAAAGCACTCGCATGTACACACTGAGCAGATGTGGAAACTACCTAAGTGTATTTACTCAAGTAATATACGTAAGTAAACAATTTGAAGTAACCGTCTTATCTTTGAGTATTTTCTATTTTGTGATTGTACTTACTGTATATTTCAGAGATAAACATTGTTCTTTTTACTGCACTACACTATTTATCTGATGTATGTTTGTCTGATACAGATGAAGACATTAACACCATAAAATGTGAGTAGCCCTTGCAGTTCTCCCCAGAGTCCACACTTTGATGATGTAAGCAAATGTCAGATGCACCTACTAAAATCGGTGGTCATTTGGGACACTCTTATTTATGTAGCTAAATCAAAATGTTTCTTGTTTGCACCCAGTTTTACATATATACACGACTAGAAGCCGATCTGTGCATAAACCGACCCCCTGATTTTGACTTGCAAATTTAGATTTTTAAAGAAACCCCTATATAAGCCGACCCCCTGATGCTGTTCCATCAATTTATTTATTTAGCAAATTACCTGTTTTTCTGGGTATTGTCATGGTATTCCTGTGATTTTCTGAAAATAATCCACTCTCTGATAAACATGATATTTATTTCAGCAGCTGATTACCGTAACTGACATTAGCTGACATTAACTTTTCTGGANACATGATATTTATTTCAGCAGCTGATTACCGTAACTGACATTAGCTGACATTAACTTTTCTGGACTTCTCTTCCTTGTCTGAATCACCAAATGTGATACAGTGCTCTTTTCCTCTTCTGAGTCCGTGTAGCTTCTGTTCTGTCTTGTATCTTATTGCAGGCTTCTTACTAATAAAGCACAAAACATATGTTGAAAGAGACTACCTAATAACGGTACCGTACCAGTATATGAAACAGCAATTTTATAAGATTGTCTCTGATTGGCCCATTCTTTTGTGTTTGATTAATCACAACAATGCTTACTGGCTGCCGCAAAATGTGCTGGATAAGATGTTTTGTCAAGAAATATCTCATTCTAAGGTATGATTTAAACTGNGCCGCAAAATGTGCTGGATAAGATGTTTTGTCAAGAAATATCTCATTCTAAGGTATGATTTAAACTGCTTTCAATGGGCAATCATAATGGGTAGTATTTCTAACCCTGAAAATTTCATTCTCTGGGATCCAATTTGAATTACTCATGTATAAGCCAATCCCCCCAATTAATGGGTAGTATTTGCACCCCTGGAAATTTCATTCTCTGGGATCAAATTCAAATTTCTCATGTAAAAGCCGACCTCCCCAATTTACTTCGTGAAATTTGGCAATAAAAATTTGGCTTATACTCAAGTATATGCGGTAGCTAATCATTCATTGTGGCTACTTAGCTAGCACAGTTCACATAACAAAATCCATCTATTTCCATGTAACATTTGACCCCAAAATATAATACATTTTCATCATCATGATTTATCATCGTTTAATCATCTGCACTATTGTTGGTCACAGCCAATTTAGAATTAAGAGATGCAGATCCCCACTGGAGTAGACTTTGCTCAAGACCATGGGTGCATGGGGTGCTTGTGAGCACCTGTGTCACCCTCAGAATGACACCCACAGTCTTGTGTACTTGTGAGTGTGTGCAGATGAAGACCAGAAGACTGCAAGTCCCCATTCAATCCAACATTTGAGACATAGCCATTATCCCTACAATTTATAAAGGGAAAAGTAAAGGCATTTGTTTTTTAAAGTCTGGACATTTCTGAAACAAGCCCATAAACAGCAAATGATGCCTTGGAAACAACTTATAGAAATAAGATTATTTGTTTATTTATTTATGTATTTATTTATTTATTTTTGGTGATGATGATGATGATGATGATGATGACGATTGGGGAGGTATTGTCAGAAGAGAGAGCTGAGTAGAGCCATGAAGAACTTTTGTAGAGTGACTTGGCAGACTTCAAGATATTCGCCAGCAAAGCTGTTCATCCTGTCTAGCATTTTTTTTTTTTCAGTGCAGCTTTTTATACAAAGGAAAGCCAAATTCAATGAAAAGCAGAAATGACCTGAATGTAAAATATTGTAGCTGCATTGTTTTGCATTTTACATTTAATGGTTTTAATTTACTTAAAGAAAAGTAATTCTTTCATTCTAAATATTAAATTAGTGATGCAAGGTTATCCATATACTGTCATTTAGAAACACCTTGTACAATTTGTGACTTTTTTTTCCCTGATGCATTAGTATGTATCTAGTTTAGTTCTTCATTATGAGTACTTTTACATTTCATACTTGAGTACATTTTGTCTCTAACACCTATTTACTTTTACTTAATTTGTAATGTGGGACTTTTATTAAGTCATAGTATATATTTCCATTATTTTAACAGCACCATTACATGAGTAAAGGATTTGAGAACTTATTCTACTATGGTTCTAATGCCTCAATAGCAATACATTTTTCCACTGAAGGAATAATTTTAACAGACCTGAATATCTACTCAGTTTTTCAATAAAATTCAATAAATTCAGAAGGAGAGTAATTATGGTAAATCCTCTCCAAAATAAATCATCAAATATTGAGCAGGCATTGTACACATTTAGAACCAGGTGTGAAGTTGTGATAATGATTATTGATTAGTACACAGGCACACTGTGTCCTGCTTCGTTGTTTTCATTACTGATGAAAACCTTCATCCCTCAGAGCTGCTCATCCTATACTGAAAAGGAATGTGTGGGAGAAAGTTGTTAAATACAGGGTAGCTACTGCTATATATAAAAGTAATCAAGTGCGAACAAAAACTGGTGTTGATGATGTGATGCATGTGGGAATTAATTTAGCTAATTATAATGGATGCTTGTTGAGTTTGTGTTATACAGAGGAAATTCAGAGGGCTTGATTTTAACACAATACATATTTTTTTTCTGGAATCACGTATTTGTTCATTTGTGTATATGTTGGTATTTCACTTCTTTGCTTTGTAACCATTTGTATGTACATAATTATGTCAGCGTGTGAGTGTTTGACAATGTACTTGTTTGTTTTTTGTGTGCACTCTGTGAATCTCTTCCTCCTCTCCTCTCTCTCTCTTTGATGAGGCCCCTGGAAGCAGCACTGTGTACTTCAGCAACATGTTTTGTATCAGAGTTTGTCGAAACTAAAACCATGAAAGAGCTTACTTGCCATTTACTGTTTATTTGGCACAGGAAAAAGCTCTGATGTGAATTAATTGCTTGTTAGCTGAGAGCATCCAGTAATAACAGCCTGGGAGTGATTCAGACCGGACAAGACCTGTCTAATGATTAGCACAGATGCTGAACATTTCATTTGCTGCTATTCATGCACTGCTGAGAAATTTTAAGGAGAATAAAGCTGAATTTTAATGACACAACCCTTTGCTTTAAATCTGTTCATGTACAAATGAATACTACATTCTCCTGTTGACCCTTCTTTTAAAAATAAAATATTCATTGTATCAAGATAGAAATTAACTGCTGTCTGAGATAACAAAGAGGATACAAATACAAACACATGGATCATGGACATGAGGGATTGTTTCCTGGCATTGTTTTGTTGTAAGCAGACTGTAATGCATGCAATAATGCAGTCAGGTGCAATCAGATGATAATAAAACTGAACTTTTAGGCATTTTCACACTTAGGTAGTTTCGTCTGATTTAGTTGGACTATAGGTTTCCTCCATTGGTGTGGTTAGTTTGGCCATGTCTGAACAAAGAAATCATATTTGGCTACAGACTAAAACAACCATACTGAGGCTGTTTTGAGGAAGTGGTCTCATTCCAGTTCCAAACAAATGTCTGGAGCAGTTGGTTTATGGTCTGAATATGACCTGAAGTAGGTGCTGAACCAACTATAGTGTAATCTATTAATCTAGAACCAGAAAGGACTATGTCTACATGGCTAACATAAACTAAATAAATAAATAAATAACTTTTTGATTACCTATATGAAATTAAACAAATGATGTGCAAAGGTCGCAACATATCAAGGTTACCGAATGTGTCTTGGGATTAAGATGTTGAAGGTTAGCATGTCATTGTATGTGTTCAGCCCTCCATTATCCTGTTCAGCTTTCTGAAGGCAGCACAGCTTCTTCACATAATGTGAAGCAATATTTTGTTTTTAAGACATTGTCTTGAAGTCAAATTCATGATGTTCAGTTTTAGTTTAGTATATAGCCCAAATTATGACTATGACTAGGAAACTTTTTCAGTTCTGCTGTTGTTCTCTCTAGAAAGTGCAGTAAACGTTTTTTGTGTTTTGATTTTCTTGCTCCTGCCTATATATATGTATAGAGAGAGAGAGAGAGAGAGAGAGACATTTCTGACCAATGAGTGGAGCAAGCATTATCAAATTGCTTTTGTTAATATGTGTTGGTTCACATAAAAGAAACTAAACTAGGTAAGCCAAAAAGGGTAAATGCAACAAAAGTAACAAAGTGACAACATTCACAGACCAGAGAAAACAGACTTTAGGTGTGAAAATAGCACTAGATAAAATCTAATTTAAAGAAGTGGTATTCTTTTAAATTGCCAAAAAATTAAATCCACTTCATGATGGGTCATCTCTCTGTCTACTCATCCATCAATCTGTCAGTCAAGTTTCCATATTTTTACCAGTTCCATTTGTAGCCTGTTTCTCCAGTCATCCATTTCAAGTGTTCCCTCAATCCTTCTCTCCCTCCCTCTCTTGTGATTCAGGGCCTGCTGAGTTGTTTGAACATTTGCTGTTCACTGTTTTGATTTAGTCCCAAATCCCCTGCATTAACTTGAAACGCCATGTTAAGAATTCTTCGATTGAGTCCAACATCTTGTGAAATATGCAGTCAATTTGTTCAGCAAAGAAACTATTGTCTAAATCCACTTTATTTATCCCCTTTGTATAACCATTCCCTAAATCTTTTTTTTCTAACAAAATCAACATGAAGCTCAGGTGCAGCTATCCTGTAACATAATGGATACTCCAAGCATACTCAAACTCCATGTGCAGGGGAGATGCATTCATGTACATGCTTGTGTGAAAGTGTGTGTGTGTGTGTGCATGTGCTCATGTGTGTGTGCATAAGTCCAAAATGCATTCACCCACAACCATCCCCACTCTCAAGGTTGTCAAAAATCGATCCATGGTCGTGTTTTCATTAAGCAAAGGTGAAAAGTGGAGTGTGTGAATAAGAGTGGAAAGAGGTTTTAATCATGAACATCTGAGAGGCCAGAGGGTGCTTGTGAATTCTTCATTCCTTTTTTCTTCTTTGCTCCACTCCTACACCTCTCCTCCCCATAAATCCCTTCATTTCTCTTCTCTTGAAGCCTTCAATTCCTTCTTTGTTTCCCCCATTTCTCTTTCCTCTTGCCTCCATCCTTTCTATACTTCTACACTCCTTGACCCTCCTTGTTCTTTCCTTCAGCATCTCCATCTAGACTTTCCTCCCATCTGTTCTGTTCATCCAATCCAGTCCCACTATTATTCAACTTTTGCCTCCACCTTTCAATGCTCCCATCTCTTCATCATCTCTCCTTTGCTTTTTTCCCTCGCTCCCTCAACTCCTTTCAGTCCTCTTCATCATGATTCCCCTCCACTCTTCCATTCCACAGCTGCCAGCTCTCAGAACCATAGGTACCATAAATCTGGTGCAACCCCAAGAAGTGGGTCACCAGGGGACACTTAAACATGTAACACACTAGTTGGGGCCTAACCCCTGCCAGAGTAACACCTTATGCTTATAGGAATACATAACTGATAGGCATGGGTGCACACACACACACAGGCATACTCATGCATGCACATATGTTTTATGGATGTCTGGGCTTGAAACAGAGCAGCCTAAATATATCAGTCTATGTTATTACAGCCCATGTTCTTACCTCTAATCAGCCCAAGTTGTTTGGGTTTGTCAGCAGAGGGAACAACTGGGGCTTTGTGTCATGCAGGCCAGGCAGCAGCTGAGTACTTTCCCTTTGCCTGGTTTCCTCCAAAATGAACCCACACCCATTAGAGACTGGTGTGTGCCAGCAAGTCTCTGGAAGTAGTTATGTTGTGTGTGCATGTATGTGTGTGTATTCTCCAGGGGACTCTGGTTTGAGTTAGGCTGTGTGCTCTGTGGCTGATGTCCTTATTTGTTCTACTTCTTTAACACGTTGTTACTTCCAAGATAACATTTCCTAACTCAAACCCGATGAGAAAACACCCAAAACGCTTTGATTTGTCATCTCAGGCAATACGCAAATGACCTCAACCTCATTACAAGCTCTTTATCCAAACCAGCGCACTACAAAAAATGCAACTTTGTCTATACATCAATCAACAGGGACTTGCTTGTGTGTAGTCTAAATAGCACTAATGCAAATGTTCAAAAACTGTTCACACATGTTTAGTGACATGTTCAAAAAGCAGCTGTCACTGTGCATTCAAAATGATCTTAGGATGATGACTGCTTTTATATGAAAAAGCTTGGCCCTGTCCTCATTACCAGCCTAACACATATCCTCTGTCAAAGAAATCACACCAAATGGGACCGATTCCATTTGGATGTAGCATGTATCTGAGAGAGTTCACTCTAAAACACTAATCTCTGGTCCACAAATTAGCTGTCAGTCATCAGTTGGAGACAGACATCGTATCGGGGAGAAGGCAGTCCCCAACAAATCAACAACATGTCAATCACACACACAAACATGTAGTCAGGGCCATCGAAACAGAAACACTCAGACATGCACACAACTGTGGAGTGGTGAATGCGTCTAGCAGGTGATAGGTTTCTTTCTTTAGACAAATATATGTTAACTCTTTTCTTTATTAATTCAAGGTGACTCCAGAAAACCATTAGAGAAAGGAAATGGAGCTGTGGGCTCAGAAGTGCTCTACTTAATAGACATGTACAATCAAAACAGACTTTATAGCTTTTCAAACTAATTAAATTGATTCAATATAAAATTTTAATTAATTTTCCAATTCCAGCAAGAAAATGAAATACCAACAAAGTTGCTAAATGACAGTGGATACATGACAGGAAATTGAAGGTTTATCTGATATCTTCTCCAACCTATAAAAATGTTAAAGTACTCAAAGATGGCAGAATAAAAGTGATCAAATTAATGTAAGAAAGTGGTTACTGTATAGATATGTAACTGTCAGAATTGCCTTGACCTTGATGGGCAATGAGAGACAGACTTAGTCATTCAGTTCTGAGTGTTGTAGTGCTGATTACTTGTGAAGCCTTTGTTTCTGTTTCACCTCACTGTGAATACCATTCAGTAAGAAAAAGTGTGTGTGTGTGTGTGTGTGTGTGTGTGTGTGTGTGTGTGTGAATGATTTTGGTAAGAATCAAATAAAGAGAATGAGACCAAGGAAAGAATGACTGGATGATTGGACAACCATACTTGTCAATAGAATAAAATAGAATAGAATAGAATAGAATAGAATAGAATAGAATAGAATAGAATAGAATAGAATCTGGGGAAAATTAAAAGATGAAGATAACCAGAAACATTTACTCACTGTACTTGAAGAAAAGAATAGAATAGAATAGAATAGAATAGAATAGAATAGAATAGAACAGAATAGAATAGAAAAGAATAGAATAGAATAGAATAGCAGATGTACTGGCAAGCTGTACGTCCATGCCTGAGGTAAAATGACACTTAGTACTGGTCTGGGAGAGGAAAGGTATATGAATATTTTATACACCTCTCCTCTTGTGTAAAACAAACATGCAATAACATGTTTTTTTCTCTTTCTCTCTTTTCTGGACTAGGGGGCTACCACAGCAATGCATCATGGACCCACTTTAAAGGTGATCAGACACAGCTCTTTCTTTGCCTCATAGTTCTGCCTGTGCTATAAATTTGTCACCCAACTGTTGACATCGCTTGCAATATGCTGCGCTCTGACTGTGATCACCCCATGCACTGTGAACAAGAATAAGGCAATGCACTCTTTCTTGTCTGCTCACACAGGCACACACACATAGAGACAATGGTGGCCAATGAGTCATAAAGTAATAAAGCTCTATGGACCCCTGATGAATGCAAGAAAAGGGCAGAGGAAGGGAGACTCAGATGAATAACAATCATTGGTCTGATGGGGGGTGGTTTTGTGTGTGTGTGTGGGTGTGTGTGTGTGGGTGGGGTAGGGTGGGGTGTGTGTGTGTGGGGGGGGGGGG
>VXCM01000892.1:48906-68402 GCA_014773175.1 Lucifuga dentata
GGGGGGGGGGGGGTATCAACTTCTCCCTTCACCAACCAATGAAAGCAGAGTCTCTCATACCATCCTCCCCTTTGGAATCCACCAACTCGCCGCTAATTGAATAAGTGACAATGAGTGGGCAGACAAGGCGACAGATGCTCGCGTGCCTTTACAACCAAAACCACCACCATCACCACACGAGCGGGTGCGCACACACACACATACACACACACACACACACACACACACACACACACTTACACGGTCATACACATAGGGCAAGACGCACATGCACTGAGGTATTCCTCTTGACTCTAATTTGAACTGGCCCAGAGGATCCAAAGGCGCCATTCTGTGGCTGCCTCACCTGCTGTGCCTGTTTACTGAGAGAATGTTGTGGAGGAGAGAAAATTGCCATAAATGTTAGCGACAGACATTTAATTCAGGCTATCACTTTATTACTACAAGGCCTGGACACAGAGGCAATTGTTGTGCTCTGCATAATGAGGAAAGCTGCACCCAGGTGGTAGCTGTTTGTTTGTTTGTGCTGATCGCATGCATTTGTGAATACACTGATTTGCCTTCAGAGCTGCCTATGGATCAATAAAATTATCTTTGGGGATCAGGGAGGAGGAGCAGGAGTGAAAAAAGTGACTAAATCCAACAGGCATAGCATCTTTGCACCTGCTTGCAGAGAATGAATATTTTCTGAGCTCAGATTGATGTTCTTCATCTGCCAAAAAAGGGAGCTGAGTTTCATCTCCTCTGGTTATGTAGCGTGCCTAAATGTATTAAGCCTCCATCTGCTTTTTACTTAGATTAAATCCCCTCTATACATTAATTGTTTTATTCACCGCAGTGTTTAAGACCCCAACCCACACACCCCCTCCAACACTCTTTCTTCTTGCTCCCTTTTCCATAAACTCTGCAGCTGACTTTGTTCTCCAAATGTGATTAGCTTCTCTGGGACGCAGGGAGTAATTGCATTACTGCATTGTGAGCATTTGGAGCTATGGAAATGCTGGGCGCCCGTATCAAACCTGTTTAAATACCAAGCGCACTATCGTGAAAGATGTATAAAATAGAAGTGAATGCAAACATTTTGCAGACAGGCTCTGAAGATGAATAGACAGTGGAAGGGAGAATAAAGGTTTTCCGCCAATTTAAGGCTCATAGGGTCAAATGGAGAGCTTCTGGTTGGTGTCCCTGCACGTTTGGAATATTTAATAGGATATTGTTTTCAAGCAATGCGCAGAAAGCCATAGAAGTTGTGCAGGTGTGTTGCATTAAGTAAGACGTTTGAAACCAGATTATTAAATTTGCGCTTCTTTTTTAACCATGATCTGGCATTTGTTTTCCATTTCTCATGCAGACATTTGGTAGCAGATGTTGGTAAATTATTCATTTGATTTGCAGATTTTGTATCAATTTCCTAAGATTAATTAGGGTATTTAAAATGATTTTGAATTTGCCAGGAAATTATCGAGACAATAACCAGATAATTATATCACCTGTGTGGCATGTTGAAATTATGACATATGAGTTACGTTGTAAACTGCCATCATGACATTTGACATCCATCTAGTTTGGGTCTCTCTCTCTCTCTCTCTCTCTCTCTCTCTCTCTGTTTGTCTCTCTCTGCACATTGCATGCATCCCATTCACTTGCACGCGTAAAATGTGTGAATGGATCTGGAAAAGCTACTTGGTACTCCTCACGTCCCCCATGACAGCTCATTTCCTCACAGTTGTGTGGGGTTCGGGGCTCCTTTGGAGCCTTGTTTGGTCGGGTGTAATCGCCAGGACCTGGTGCCAAACAAACCGCGCCAGATGGTCTCCAGAATGCTCAGTCCCAGTTGTGCACATTCGTTAAACCTTAGATCTCTCTCTCTCTCTCTCTCTCTCTCTCTCTCTCCTCATCTCTGTTTCTTCATGTTTTTCCTTCTCTGTCCTCACGTTTGCGTGTGTATTTAAAGGAATGCGATTTATTGATGAGAAACTGTAAACGCATGTGTTTGCTGAGCTTGGATGCAGTGCTTGTTATCAAAAACTAATCCTACTGGGAGTTTGGAGTGATGTTGAAGGGATTTCTGCACGGGGACAGAGCTGTTCCTCGGCGTGACCAACTCTTTAAAGGCATTCATTAGAGTCCGGCTCCCTTTCAGCGCAATTCGCCACACAGCTTACCCGGCTTTACTTTTACCCATAGACAGCCACAGATTAGAAGTGAAGGCGCATGTAAAATAAATAAATAAATAAATAAATAAATAAATAAAATTACTCTCCAGACATCTAACTGCCTGTGTATGAAAGAAGGGGTAGTCATCTGCCACTTGAAAGACCAAAAGCATATAAGGCAACTGCAGGCGTCTATGCCAATAATGCCAACCAATGTGTCATATAAGGAGAGCTCCTGTCAAGGAGTTCAAATAAACGCATTGTGTCGTTCAGATGGAATTTGACAAGCTGATATAAGGTAATTTTGCAATATTTATTTATTTGTCTTTTGTTAGGGATTTACATTTTGTCTCCGTGATGTCTGAGGAGAACAGACCAGAAGCGAGAGACTTTTAAACCTTCCTGCGTTTTTATGGCAATGAAAAACGGCAGGATAAGTTCAGTAAATTAAAGTTTTCTTGAGTTATTTTCTCCCAGTCCATTGTAGTGGGATGCTCGTTACTCTGAAAGTGGTGAAAGTGAGTCCCACAGGGCGGGTTCTACCCCCCCACTTTCTCTCTTTTTTTCCCTCATTCCTTCTTGCACCTTATTCTCCGCCCTCCCTNTCTACCCCCCCACTTTCTCTCTTTTTTTCCCTCATTCCTTCTTGCACCTTATTCTCCGCCCTCCCTTCTGGTTGGAGTGCTCACCAGCAAGCTTTTGATTTAGGAAGCGTTTGTCTTTCCGGAATGTGAAAAGGGGCCGTGGCTGTTGTACAACTAGTTGGTGTTAGGCGGGTTATTTTGGGGAAGTCTCTGTGCAGAGGCGCCTCAAACGGAGAGAGGAAGCGAAAGAGAGCGCACGGCGCACAGACCAGACGCAGGGAGGATTGGGAGAAAAACGCACAGATTTCAGTGTCTCAACATCCAGTGGATGCGTGCAACAGATATGTATGACAAAGGACAGATGAAAACAAATTTGGATTTTTAAAAATTCAAGCTAAAGCAAAATAATAAGAGCTTTCGGTTAGAACAACTATCGACTGGTGAGTTTTTCCTCCTCGCTCCGGAGAAAGCAATGCAGCTGCTGATTGAGGGATCAAAGCGCATAGTAAGTTACAGCTGGAACTGATCTGTAGTGCATTGTGGAGCTATTTTTTGGGGTTCGTTTTTGGCTACCATAAAAATGCAAGCAGGAAAAATGAAAGGACTCTATATGGCAAGAATGTGGAAAGTTGTGGTTGTTTTAGTGCTGGCAACGCAACACGTCACCGGTAAGACATTAAAATATCAGATTTACGAGGAGCAGAAGGTTGGCACCGTTATTGCCCGTTTAAAAGAAGATGTTGCGGATGTTCTGGCTAAACTTCCAAGTACAGTGTCGCTGCGCTTCAGAGCAATGCAAAGAGGGAGCTCATCTTTTCTGACGGTGCGCGAGCAGGACGGAGAAATCAGCATCAGGACCAAAATTGACCGTGAGAAACTCTGTGAAAAAAATCTCAATTGTTCCATTCAATTTGATGTGCTGACCCTCCCTACTGAACATCTGCAACTGTTTCACATCGAGGTGGAAGTACTGGACATCAATGATAACGCACCCCAGTTTGCCCGCACCGTTATTCCCATTGAGATCTCCGAGAGCGCGGCCGTGGGAGCGCGCATTCCCCTGGACAGCGCCACAGACCCTGATGTCGGTGAGAATTCACTGTACACGTATGCCTTAGAGCCCAATAACTTCTTCAAGATTGACATCCAATCCAGGACTGACGGTGCTAAATATGCTGAGCTGGTGGTGGTCAGGGAACTGGACCGGGAGGTGCGCTCAGGTTATGAACTTCAATATACGGCCTCAGATCGGGGCGTTCCCCCGAGAACGGGTTCGACTCTTCTCAAAATAAATGTTGCTGATTCTAATGATAACAGCCCGATTTTTGACAAATCTTCATATGTGATAAATCTACCAGAAAATTCACCTGTTGGTTCACTGCTTATTGACCTAAATGCCACAGACGCCGATGATGGTACGAATGCCAAAATAGTGTACTCATTCAGTAGTCACGTGTCCCCCAAAATAATGGAAACATTTAAAATCAACCCCGACAGTGGTCACCTGACCCTGATCAGACGTGTGGACTATGAGACTGTTCCCTCATATGACATTGATGTGCAAGCTCAGGACATGGGTCCAAACTCCATGCCAGCTCATTGTAAGATCCTGGTCAAAGTGGTTGATGTAAATGACAATAAACCAGATATTAGTATTAATCTCATGTCCTCCCAGGGGAATGGAGATGCAGCTTACATATCAGAGGCTTCTCCTTTGGACACATTTGTAGCTTTGGTAAGAGTGGAGGACATGGACTCTGGGTTAAATAGAGAGGTAGATTGCAAACTTCATGGTCAAGGGTATTTTAAATTGCAGAAGACATATGAAAACAACTACATGATACTGACAAATGTGTCTCTAGATCGAGAGAAGAGGTCAGAGTTCAGTCTGACTGTGGTGGCAGAGGACCGTGGGACACCTAGTCTTTCTACTGTCAAACACTTCACTGTGCATGTAACAGATGAAAATGATAACCCACCACGTTTTGAGAAGGGGCGTTATGAGATCTTTAAATCAGAGAACAATGCCCCTGGAGCATATCTGACCTCCATTATGGCCACCGACCCTGACCTAGATACCAATGGACAAGTGAGCTACTCCATTTTGGAAAACTCAGTTCACGGCAGCTCAATCTCCACTTATGTCACCATCGATCCATCTAATGGTGCCATCTATGCACTACGTACATTTGACCGTGAGGATGTTAGTCGTATATCCTTCGTTGTGCAGGCCAAAGATGGAGGAAAACCACCAATGATAAGCAATGCCACAGTTGTTCTGAACATCCTGGATGAAAATGATAACCCCCCAGTCATTGTGGTCCCCCAGCTTTGGAACTTCACTGCTGATGTTCCTGCATCAAAGTTCACAGAGGCTGGTCACTTAGTAACCGTAGTCAGAGCGACTGATCATGACACAGGAGTCAATGCCGAACTCTTCTGCTCCATCATGAGTGGCAATGAGGAGGGCTTCTTTATCATTGACCCCAGAACCTGTGAAATCCATGCCAACACCAGTTTGGAGAACTTCCCCCATGAGCACGCTGAGTTGACGGTCATGGTCCGAGATCAAGGAAGCGAAAGCCTCAGCGCTAAGGCAGTTTTGAAAATCACCCTCTATGAAAACATGGAGAACCACGTTCAGGTGATGGACCAGGGGGAGTCTTCCCTTGATGCATCACTGATTATCATCATCTCCCTGGGGGCCATCTGCGCCGTGCTCCTGGTCATTATGGTGGTGTTTGCTGCTCGCTGTAACAGAGAGAAGAAGGACACCAGGAACTCCTACAACTGCCGGGTAGCTGAATCAACTCACCAGCACCATCCTAAGAAGCCATCACGTCAAATCCACAAAGGTGACATCACCCTGGTTCCTACAGTGAATGGAACTCTACCAATCAGGGCTCACCATCGTTCACCTTCTACCACGCCCCCCATGGATCGGGCCCAGATGGGTAGTCGGCAGAATCACCACAGTCGCCAATCTTTGAACAGCTTAGTGACCATCTCATCCAATCATATTCCAGAGAGCTTTGCCCTAGAACTGGCACATGCAACACCACCAGTGGAGGTGAGCACACACACACACACACACACACACACACACACACACACACACACACACACACACACACNCACACACACACACACAAATTAATTTCAGAATTGAAAATATGGCCCCTCACTCCTTTGCATATTTTTCTCTCACTACATTTTCACACACAAACACACACAAATGCACACACACCACACCTTCAAATTCTCACACAGCTGTCACCGTTTGAACAAATTAACTCATCTCTGTGTGTGACAGTGACTTAATCAACACTGTCCTGTAGTTCAAAGTGACTCTCATTAAAACTGTTGATGATTATAGATGTGTCTCTGTCTTTACCTTGTTTACACCCTGTCACCATTACCTCCATCATTACCATGACTCACCCCTCAGTCATATGTCTCCATATTCATCTAAACTCATCCTTCTCCCTTTTTTTGTTTAAATGTCATCCATTTTGTCTCATCCAGTTTCAGCAGCATCTTCATCATCCATTTTGTGTTTACTCATCCATTATTGTGTCTTCTGTGTTGTCTCTTTTTTCCTAATTTCCCATCTGTTATTCATCCCCCCTTTCTGTTCTTTTTTGTTTGTTTTATTTTCTTTGTTTTGTTATTTTGGATGTAGCAAGTCTCACAGCTTCTGTCCATGCTTCATCAGGGCCAGTACCAGCCCAGACCCAGTTTCCGTGGCAACAAATACTCCCGCAGCTACAGGTAACTTACCCCACCGTCAGTCCCTTCTCCCCCAAAAAAGATTTTGTTTTATTTACCTTTCAAACCACTTGTTTATCATTGTGTATCACATGTTCAACAACCTTTTGTGAATTTCTGCTGTCGGTTGGTCGATTACATGTAGATCATGGTTTGATGGTGTGTAAATGTATTTTTCATATTCCAGTTATCACACCAATATCATTCAGTTCAAATGTATGCAACTCATTTGTCTGAATGTCGCACAGAGTTTCTTGATACTTTTCTCCAGGGTTTGGGCGCACATTGAAAAGTCTGCATCCATCTCTACTTTGCCCCACTCATCATAATCTTCCCTTGATAAATACCTTAAACTTTCCAGGTGATAGGTTTATTGATGCCCCCAGTAGCTGCTATGATAGATTTATTGATGGGCTCTACCTGCACGTAGGATTTATGAGCCTCGCCTTGCCTTGAGATTTGACAGATCCCAGAAGCAGCCTCAAGTTTTCCATGATGGATTCATTCTTCATTAGTCTCCTCTACAGAGAGATTTCATGAATCAATGACATTCACTTCTATAAGTGTGCAAAACAGAATACGTTCAGTTTGTAAAATGTAAACCTGGGTATGGACAGAGTCATTCCTACTTTGGATACACGATCTCTGACTTATTGATACCTATATGTGTTTATGATCTTTTCTATGATGAAATCCAGGTATGCATTGCAAGACATGGACAAGTTCAGCCTGAAGGACAGTGGCCGTGGGGACAGCGAGGCGGGGGACAGTGACTGTGACATGGGGAGGGAATCCCCCGTGGACAGACTGTTGCTGGGGGAGGGCTTTTCTGATCTGCTACATCTTGAAATGCACCATCGGCTCCATCCAGGTGAGATTTCCAGATGCCCATGCACACTATTAGCATCAGCACTTACATTCGTTCTTCTCAACATTTGATCACAAGATGCCATTTAACTCCATTCAGTTTACTCACATCTAACCTCAACCTCAGCAGCAGCCTTGCCTCAGAGCTCCTCAGCTTAAAGATGTCTGTTAGTTCTGAATAACTAAATTTTGTCTAAGTTGGATTCACTTTCTGCTGCAGGCCACACCCAGCTCTTGAATATTATCGACAACTGACAACTTTCAGCACCATGGACAGCGTACACTCTAAGTCCATTATGTATCTGTACACCTGCCCATAGAGCTACTCCATTCACCCTGCTGCCAGCACAATCCCCATTGTACTCTTCCCCATTCTTCCACACAGTCCTCATTTCCACACTCACTGTATATGCTCGTGTGTGTGTGTGTGTGTGTGTGTGTGTGTGTGTGCACCTGTTATCTGCCCCTAAGATAGAGTNCGTGTGTGTGTGTGTGTGTGTGTGTGTGTGTGTGTGCACCTGTTATCTGCCCCTAAGATAGAGTCATGTCTGTAAAATCTTCCCTGGAGCACAGATGAGTCGCCTGTCACTCATCGGTATGCATCTCGGGGTACTGTGTTTTTTCTGCCTTCTTTTTCTTTTCTTCTTCTTTCTGTTTTTTCCCCAGTGAGTGACAGTGGTGTGCTTTCATGTCTGAACTGAGGAGAATTCATAGTAATTGCTTTTAGAATGATGTTATTCTCTCTCTTTCTCTCTCTCTCTCTCTCTCTCTCTCTCTCTCTCTCTCTCTTCCCTCTACTTATTAATGTATTCTGTCTTTATTGAGACAAAGAAAGGGTGGTGAACATGGACAGTCATTTTGTATTTCTTTTTCATTACCTCTGAGAAAGGCTTGGAGGTGTTACACCCCTCCTTCCTCCCTTGCATTGCCTCTTCCTCCCTCCCTTTCCTCTTCTATCTTTTATGGAAATATGAAAAAGGGGAGGGGGAAGGAGATAATGGGCCAAGAGGGAGGATTATCCCTGTTTTTCTTGAATAGATTTAATTTGTTAAGGTTTTTCTATTTAGATGGGAGAATGTGGTTATTCATGATAGATAACAGGTCTAAACAAAGAAATCCTGCCTCAGCTGCATAGTCTACGATGTGGACATACTTGGCAAGCCTGCCAAATCTTACATCAACACCCAAGCCATCATTATTCTGCTGAATGGTGTTTGTAAATTATTAATATTTTTATCCAGTATGATGTAATGCCATTTGGGAGGTTTCTGGCAGTTATTTGTTTATTTATGTGTTGATTGGCATCTTACCTGGCACTTATTTTCTGAATTATAGTTAAGCTGTAAATCAGTCTGGCACTCTAAGCAGGAATATGAATGCTTAGGGAAAGTAAAAACTATTAAGCTGTGCTGTGATTTCGATCATTATATTCATGGGAGACAGAAGCACTCTTAAATCAAATATTAAATGCTTACATGGAACTGAGATATCCATTGGCTAACCCCATAAAACACACTTTGTAAAACTCATTAGTTTCCTTTTTCCACTCTCTACTCCTACTTCCATCCAAAAAAGCAACAATATACCTTATTACACAGTAAACACTGACATAAACTGTTGAACTGTATCCCTCTAAAGATAACACTACTGTTCCCTCCTGCACAGCTGTCTTCAGCACAATGAGTTGTATTATTCAACAATATTGATATTTTCTGTACACAGCAAAACAATCTTTTAACAATTTTTTTTAACTGTGCCTGAACATTTTTTGAACACTTGTCTGTTTTTTGTTTTTTGTTTTTTTTCTTGCATTTCATTTGAACCACTTTTCAAAATGATTTTCTGTCCTTTTGGAACATAAGCAAAACATGATCTGGACCTGTCTGTAACTGTTTCTGTATCCTTTTTTTTCCTGTTTAGCTATGAGACTGTGCACAGATGAATGTCGTGTCTTGGGACATTCTGACCAGTGCTGGATGCCTCCCCTCTCCTCTCCTGCTTCCTCCTCTGACTACCGTAACAACATGTACATCCCCGGGGAGGAGTCCTCCCAGCAGCCCCAAATCGATGATGACCAGGCCTCCCTTGACTCAGAGCACCGCAAGAGCTTCTCTACTTTTGGAAAGGAGTCTGGAAATGAAGAATTAGGGGTCGGGCGAGTTGTAGCTGGAGGAGGAAGTGATGCATGTGGAGCAGGAGGAGGGGCTGGCTCTCTCCTCACAGAGATGAACAGTGTGTTCCAGAGGCTTCTCCCCCCTAATATGGACTCATATGCTGAGTGCACTGAAACAAGTACTCCCATGTCCTCATCAGCCCTCGAGAGAGGAAGTGGATGTGGTAGCAGTGTAGTTGGTAACCACAGTAATAACACTGTTCCCCAGGACAATAGGAGAGGACTGTTACCAGGAGGAAAAGGTCCTGCTTACCCCCCAGGTGTAGCTGCATGGGCAGCCAATACCCACTATCTAAATCCAGGAAGTGGCTCTGTGGGGACCAACCATGTTTCATCCTCTTCCTCCTCTTCTTCTTCTTCTTCTTCTTCTTCTTCTTCTACCCCCACCTCCACCTCCACCAATGGACAGCCACCACACCTTAAATGGCTGCCAGCTATGGAGGAAATCCCAGAGAATTATGAGGAAGATGATTTTGATGGTATTTTCCATCAGGGTCACCAGGGTAGCAAGCGCATCGAAAGCCGCCATGAAGCTGGAATGGACGCAAGTGAGCTGGTCCATGAGATTAATAAATTGCTGCAGGATGTCAGGCAGAACTAGAGAAAGAAAGAAAGAAATAAAAGAAAGAAACTGAGTTTGATTTCATTGTATGATGGGGGAACATCTCACCACAGTCCATCATCGCTTGTTTTTGTGCCAACGTATATAAACTTTATGACTGTTTCTTGTTCACTGTTATGCTCGTCTTGTTTATGTACCAAATATTCTCTTTCCACTCAGTGTTATATGAAAGAGAAAGGCTCAGAGAGAAAAGTAAAATATAGCACTGAAGTTGTGATCGAGGTGACTTAAAGGCATCAAAGCAAGCACTGAAAGAACAGATTGCTCACTTGTTATTACTGTCTCTCCAAAAGTTGCTTGAATAACTGACTGGAGATGGAAATACACCAACAAAACTTCATTTGTGATGTTTACAGCAGTGTGAGCAGACTCCACTGGGAAAAACCAACAGTTGTGTGATCTTTCTTTTTGCTTTTACAGTGTACAATATTGTACAGTGTATGTGAAAAAAGCAAACTGACTTGAATATTGTGATATGTCTCCCATTTTGTTATAATGGAATGTAATTGTACAATTTGAACTTTGTATTTTAAAAATACACCCCTTTTTTACTTCTATATATTTATATGTGTCCATGTATGTTTGTACAGAAAACAAAAGAAAATGTCTATTTTTTATATTGTCACTGCATGTCTTAATATCACTTAATGTCTCCTTTTTTCTTCTGCCCCTCTTATTTTATGAAATTAACTGTATTTAATTTTGTCAGTGAAGGTGTGTATATTATGATAATCATGTTCAATGGAGTTCCATGTTGGAAGTTGGTTTTGTAATGGTATCATTGTAACCAGTGGATGGTAAATAAAGTGGAGGGATTCATAATAGGGTTATGTATGCAATGTTCTTAAAGTTCCTTTCCCTATCATTTTATTTTCTGATAGTTCTGCAATTTGCCCCCCCATCTCTTAGCACCCCCTACTGTACATAATTGGAACTACAGCACCATCAGAATGCACAGAAAAAGGTTTGTAGATGCATTACGTCACACTTCACAGGCATGTCTCTCCTAATAAACACACTATTAGGGATGAATTTATTCCCAAATTATCTCTTTAGATTAAAATGCATTTTAGGCTTTAATTTAGTTTGAGAGAAGAGATTCTCTGTCTCCCTCTTTCTCTCAGCCATGAAAGCATCACGCATATAGTAAATGTCCTTAGCAAATGAGCAACATCTGATTACGGTTCCACATGATGAGATATCATAAGCATGATATTGTTCAACACAGCCATATGGGTTCATAATACAGTTCAATAGAAAAAGGAAAAGGAGCTCCACCACTCACTCTGCTGAAGTGCATATACACATTATATACACACAGTTACTACGAAAATGAATTTTTAAAGAGTGAAAATTCAACAAACCGAGGCTAAATGAGGCAATTAACCCCATGAGAGATTTAGCAAGGTAAAGGTCAGAATTTACATACACACACATGCAAATATGATCATGCATTGTGCTTTTAGGGACGTACCCCATCCCATCCCCAATTTAAAAGACAAACACACACACATACACACACACACACACACACACACTGAGAGAGAGAGAGAGAGAGAGAGAGAGTNACACACACACACACACACACACACTGAGAGAGAGAGAGAGAGAGAGAGAGAGTGTCAAAACCACCAAGCAGACAAGCATTCATTTGCAAGCTACTACAGTAGACTTTCACAACACACACACAGTAATTACATAATGACCTCATTTATCTTCATCATTAAAAAGCCTAACAGATAAATCATCAATAAATAATAAATAAATCTCCCAGAACACTTTAGACAGGGCTAAAGTGTGCTGGGTGTTTAGCTTCCTGTAAGCTAAATAATGCCATATGAGCCCAGGACAGAGTGGTTATGAGACATTACAATGCTGATGATCTCTACAAGTTATTGACATGATGACAACACAAAGTAGTTGTTTCTGATTAAGTGTTACCAATATGTTTCTACATGACATGAAACAAAACTAATCAAAGTATTTCATTTAATTTGAGTAAGATAGATTTCACCAACTGTGTGTTTGTATGTGTCAAATGATGTCATTGGATGACCGATGAATCTTAAGATGAAAAAAAATATAAATTTTTTGATACAGGACAATGCATGCAATACAAAAAAAAAAAAAAAAAAANAAAAAAAAAAAAAAAAAATCATGAAATTGCTGATCATACTCATTTATTTTCTTGCCAATAATTAGTAGTATGAAACAACAATACAATGTTGTATTATGAGCGTGATTATTGTCTTGTCAAATCCACCATTGACTCGGTCCTACTTTTATTCTGAAAGGTTGACTTCCAACTTTTCTCTTCCTGTTTACCTCTGTAGTTTGCTCTCTCACCTTTTCTATGTTTGTCTGTCCATACCACTGGTTTCATGCACACCTGCTTTAATCATAAATATTCCCCTATACATACATGCAAATCTTAGCAATCCCAGCAGCCTTCTTGATTCATATCACAGCAAAACTTTTAGCATATCTTTTAAACTGCATCTTATCTCATCTCATCTAATGTCATTTCATTGCTTCTCCTCTCATCTTTTCTCCATTGGGCCGTGATCATTTCCTTATCGTGTGTTTTGATAATGTTTCTCTTATTAACGTCCCTGTGATTCTTCTGACAGCCTTGCTTATTTCCAAATATTAAATTTGGACAAACCTTAAAACCTTCCCATTATCCCCCAATCTTCTTCTCCTCAAAGTGTGTTTGTTGAGTGTTATGATGACAGGAAATGAAGACAGTAAAGGCTTGTGTTATGCTGGATTATTGGATCTGTCTGAGATGAAGTCAGCTCTCATCTGAAACCAAACAATCCACTGTAGCCCCTTGTATTAATGTGCAGTGCACAAACACACAAATGAACACACACAAACGCATATGCAGACACAACACTGTTCATGTCAAGGAAACAGGATATTGGCAAGCCTGTAATACAAACAATAATAAACAGTACCCAGGTTATGTCTATAGGCTGGCCATTATGGAACTGCCATGAAGGAATGCCTTATATGTTATTAATATATTTCAATAATCAATCAATTATCTATCTATCTATCATCTCTGCCTGTTTGTCTATCTGTATGTCTGTCTGTCTCTTTGTCTGTCCATCTGTCCATCCATCCGCCTATATATTTGACTTGATTTTGGTCAAGTAATAAAGGGTCTTTCTTGTGCTGAACTGCACTTTCTCCCAGGTCGTGACAGCAGTTCCACCTATCTACCAATTATTAAAAAGGAGACATTGCTTACACCACCCTGACAGGAAGGATTCTACCTAAGAGGCTCATTTCAGGGCAAGAAAATTCCTGGAAGATCTTAATATATGTTTTACTGAGAAACTGAAAGGCAGAAGTACAGTGATTGAGGTAAAGGTGGGAGGTTTAAGCATCAAATACGAAAAAATGTGGATTTAAATAATATATCAGAACGATTAAGTTTATAAACTTGCTGAAGGACTTTTTGGTTTAATATCAGATAATGTGATAGCCTACATTTTGAAGTGTGTGTGTGTGTGTGTGTGTGTGTGTGTGTGTAAAGTTTGTTTATATGTGTCTGTACATAGCATGGCATTTTCTATAAAGGTTTATTAGATTGTCCCGGTCATTTTAATTATTTAGAGCAAAACATGTCTGCATATTAAAAATTTACACATGCGATCATATACAGACTATGTTATCATGCACAACTTACAGTAATAATAAATGAAAAGTTTCATCATGAGCATTGGTGCTGTTTTGAACCCATGAGGTAGGGAATGTCCAGCAGATGGCACTGTGGGACCAATCTTTTCACAATAGGGGTTACAGCTTCACAGCAACATCCAGACATCAAGACCCTGTCACATCATATATTAAACCCTGCTCAGTGTGTTATATATAGGGAGAGATTAGGCTGAGGCTTTTTGTGATGCTAACTGTATGTTTAATTTGTTTACAGGTTTTTGCCCTTTAATTTTACGTAGCCAGGATGTGTAAAATGTGAATGTCTGTTGGTAGAGATATTGTTTATGTCTGTTTGAAGCTTGTGAGGGCACTAATATGAGTCTTTGCATGTGTGTGCGGATATGTGTGTGTGCATGCATGTACACGTGTGTATATTTGTCCGTTTATGTGTGGGTGGGTGGGTGTGTTTGCTGTACTTTCACCCTCTTAATAGATACCCCCATCCAGCTTGCCATTTAGAATTGGAGAGCAGCCAATTGTAAAATGCTCTCCCTCATGGAGTCTCTCTCTCTCTCTCTCTCTCTCTCTCTCTCTCTCTCTCTCTCTGACTCCCCNCTCTCTCTCTCTCTCTCTCTCTCTCTCTCTCTCTCTCTCTTTGACTCTGTCTCTCTGTTTGGACAATTGGATTAGTACAGAGTGATAGAGACTAAAGACAGAATCTCACTACTGCAGCCAGTAGCCTGGCCTTATGCCATATCATATAGACACACACACACACACACACACACACACACACACATACACACATACCCGCACACACACGCACGCACACACACCCACTAATGTCATTCTACCCTGAGGCTAAGCCAGCCAGTTTGATATCCAGATGGCTTAATTACTGCATGCATAGACATTCATACTTGTGTGTGTGTTTGTTGTTTAATTGGAGGAGATTGTTTTGTTATGAGGTGTGATATTGTGCTTTTTAAAGGTTCATGTAAATAACACAAAACTAAAAATATGTTAAATGAGAACACAATAAGTATGAAATTTCAATGGAGATTCCATTCTAAATGATTGTAGGTTATAGACTTTTTTGTTTTGTTTTTGGAGAGAGAGAGAGAAATTAGAGACATATAGCAGAGATTCTTAACACATACAGTGTCAGTTCAGTGTTTGCCAACTCGTACGTCATACATTTACATTGCATCTAAACACTGTTGTTTGTTTTGAAGTTCTACATTTTGAATATGGTTTAACCAACATAATTACAGTTTAATAATCCTGGTGATAAAGTGATTGAAACTGAATTAATGAGAGAGAGAGAGAGAGAGAGAGAGAGAGAGAGAGAGAGAGAGGTGATAGAGGGGATGGATGAGTGAAGTAAAAAGACAATGATACTGAGAGAGGGACAGGGTAATACAGAGCGAGGGAGTGGGAAAGGTAGTGCTAGTGTTATTTCCCTGATGACCTGTCTTCCCCCATGTGACCTACTTCCACTGTGGTTTAAGTCAGATTCTATCCACTCACCAATTCATCTCCCTTTGGTGTATGTGTGTGTGTGTGTGTGTGTGTGTATTTGTATGTATTTGAAGATAGGAGGGAAAGGTATTCATGCTTATGCTTTGTGTTTTAATATTATTTCTCTCTCTGTGTGTGTATGTGCATGCATATGTGCATGTGTGCATGAGACAAAGAGAGACAGAATCTGTATAGGTGTGTGTGTGTGTGTGTGTGTGTGGGTGTGTGTGTGTGTGCATTCATACATTCAGAGGAGTAAAGTAATACCAGAGGCCATTTATCTCTGTAACAGAGATCAGAGTAACCCTGGATCTGCTTGTACTGCCTCATTCTTACCAAGAAATCAGTGTGTGTGTGTGTGTGTGTGTGTTCCCAGGAGCAAGGAATCAAATAACCTAACACAATGGTTCTTTCTTGAGCTCCTTCACGTTCATGTTCTTCATGTCTGCAGCTTTGTGTCATTCTTTTTCTTCAAGTAAATGCGTACAGATCTTTTGGACATGTTTTGGAGTTGCATGAAGATAACGAGTGTGTCTGTGTTGTCTTTGCCAGTTATAGCATGTCAGACATTCTGTTTTGTGATTGTTCAATTGTTCAAAACCTATAAAAAATGATTTATTCTATTTCAAACATGAATAAATGAACTTCATGTTATGTTAGTTATGTATCTTTATATGTGTATACTCAAGAATTTCCTGCATAGTACAGATGCATATAATCTATAGATATACGGTATGTAGCAATACATAATGTGTAGCCTTTTTTTTTTNAACATTGTTGCGGAACATTCAGGGAAGTTTTGCATGGTAACTTGATAAACACTGGTTGGTGCTGGTCTATACCATTTATCCTGCACACCGTGGTGTTGCATGTGCCTTAACGTGGGGCCAACCCACGATTTTCAAGGCAGATTTGGTAACAACTATATGTCAGGCAAAGTATGGGGTAGTCCAGGGCAGTTGAAGGCAGTTGCATTGCCGAGTTAGCTGTAATCAATATACGTAAGAGCCGATCTGAGTCGGCTAGGTTATGATTCAGTCAAACACTTTTGAATTTATGGGGCCAAATCTTTTGACAATTGACAGTTATATGTGGGTGAAAGACTCGAATCTCAATGGTAGTTTTCAACAGCCAATGAAAACATCAGCTGCTGACATTACAGAGGAAGGAAAAACAGAAGTCCAAGTCATTTGTTGTTATGTGTGCATGCACAAAACACCGAAAATTGTATTGCTTCACCCTGGATTCAATCAGTAAATGTGCACTGCTCAGTCTTTTTGTAAATGTTCATGATTGAAAAAAATAATGTAGTTTGGCCCCACCTTTATTGGGATGTGCAGTTTATGTGAGGATGTAAGTTTGCCTGATGACCTGACAGCGCTTCACCCCATACATGTATACAGTGGTGATGTTGGGACACCCTACAGTAGAAGGCAACAGAACATACAACGTAGATTTAATGTGGATTCTCATCTGAAGAATTTTCTTGTAAATCATTTTCAATATCTAGAGTCAACAGCTAAAATTTCACCATGCACCATTTTGAGCTTGCGTGTTCTTCCTGTTTCTGCATGGTTTTCCTCCTGCAATCCAAAGCCATAGGAGTGAACGTGAGTGTGAATCGGTTTTGTCTCTATGTTAGCCATATGACAGACTGGGTGTTTCCTACTTTTGCCTAGTGAATGCTGGAATAGGATCCAGTTCCCGGTGGTCCTGCACATTAAGTAGCATAGGAATATTGATATCGACCTAATTTAGTTCCAACTGCTAATGTTTTTAGGACATAGTTACAGTGGAGGGAAACATCTCATTAGCTGCTACTTATGAACAGGGTGAAAAACTAGTTTCACACAGTGTTATTAACATTTGGTGGCACTCAAGAGCTATGAAAGGTAGTAGTGTTACAAATAAAGAGAAAAAGAACTTAACAATGAGAAAAGAACTTAAAAATTAGTTCTCATTTTTGGCATTAGAAATGATCAGTTCCTCCTTCATCTACATTAACTTTCTCTGCAAGAAAATGAAAACAACAGAAGACGAAAAAGGAACAGTTAGCTAAAAAGAAAGCATTAGATAGAGCCTGAGAAAGAGTGGAGCTGCTACCAATGGCAAGAAGTAAAAATACTGGAAAGCTGGAAAAGTGATGCTGCTGGCAACATTATCTTAATTTGCAATTTAAAAAATTCTCTGTAGGAAGAAGTGATGTTATTGGAATTTCCACTGATATTAGGTGCACATTATGTTTCAATTCTGCTGTCCTTCCATACTTCCTGCTCTAAAATCTCAAAGCCAAGGCTATTGTCTAGTTATCTCATTGTGTTTAAACAGTGCTGTTGTTGTTTGTGTTTGTGTTTAGACAGCGGCTACGTTGACCAGCGTTATTACAGAAACTCTAAATGGGTTTTATGGCATGGTCGTCATGCAACAACGCCCTGAAAATCTTTTAATTTTCAAAGCCCAAGTTGAGTATGTACTGATTTCTCAATGATTTTTGTGTTATTTAATGTGTGGCCTTTTGACTGTAAGAATGAACTTTTATTGGCCCCGTTCTCATCAAAGCTGCCTTGGGGCCTCATTTATAAAACAGTGTGTGGAATCCAATAGTCTATGTAAGCTACGCTCAAAACAGGGAAATGGCATATGCACAAAAAAAGATTTGCATATGTGCGGCTTCACGAAATTTCCAGCTTGGAAATGTGCTCACGTTAAAAAAAACGGTCATATCCCGCCCACGACACTCCCACAATCTACTATAAATGGTCCATGCAAAGGTAGCTATTTGTGAATACTGATACACAGTACATAAAAATGAGTTTGTACGTCATTGCGCTTCAGAGAGAATGAAGACTTCTGATTGGTAGATCAAGAAATAAAAACATGAGGCAGAAATGCAGGTACTGTGAATGAGGAGGAATCAGGAAAATATTTCATATGGTGCCTCAGCAAATAACAATCACAGCATGCTGTAGCTGGAAATGAGTCAGTTTAAAAGAGTAAATCATTGACATTTAAATTTACACTGAATTAAAAGTTTGTCAGACCTAAAGGTGGAAGGTGCAGTGCTGCATAAAGGATGTGACGCTGAGGTACAGGTGAATCTGGTAAATCCATTTTAGATTTTTTATTTTAGTAAACGCATCACATTCAACAGCTCTGAGCCGCTCTGCGCTGTGAGAGTTTGGAAACGGAGTGAGGAGCTGCACCTTTCACCTGCAGGTTCAGACCAACAGAACCATACACAAATAAAAATAAACGTGACTATCCATTATGATAGATCAATGAAAAATCAGACAGATCTGTCATGATCAGAATATTAATTCTGTTGTTTCACAGCATCTTTATGCACCGCTACTATTGCTTATTTATGTAGAAATCAGAAGAATTGATTCGTACATTTGAAGATATCAAAATTCAGGGGATCACGCAAATTCAGTTTATTAATTGTAACGTGTATGGAGAGGATCTATTTTGAAGTAAGTGTTGGCTTAAACGGGCTCTATCAGAGTGGATCTATGGAATAGAATTAGGAGTTTGATTCCGTGGAACGACTTGTGTGGAAGAATCACTGAGAAATCTGCTTCATTTCTCTGCTTCTCCATCTGTGTCGCCAAACTCAGTCTAGAAAATGTGCGTACGCACGGGACAAAGATTTTGTACAGGTGCTCAAATTCTCCGGTCAAGTTTGTTTTTATAAATCCCAAACTTTGTGCGGGAAGTGGTTTATGCAACTTTCAAGTCCTGTTTTGTGCATATACAGTTGTTATAAATGAGGTCCCAGGTATATATAAATAAGCGGTCTCCCGGCTGCAACCTTTACTATTGTTTTCCTCTACGTTGTTCTGCAGTAGAGCACGGAAGATTTATAAGAGGTTCTGATACTCCCGAAAATGTCCCGGTACTCTGAAATGAAAATCACAGAGGTCCCGGTGCTGCTTGCCAGTGACTCACTTTTTTTGGTTGTGTATTTTTTGGCTTGAACCCATACAAATATTTAGAAAAATCGCACCGCATTTGGTGTGAATATATTTACTATGACAAATTTGTATCGGAAAAATTTGCACTTGCGTGTCATTTATTCATATCACTCTTGGTGTTTAACAGCCTTTATTCTCACCATATCTCAAAAAAAAAAAAAA
>VXCM01000894.1:0-122500 GCA_014773175.1 Lucifuga dentata
TTTTTTTTTTTTTTTTTTACATTTTCATGTTTGAGTTGTTAAAAAGTGTGGAGCTTTGTAATGGATACAGCTTAATGAAAAGCTCACATCATTCTTCCTGTGAAATTTCCCTGGCACCACCATGCCACTTCTGATAGGAATTTAAATTTTTTTTTTTTTTTTTTTTTGTCTTTTCCACTGTCTGAGAAATGATCAACTAGTAAATTATATTAGTATATGACCTTACAACATTTAAAGGGTGAATTAGCTTATGCACCCTGCAGTGCATACAAAATGCTAAACATGTTTGACAGAAGTATGTACCTGAATACTGTCATCATACATCGTTCATCTATTTCCATACGTTGACAGCTTTTCTTCCTAATGATTTTTTTTTCTTCATTTTTGCTGATGTGATATTACACAGTAGATAATGGTAGGAGAATAAAGGGAGGATTGAGGGCTTATCTAGCGCTGCAGGTGTGGTATTACAGGCTTCTCAAAGGGAATCAGACTTGTGGTGTGAAGCATAAGCTGCTGCAGTGCATTCTGTACATAATCCCAGTGCACTTTCCTGTGACTGGGAGTGGGACAACGTAAAGGGCACAGTCTGCTGGCAGCGTGACTCTGACAAGCGGCTACGGGAGCGGGCATGAGTGCCTGATGCGTGCTTTTGATGCTGCTGTGCCTTATTACTGCTACAGACAAATCGTCTTCAATCCCTTTAAAGCTGGATATTTCTTTCTTTCCATTTTAAAATGCTCATGCACACGCATACAAACATAAATGATGGATTGATAAATGTTATTTGAGATGAATAGGCTTTAGTAGATCCATATTAGGAACTGGCTTTAATGTGGCCTGAACTAATATCCCACTAAATATAGTATTAGCTTCAAACAAGGTCATTATATATTATTAGTGACGCAATGATTTTAGATTAACTTTCAAAGCAGTGTACGTCCTCTTATTTATGCACAGTATATTAGTTTTCTACTAGCATGTTCCTGGCCTAAAAAAAAAAAAAAAAANAAAAAAAAAAAAAAAAGAAAACAGCTTATATTATGAACGAATCTATTTTTACTCCACATTGTCTCAAAATCAGCCAGTGGATCTGGACCACTGAATATTCAGTAAGTCCATGCATGCTAATTATAATGTGCATCTTCATAAACTTGGGGACTGCATGCCGTGACTCAATAACGCACCGCAGAAAATAAATTGATTTCTTGCTTTGATGCAGCTGCGTTGTGTGCACAAGTATCTGATGAGCACTGTGTGATATAAAGAAACCTTATCCTTTATTCCTCTTTGTATGATAATTTAGGCCGGCATCAAATCCCTGCCTCAGCACCAGAAATCTATTCTGGGCTGTGATGAAATTAATGGAACACTGTATTGGTGCAGGTCATGTTTGTGGTGTTGCAGCATTGTAATGAAGAAGAATGTTGAGGAGGTGGAACATTAAAATGCCCCTGGCACGTTCTGCTTGCTGTTGAATGGGAAATAAGTCCATCATGGGGGGAAAGTGTGTTCAAAACAGGTCATGATTAATGTGAGTTTGGATGTGTTTGTGCACGTTTACTGATTGAACGTGCACAGAAATACATAAAGAAAAATGCATGCATACAAATACACTCATATGAACAAATGTGCCCAGTTTTGTGTAATCATGCAGGCAATCAGGCAACACACCCACATATACACATACTCATAGGGCCAAGCACAACCATAGGCAACATTAAATATGCATGTGGTGGAGATAAATTGATGTATGTACAACTTTTGATCAATGGTGTCTAAAAATTAGAATGTTAAGTACTTTTCTTTTTTTTTCAGTATGCGTGCACTTTCTATTTAAAGGATAAACTTCAAATTGTGCATTCACACTTGCACACCTTTAAGATAAAAAGATTCCCCTGGTAGATAAAGATGCTGTTCTATAACCCCAAAGCCACAAGTTTGATTAGTAAAAACTTTTAATCTATGTTCTCTCACATAATATGAGCCAAACACTGAACTTTTAATTGAAATTGAACAATACAAAAGTGCTGCATTTAGCATTTTAACATCAGTAAATTATTGCCATGTTAATTCTGAGACATTAGTGCAATTAATGCAAACAAATGAGATCATTAGATCTCAATGCGTAGCAGCTTCTGTGCTGCATTTTAAATTGTGAATAAAAAGTCTGTAGTTGTGTGCAGTGGTAGATGGTAGAATGAATGAAAGGGCCAATAAAAAGTATTTCAATGTGCTTGTGTAGAGTGAAAGAGGAAAAACAAATGCAAGTAAAATAAAACCTGGAGGGAGACTGTGACAGAGCAGAGGTTTTATAAATGTCTGTGGTGCTGGATTATGCTGGATTTGTTTTCAGTCAATACTGATGGCAGCTCATCTACAGAAAAAAGCACAGAAGTCTAACACTAAGTTGTACAAATACAAATCTGCCTAATGCAGTAAGGGTTCCAACTAATGATCATTCTTGCTATCAGTTAATTTAAACATTTGATGCAGCTGCATTGGGCTTAAAATTTGGCCTAACACTTACAATTCCCAGCCTGCATTAGATATACTTAAAAACGAACAAAGTAACTACAATTCAGGCTGAGTATACAGATAAGACACTTAATGCAAATCTAAAATGGAATAAAATGAAAGCAGCCACATCAAATGAATACTTGATTTTTCCTGAGAACGCTGTGTATTAGAGAGAAATTGGATGCTTACAAAAGTAATAAATTGATTCATTTGAACACGATAAAAGAAAATGAAGCCACATTGTTCTCGTTTAATATCAGTATTACCTAAATCATATTGTACTTTACTTTGTACAGTATGTGACTGGATGATCAGATGGGTTTATTTGGTGGACAATACAGCTTTTCAAATGTCCTTGGCATAAAAATGTTTGCAAACTCCTGAGATAGAAGCCAGTAATGGTCTTGGCTAGAGATAAGAGTCCTAATCAATTTGCTATCTGGCTGGTAGAATTTGCTGTCATCCTCTGGATTTCTGCCCATCTTTTCTGAGAATCTTTACTGCCCTATAACAACGTGGGCAAAGAGCCATAAAAATAAATCTAAAAGTGATACATATAGCACGTTTAGGCCCATGAAGAGAAATTTACTGATCAGCTATTTCATTATGTGAAAGACAGTAGCTTTACTACATGAATGTCATAAATATTTAATTGCTACTGTTTCTGAGGAACAATGCTGATCTTTTTTTTTTTTTTTTTTTTTAAGATTTATAAAAAGATTAATGTTCAAAGATATAATATACAAGGGCTGATCCTGTATGCATGTACATGTGTGTAGTAACACACAGAGAGTGTGTACTCTCTGACTGATCAGAGAGTACACAGTCTTTGACTGATCATGGCAACACTGGGCCCAGCTGCTGGTAATCGAGTGGCTTGGTAAATACCATCTGTGTGTCAGGTGAGAAACTCTACATTTACTTTATATAAAAATGGTCAGCATGCTGTTAACAGACAACAGACTAATGTCCAATCGCTGCTCTGTGACCCGTGAAAAGATATAACAATGTCATAACAGCCATCTGGTCTGCCTCTATTGCTTCTATTATTAAATCTCCTGACTAAGCAGAAGTGGAGAGGGAGAGTGGTGCATGCAAAGTAGTTATGTGTCAAAAGCTTCATTCGTTCTCTCAATTTTTTCTTTCCGTATCTCTCTCTCTTACACATACACACTTTTTGGCTTCCATCACCCGTCCATCTAGGCATGTTGAGGCAATACAATAGGGAGGCTGCATTTCAGGCCCCCCAAGTGCGGTTCTCCAAAATGTCTAATTTAAAATGGATTTGTGCTCCTCAATTGCATATTTATAAGTGGTAAGTACTCAGAGCATACCTCCAACCACATTTTTATTTTAATAGAAAATGTGGTTCTCACAATGTAATGAAGTCCTTAAAAAATCCCTATATCTGCATTTTAGTCTGGATTGGCACCGAAATGCACATAATGATAGAAAAATCATCAATATATGCCTGACATGCCAGTTTTTTTTTTCTTTTTAATTCAAATAAGTGCAGTAATTAATGTTAAGAAATTCCTGGAATTGGATTAGCAACATAAACTGATCGCGTGTTCCCTGGCCTGTTTTCATGATATTTCATTGAAATATGTCAGTTTTGGTGTCAGGGTAAATTTAACAAACTTTTTTGTCCTCTGAGAAAAAAAAATGTGCAAAGTAAAACAAAATTATCCTTCTTAAAACAGATTTTGACAAAGTGATGTGTTGCGTAACTCGTGACAGCTGATTAGTTCTGTCAGTACATAAATAAGTGGAGTTATTTTAAGCTGCCGATGTGTGGGGTAGATGGAATATTAGTCACAAAGAAGAAAGACAAAGTTTCAAGAGCCATTTCCCAGCTGCACAAAACAGTAAATGCTGTTAATACACACACAGTCTTATGTCTAAAAGCTTCATTATTTTGCTAACAGTCAAAATTTTATCTTACTGCATCTCCTTGGGACCCTGTCATCAGCGATTGATTCCAGGAAGGAAGAAAAGATGGTAAAAACAATTGAAATAGGAGCCAAAAAAGACCAATGTTTTTGGCATACCATAATTATATTTCAATCATGCAAATGAGCTTGGTTTTGGTAGTTAGGAGACTGTTGGAGTGTGTAATTGAAAATGCAAAAGATTGTCTTGCATCAAAATGTCGAGGAATGCGCTGGCTGGCTGCTAATCAGAATGGTTCCTGCGTGCTGCAAACACTGAATCGCTGCCTCAATCTCTCTAGAATTGAATCGTTTTATCTTAATTAACTGTGCAGAATCCATCCAGGATTGTGCGAGTGCCAATTTCTTTCACCCCCTCCTCTCTTTATCCAGTGTGCACATAGCAAAAAATCATCTCTTCCCCACTCCTTTAATAAATATTTCTGGGATTGCTGTGATATTGACTGGGAGCGGCGATCGAAGGACGGGATGCTGTCAGGTTACTGAATCTGAAGCAGATTGTCTGGTCATGCTGTCAGTGAAAAAAGCTGCTAGGCAGGATGTTGTGCCGCCACCAGCTCCCCCTTCATCTCACCATCTTTCACAGATGTGCACGTCTGTGTTTGTGAATGCATTTTATTATCTTCACGAAAAGTAGCAAATACAGAATAAGGGTGCATAATTGCAGTTTAGAAGCTGAAGTAACAGACAGAAAACTTTTCCTAACTCAGGTAATGAGAAATTGTTTACAGCACTTAAAGGAACATATCGGCGATCTTTTGAACCCAATATCCACATAGACATTACATTACTGACAACCATTTCCCAAAATACACTACTTTAGCAGTAAATTTTAGGACTTTTTTTCTCACCTTCAAGACTGCAGTTGGTTTCAGTTCATTCCAGACGCTATTAAAATCAACTTGTAGAGACTTGAAGCACATGTAATCCATCATAGCAAATGCTCATCCATTCGGGGTGTTTTGTCGAAATAACTCTATTTAACCAATCCAACACAGAGCTGCAAGGAAGAAAATGTATGTCTCCACCAGGGAATATAGTCCCAGGACAAGATGGCATTTCCTGAGAAATTAAAATGGTCATTGCTTCTACAATCATCCGTAAGTGTTAGAAGTTGAAACACTGAATATTATCTTGGGTGTATCAGCTGAACGTTTGATCTTGAAAGATTAGGAGTTTTGAAAAAATAACAGGAAAACTAAAATACAGTTTTATGTTTTGGAAATTAGTTGTCAGTAACATGTATGCAGGTTGTATATATTGGGCTCAAACATGCATGATCACCAGTATGCATGATGCACAATCACTGGCATGGTCCTTTAAGCACCATCCATTTTTCATAGTTCATTTTATGACAGTTTGTCTTCACTGATTCTTCCTTGTTCATTCCTTTATACGATTAACAACTTTCCATTAATGTCTCCCCATGACCATCTGCGTTTTTCCGGAGCTGGAGGAGTGTGTGAGATATGTTTTCATTAATGTGTTCATGCCCCCTTGCTGGCACTAATCTCTTGTAAACTTCAGGAATTTTTACAGGTCTGCAATAGAGAAAAGTAAAAGAAAAAAAAAGGCAGATTTCTCTTCAGCTTTGATATTGGAAGAGTATTCCTCCCCATTCCCCTCACCTGTCTTCAGTGAGTGATATCCTCCAGACACTGTAGATTATTTCCTCAGTAACAAGGGACAATTAAATTAAGTCATGTTCTCAGTGTGATTCCCACTGTCTGACATTATTTGGACATGTAATTTCACTGCTTTAATTGCTTGCAGCAATTTAGTCGCCTCAACTAATTGCGCCATTACAGACATATTGAACATGAATAATGAGGAATTTAATTACATTTTTTTTGTCAGGTCTGGTTCATATGATAAATTTAGAAAGGTCATGTGGTGATAATGAATTGGTCCTAAAGGCAGCATTTATATACTCCTACTGCTCACAGTTCTTGCCTCGATTTAAAAAAATTCTGAATTTGAAATGTAAAAATAAGAAAGAATTTGGCATGTGGTGGTAAGTGTTGGACAGAGGAATAGCAGAGAGAGAGAGAGAGAGAGAGAGAGAGAGAGGAGAGAGAGGAAAGGGAGAAAGGAAAGAGATGGGAAACTGAAAGAGAGAAAGCACAGCCCCCGCAATCTGAGCGTCATTATTCCACAGCAGTACACTCCCATGTCTGCCTCAAGTCAAGGTCACACAAGACCACTTTAACAGTAATTCTACACTGACTCGACCATCTCCACATCCTGAATGTTACTTTACAGTGTGAACCGGCTCAAACTTGAAGACTGGAACACTTTGGTTTGACAAGATGTTTTCAAAAACGTCAGATTTCATCTCTCTTATGTCACGTCAAGTGCTACAACACACACTGAGGCTGAAATCTGAGAGCATCACCAACAACAAATGAGAGTTTAGATGTAGGGTCAAGATAAAACGAAGAACAAACTGGAAGTTTCAATCAAACAAAAAAATATAAAATGGATTCCAAACAGCACTTGCACTTCTAACTTGAAATTGTATTTGCAAGAAAAAAAAAATTAGTTGAAATGAGTGTCAAATGTCATGCATCAACATGCTCATACAACTGCAGTTTAAAGCCGCTGCACACCCATGAAAACACCCACACAGATGTTCTCACTTATATTGGATGATTTGACCTCCTCTCAATATGGGGTGGGCGTGTACTTTGTGCTTGATTGACAGGCTTAATTGATAGTTTTATTGCAGTTGTCAGAGTGAAACAATTTACACTTCTGATTATTTGCAGAAAATTGAGTTTGGTGACTCCCAGCAAAGCTCCACCCATCTCCAACCTGAAAACAGAAGTAATCAGATTCGATAATTAAAACGCCTTAACAGGATTATAATTAAAGTTTCAGCATGCATGTAACTGCATGACTGCTTTACTTCCCAGGTGTCTCTCAAATTTAAATCTCCTTTGATTCGAAAGTGTATATGTTGTCATGCGTTAATGCAAAACTGCTGACGATTTTCCACCTTACTGTCCTGCACTTTGACAGAGGCAAATTTCAGTTGGTTCATGCCTTGAACCAAATCATGCCCACTTCATTGTTCTTCCATTTTGAGACAAATATTTCAATGAGATTTTGCTTAAGTCTCTGTCTTGATCAAGAGTGTTAATCATTCCTGTTGTCACATTTTCTGTTTCTGTCAAAGTTACAGCATGGTTGTGTGGTAATGCTGTTTGGAAATGTGGTGCATTTATGTGCTGGTGGGAAGCCCTAATATATCGAAAACCTGTGAGTAGGCTGCTGAATAGCATTACAAGCTCTGTTGTTAAGTTGACAACAATGACAAACAATGAACAAAATGGACAATGTAGACTTGGCAGCTTAATTGCAGCATGAAACTGGTTGCTGTTTGGCATCTAACCATTGTGCAACGTGAACAATAGACTTAAAAGGCTTACATCAACTTTCATTCCAACCTCAAACACGGCAAAGAAAGTTGGGTTGATTTCTTCTTTATGTTTGTTTTCGTGAGTATCACTGATTGAAACAGAAGGATGCTGCTCAGTTTGCCTTTGATGCCTTTTCCCACACTTCATCCTCAGCTAAATGCAAGACAAATGCAACTAATTAGCCAGGCAGCAGGTGTAATAAAACGGTTGGTTTTGGCAGTGGGGTGCCCCTCCATTTGTGGGCAGTAAATATTGACTCTTGTAGATTGGGTGTAGCGAGCACAAAAGAGTGGGAACAGCAGCTGATCGTGACAGTAGCTGTGTCAGTTTCTGTACAACATGCCATATAACGTCAGTGTCAACTTTGTTTGGGGGTGGATTCACTGTTCCACTGTTTGCGTGTGTGTATGTGGCTGTGTGTGTGCTTGTTTGCCTTTGTGGCTGTACACACAGGAGTGTATTAATGGTAAAATGTGCATTTGAGATGGCGGCTTGTGTGACTTTATCCATATATGCTGTATGTATGTGTTTCATTGTCAGTGCAAAAATGTGTGTGTGTGTGTGTGTGAGACAGAGAGAACGACAGGCTGTACTTGAAGCACTCTGTCACTGCAGCGTCTCTATGATGGGCTGACGGGTACCTGAGGGAGTCGAATTTCAGTTTCTCCAGGGTTTAGCTGCAGGCTGAGGTATGAAGGAGGAGGAGAAGATGAGAAGCAGAAGGAGGCAAGATTAGGAGAGCGACACAGAATTTATAAGGAGGGATGAAAAAAAAGAGATAATAAAAAGTAAACTGTTTTGATCAGAAATTGCTCATATTCACTCAGCATGAAATCACCAAATAAACTTTATGTCAAAACGAATACAAATAAATAAGAATAATGTGACGTATTATGCTGCTGAAACGAATTTAATTACACATCAGCTGAACAACTGGCAGAGTGGAAAGATCTAAATGTTTGTTTAAAGACCGTGCCCCAGCTGTAAATGCCGCACCAGGGGTCCTGTCTGTAAAAGTGAATATATTTTTTCAGTAACCAAAATCTGATTGTTCATGTATTATTCATATCTCAAGTAACACACATGAATACAAACTCGAGCAGAATACTAGCAGAAAAAAATGTTTGCGTGTGTGTGTGTGTGTGTGCGTGCGTGCGTGNGTGTGTGTGTGTGTGTGTGTGTGTGACTCAGAACTTGTCATTTGCTTTTAGCCAGCGGTGTGCCACCATAATCAATCACGCTAAAGACTGAGAGACTTAAACTAGTTTCCTGTTATATCTTCTTGCTCTTGTTACTGTATAGCAAAGGCTCTCGTCAATCATTATTCCTCTTTGATTTCCGCAACAATTCTACTTTTTCTGTCATAGAAGAGAATAAAAGCTTTGATATTTAAATATCAGGACTTGTAATTATAATAGGGACTATTATAGTACCTTTTGGTTCATCATTGATAAGTGCATGAACACGAGACAGTGAATGATGGATGAGAGAGAGAGAGTTGAGAAAGTGAATGATAGAAATTACAGAGAGGGATATTTCCTGTGGAGGAAGGGCAATTTTGGGCCGTATTTGTGTGTGTTAGTGTGTGTAACCCTATAGATGTCCTCTGTTTAGTTTTATGTCATAACCCAGTTACTAGTGAGATCAAGAGAGACACAGGCAGAGCATCACACTATGTTGGATACTGCGCGCACACACACACACACACACACACACACACACCAATATGGGTGTGTGTGTGTGTGGTGTGCGTGTATGTGTGTGTAAAGAATTCGGCAACCCCCCTAAAGCTGTCCAGTATTCTTTTTCATATCCAAGCTACTGAACAGTGTGGCTGTCATCTCAGCAGCAATGTGTACTGTAGGAACAGGCTCTCTTCTACATGCCCCACTGATCTCCACAGGATGGCTGCGCACAGATCTCTCTCTCCCTCTCTCTCTCTCTCTCTCTCTCACTCACACACACACACACACACACATGCACATACATGGTTGGTTCATGTTAAAACTGATGTTTTCATCTATCCCCACATGTAAACACACACACACACACACACACACACACACACCATTTGTCACCGCAACAGATCCTTAATACACATAACAGCATGACCTTTGAAGCCATCTCATCTCTGTCTGTTTGGTGTGAAACTTCCTGTGTGGCTCAGAAATGAATTCACAGAGATGGTGAGCTGAGAATGAGAGCCCTGGAAAGATTGCAAAGCTTTGAGCGGTGTACTCACGCAGATTTTGGGCCAAAGCACATGGCTATTGACAAACTGTTATGTGGTACGTGGTGTTAGACGGGCTGTTTTTGAAGATATACACAGTCATTTATTGCAGGTTTTGTACAATATTTGTAATAGCTCAAAAAATAGTTGTCATCACCAGCAGCTGTTTCTTTCTGACTTTGCTCTTCATCTTTTTGATGATGCCTTAATCTGCTTAATTCTTAATTGTTCATTACATTGATCTACATTACTGGCTAAACTGTCAAAGGAATTTTCTTGAAAATCAGTCACTGGAAATACAGTTTAAATGTAATTTTTGACTTTTTAGCATAGATACAATTTATAAACACTGACAGCAGGATTCATCCTAAGCTACTGATTTATTGTTAAATGTTATAAGTCGTTAAAAGAAAGATTTGGATATCCGTATAAATACATAATGTGCATAATTTATTTTGCTGTAGACTTTTAATGCAGCAGATATGCATTTTATTTCAGTTTGTCTCATTAAAATCCACCGTAATATGCTTTTGTCATTGTAATAACAGACATTTCTGACTGTAACTCTGTGCTGAATATGAGCACTGCTTGGGGACCAGCTTATCTCCACTGTAAGATCAGTACCACTAGTTGTTAAAATTTCATGACTGTTGTCTCTGTATGACAAGAGAGACTACTACAGAAAAGTGCTTTTATCTTCGATAGTGCTCACTGCTGCAATGTGATTTAAAAAAAAACAAAACAAAGCAAAGCAAACAATTGCTGGTGGCCAGTGGAGCTGTGCCAAGCTGGCCGAAGAGTTTAAAGGCATGATGCCCAACACGATGCTCGTGAACTGCTCAGTTGGACTGTAAAAGTGAACTGAAACTGAATGCCCGCAATAAAGACGCACCTGCTGTCTCGGTTTTGTGGTCACTAGTCATGATCGTGGCATGCATGAACCCACTGAATTCATCCAGTGTGATAGAGGCTGTGTTAAATCATTGTAAACTAACAAAAACAAGGAAGTCCTCCTGTGCTGGTATTCAGGTGAGATCATTAACTTTGAATAGAGATTCAATTGTGGTTGGAAATGAAAAGAGATAGCTTTGGTATTGATGCACTTTTTTTTTCTTTTTTTTTTTACAGNTGGAAATGAAAAGAGATAGCTTTGGTATTGATGCACTTTTTTTTTCTTTTTTTTTTTACAGAATTCTTTTCTCTCTGCTCCTCTGCCTTGCGGACACTCTGACATGTGACACGAAGATGAAAGCATGAAAGTGCAAATGCACTTATGCACGTATGCTAAAAGGGAGAATAAAGAGAGAGGAAATGTAAGAGTGGAAGTCATTAGTGTCCTCAGCGCACCACAGACAATTGCGCCTGCTGCGATAGCCATCTTACTGTGATGCACTTGCTACTGCACCAGATTCTGCTAATTTCCGTACTACTAAGTTTCCTTATCAGAAACCAATATGCTTGTTCTTCTTCTTCTCTTGGCTCATGGTTGAAAAGGTTATTGGTAGTACTCACACTTGAGAAGAGGGCAAGTCATCCTCAGATTGTGAGCGTGGACATCAATAAAATGTGCTGGCATCTGGATGAACCAGGTTTTTTTTCCTAACACAAAAAAAAGAACAAAGAGTAGTTTGTAGATAGTTTGTTGCTTATGGTTAATCTCTTAAATCAATCTATGTTGATGAGCCATACTTTAGCATAAATGTCACTGCAGTTATGCATTGCATGTGTCATAAAAATTACATCTAGGCAGTAGAACCAGAGCTGGTGAGGCTAAGAGGCTGCAATGGGGTTATTATGTGGCTGATGTTGTGTTCCTAGTCAGCTAATTCCATATGCACTATAGGTGCAGATGTTCTGTGTCAGTACTGGTCTAGCAGCAGCCCCCACACAATGAGGGCTGGCAGCTGATGTGCCCAGGGGTCTGTGGAGAGCTAAAAGCTTCAGCAATATAAAGTGAAAATACAACAACACTGCTCAAAATAGATATGGAAAGGCAGAAAAGAACACAGACACCTATTTCCATTTGTTATTATTCAAGACTAGCAACTCTAGCCAATCTGTCAAAACTAGCAACTGTTTCCATTAAAGTCTGCAACACCTCTAAGATCCCCTTTCCTTTAGTAGCCAGCTAATGGCCACAAGTCTTCAGCAGCCTTGTGTGCAGGCAATTATCCTGTTGCTTAGTATTTAAATTTAATATAAAGACATTTTTATGATACTTTTTGATATTACCATAGAACAGTAACTTAGGCTATTTAGTTCTAAATTTGGAATGTGTGTAATTGGACAGAAACTAAGAATTCCCAATGTCTTTTCCTATTGGGATACATGCTTCCGTTCAACAGCTGACACCTTAAATCATACACTATTAGAGTCAATCAAGGATATGACATTTGTGATGTGGTCTTTAGGTTTTGAAAGATAAATTTTTGTGGCCTGACATAGGGTTTTCTTCACACTGCCAATTGGCATTTAATGGAGCCAGATCTGGTAAAACTTGAGCAAATGAGAGCCTGGTTGGAGCTGAGGTGGGAAGATGAGGTATTGAAACCTCTGCACACATGACCACGCAGGTGTTTTGACTTACTTAGGCTGATTAGATGTGTTTTTAGGTTGAACTTAGGTGGCGCTATGCTGGGAGTCTGCTGAGGTCACCAAACTCCAAATACCTAAAACTGTGAAAAGCATGTAAGTTACTAGACCCTGGTTACTAGAAAATGTGCAACTAACTCCCACTCTGTACACTCCCACAAAATCCCGATAAGTGGTCTCATCCAGCGGTTCTCAATCCTAGTCCTCCAGTACCATAGCATCTCTCTCTCTCTGCTACTCAAGCCTAATGACTCAACTCAGTTAATGCAACCCTACATCAGGTGTGTTTGCCTGGTACATCCCTGATCCTGATTGCCTAAACGCACCTGATTTAACTAATCAAGTGTGTGTGATTGAGAACCACTGATTAATCAGCTGAGCTAATTGGAAACACCTGTGTGTGTGTGGGTGTACTACGTGTTTACAGAGCCTTTACCCACTACAGCAGTCATTGGTTGACTCCTCTGAATCAAGCAAACCCGCTCTGAAAAGCACCTCTCTTCATTTCCCAAAATGAAAATGCTCTTCCAAAGTAAAATGTCATTAAAAAAAAGTTGTTCACAGTAATTAGCTCGTGGATTAACTGGATGAGCTGTGATTACATTTCATTTTGAATCATTTTTTTATTATCCACACCTTCTTTTGATTTTGCTCATCATGCCGATAATGCAACGTTTGTCAGACCTCAGTCGAAATTTTTCCATTTGGAAGTTCCAGCTTCCAACCTCAAACTGTTCCAGCCAAATGTAATCAAAAAAGCACAGCTGAACACCAATAAATACTGTAAAATTAATTANTCCAGCCAAATGTAATCAAAAAAGCACAGCTGAACACCAATAAATACTGTAAAATTAATTAAACTTTGTAATAAATGCTAACTGAAGTAAAGTTAGAATACAGGACTGGTTGTGTTGTTTTACAATGATATTAATCAGAGTGGGTATTAAACTTTGTACAGAGAAGTAATATTATGAAATTATTTACACATATATCAATGGCAAACAGTTGTTATACAAACTAGATGGATAACTTGGTGATATATTCTGACCTTTTTCTTTCAATTTCACACAAGAAAAAATACTTTATTCAGCTTTTAGCTGATCATTTTCATTCACAAAGCTCGCTTCCACGGGCGCTGCCATTTTGAGTGATATCATACTCGGTAAGTCAGGGTAGATAATTTTGGTCCAAATTTCCCAGCTGGAGCGGAGCTCCGACTTCAAGTGCCGTTCCAACGCATTTTTCCAAGTAAGAAGTCAGAAAATTCTGAGTTCCAAGGTCTGTCGAATGCAGCATAATTTACCGTGCAGTTGCTGAGGTCATTTGACTTCAGAGACTTAACCTCTATCTAATTTAAATGGGCCAAAATAAATATGAACATTGTCATTAAGTAGAATTACCAACATGTAAAAAAAAATAAAATAAACACCTCTATTTACTTATCCAAACACTTTTACAATTGAAACCAATAAAATAACTAAACTACAGTGCTTCCTCAAGATCCTGCTCTAACTTTAGACAGGTTCAATTATCTTGATGTCCTTTTTTTTCTATAACCTGTTATAGAAGGCCCAAGAGAGTTGTCTTTTTGCTTGTTTGATATGGCAGACAAGCAGAGAGAATAATGCTCATAGTTACGCCATCTGGTAGGTGAAATAGCAGATCGTCAGTCTCTTGATTTATTCTAGATTTATCTACAGTACATGTCTATCGGATAGGTAACCTTGGGCCTCACATATTTCACCTTTGAGTCATATGCCAAAGAGAGAGAGAGATTTTTAAAGAGCACTGTGGTGATGTAAAGACATTTTATGATGTGCAGGCTTTATGACCAGCCATAAAAAATGAGAAGAAACTCAGAAAAAGCTTTTCTTCAGCAAATCCCAAGGCGAATGCAAGTTAATTATGTGACTAAACCTTTTGCAACTTCTGTTAGTCGCAAAATCGAGTAAGAAAAGGATGAAGCTGACAAATAAAATTATGTCTGAGCGCTGAGTGAAAATAATAGACAGCCTTTCTCTTGGCATCTTTATTCCCACTACTTGCTGATTTCCCTACCACCGAGCTCTCTCAAAGCCTCGAAATTCTCTGTAGCACTTTTTTGGGGGAGGATACGGATGAAAATATGCATGCCTTGAGCAGCACTTGCTGGAGGGAAAGACCTCTGAGTTCATCTCATTTCAGAATTTCCGAGAAGCACTGAAATGACTGTCTGTTCTTTCCTTCTGCTCCTGCTGGAGCGTGCACTGGACTCCCCAGGGCCATTAGGGACCAGGCTCTGCTCTTCCATGCTGTTTATCTCCTCACTAATGTCAGAAGCACACGTCCCACATCCAGTACCTCTGATCAACACAGTCCTCTGTATGTCTGCCAGAGGCACCTCACTGCACACACTCCTCAGCACTCCCAAAAACGCATTTGGGCTGTTCTTACACAGACAGTTTGGGCTTCAGAGACAGAACTTTTGATCATCTATAGGATAACCACTGGGACAAAAGCTGGCTCTAATATAAATTTCTACTGATGGAGTTTGCCTGAGGCTGCACACCAGTTTCCCCCAAGGAGCTTGTGCATTCATACTTGCTTAGATTGAGTCACACATACACACACACAAGCACATGGAGACATAGTAAAATAGCGAAGATTCTACTTTCACCTTAGTTGGCACAATAGAAGCATTCTAAATACTTACCAGCACATTTATGTACTGTGTACATAATGTGCATACTTCTAATAATGCTCAATTTAAAAAAAAAAAATAGTCATGTTTATGAAAAAAAAAAAATAGACAAAGCAGAAATGTTTCACAGTAAAAATAATAATAATTACAGCGATGACCAAGCATCCCTTTCTAAAGAAACTTTTCCAAAAAAAAAAAAAAAAAANAAAAAAAAAAAAAAAAAATCTGGAAATTGGTTTATGTTTTTACATTATAAAAAATGGGTAAAACTCAATAAAAGAAAAATCTGTGTGGGAACTGTTATGAAAATGACATCTACAGTGCAAACACTTAGGACTCAGCCACATACTTAGCAGCTTGTGTGCATTTTCTCTTCACAGTCAACTATCAGAATCTGAGGTGAGGTGTTCTCACCATTAGATGACCTTGCTTAGTGTAAAATGCAGTTATCAATGTCTTCTTGGAACAGGAAAGACAAGTCTAGGAAATTACTTTAAATGGATTAGTTCTAAATATCTGTGGCAATTTTCAGTTCAAATCTATACAGTGAAAGCAATAACTGCATAGAGCCTACACAGACTAATAAGTATACAGTATAAAAACATGATGAATCTGTACACATGCACTCCTGGGCTCTTCTGCGCACTAAATGTCTGTATTGCACGGTCTAGATTTTCCACTTTTAACCTCATAATCTTCAACACAAATGCTGTCACATGTAGTGCACTTGTTATAAAAAAAAAACAAAAAAAAAAAAANAAAAAAAAAAAACAACCCCCAACCCATGTTTAAGTCCTCCCCACCAGGCAGCAGATACAGATCCTTTATCTGTAAAAATGATTACTTGCAGGAGCTTTGTGCCCTGTGCAATTACAGCTGTCCACAGACCGCATCAATAACATTTTGGAGTAATTATTAGCTGTATTTGTATCTCTTTAGCACCGATACTTTGTGCTTGAAATGTCATTGCCCTATATTATTATTTTTTAATGTTTCTATGTACAGCCTCAGGAAATAATTTTACTTATGGAGGATAATAAGTAGTTTAGTTTTTTAAATACTGTTCAGAAATGATTCCTTATCAATAGCTGGAGACATTAAACACAGCTCATCACACTTCAGTATTACTGGCAAACCACACAGCCAGTTCATTATCAAAGAGCCTCCTTGTTGTTTTCCTAATTATCCATACCTGATTGTTATAGCATGTCAGCTTTCTTTGCTGTGTTAATGAATAAGTCATGCCACAAAAACTGCATTATACTGTATATTCAAACTGATGTTAATTGTGTTGACCTGTGTAGTGATATGAAATGCAGCTCTAATTTTCAACTAATTTCTTTCTGACTTACTATGCGAGATGTTTTACTTTTAGTATTTACTTTTCTCGTGAACAACGGAATTGTGAAACATTTCATTTATCATTATTCTCTCATAAAGTGACTGTATTGAATAAATGCTTATCTCAACTACTGAACATACTTCATTCATTATGTTCATGGTTTGCATTTGAGTTTGTGGAGTACCTGCAGTGCTTGATGTCCAAGGACCATTGACTTTCTTATAATATAACCTTGCTGGAAATGCCAGAACATTACTCACCCTGCTTTTTTTTTTTTTTTTTTTTTTTTTGCCATCTCACTGCATTATTCTTACCCACTTAACTGCATCTGATTTTATATATTTGCAAAAAAAGAAAGAGAAAAAAACCCATCCCCAGAGCATAGAACCAGTATAGCTGAAATGGCTTCACTTGGATGTAATTTCCATGTGCCAAGAGTCCTCGTTATTTATGACACATGGCTTCCTACATCTAAACATGCCACTGCATCATTTGTCACTCCTTTAATATGACTCACATTCAAAGTGTGGCTGGAGAGAGGTGGTCAGGTTCTTAAAGGACCATACTGGCGATTATACACCCTACATACATGTTACATTACTGACAACCAATTTCCAAAACATAAAACTGCATTTTAGTTTTCCTGTTATTTTTCCATATTCCCTAATCTTTCAAAACCAAATGTTCAGGTGATAAACTCACCTTAAAATGCAATGTTTCGCCTGCTAATACTTATGCACAATAAGTATGTAATGAGTATGTAGAAGGGACGTTCATTTTAATTTCTTTGTAAAAGCTGTCTTCTCCTGCGACTATATTTCCTGGCCGAGATATACATTGTCTTCTGTGCAGCTTCATGTTGGCTCGGTTAAATAAAGTTACTTCGACAAAAAAAACTTTTTTTTTTTTTTTTTTTNTTTTTTTTTTTTTTTTTTAACCTTTATCTATCCAGCTATAAATGCTGTTTTGCGGGAACCCTGCTCACACGGTCACATATATTCACACCTGGAAGCTGCTCATAACCACAGACGTCTCTGCTGGCCACTGAATAGCTCCACTGGAGCATTTAGGGATTAGGTACCTTGCTCAAGGGCACCTCAGTGATGATAATGAGGGAAGGGCAGTCACTGCTCATTCACCTCCCCAACCCAGATTTCTCCTGCCAGTCCAAGGACTGAACCGGCGATCTTTCGGTCACTGCCCACAATAGATAATAGACATCATATTCACCATGATGATTACTTACCTCAGATGTATTTGAAGTCTCTACAAGTTGATTTTAATAGCGTACTGGAATGAATTGAAACCAATGGTAGTCAAGAAGAGAAGAAAAAATTCAAAAATGTACCGCTCCGATAGTGTATTTTGGGAAATGGTTGTCAGTAACATAACATGTATGCAGTTTGTATATACTGGACCCAAACATGCACTAGCACTTGTATGGTCCTTTAAGTTCTCGGAGACAATCTGCGGTCTTACATGACAACAGCAGAGCCCACATAGTTAAAATTTAAGCCTTCGATTGCCCCCGTGGGTGCCCTCACACCAAGGCTAACTGCTGCTCTGCTCAGCTCAGCACATTTGGCCTCCTTACTTCAAGAGCTCTTGTCTTCTAGTTCATCGCATCTAAACAACCATTGGCTGCTAAGTGAGTCCCTGCTCCGACATTCACTTCCTCCCTCCCCGATACTGTACAATGCACAACGTTGGACCCACAGACGATGGACAGAACTGAAGCGCCATAAAAAGCTCATTCATGTCCCAAATGTGTCTTCAAGAGAGAAAGCTTTGAGATTTTTTCTCTCTGCACAACTGGTGAAGCTGCTGTTCATTGCTGCTGCTCAGTGGCCCCACTAGGCAGATGTGATGCCTTGCAATGAAGAGCAGGAAAAATGTTTTTTTAATGCACACTAAGAAATGTTGGGAAGCTGCTGGAAGTTTTCCCCAGTCGAGCACAACTAATACCTACATGGGAATTTTATTTTTTTTTATTTCCATTATTTTTTCTTTGAGACTCACATAACACTTGTTATTTCCAAGAGAAGAGACAGAGGATTTTAAATGTCATTTTTAGCAACAGTTACCTTTTGAATCTAATTAAGATGGCATTTGGTGCAATGCACTGACAGCTTACAAACAATTCACTTTCTGCATTGTTTAGACCATGTAATATGCAGTTACTTTCTGCAGCACCATTTCAGCTGAGAAAAATATGAGCTGCCTTTTTTACCGTGTCTCTGATGGTAATGCATGACTTTCTTCTTTCATTTGGTCTCTATCTTTACTTTAAAGAAAACAGCTTGAGGAGGGCTCAGGCAGTAAATGTTCATTGCTCTAAATATATTAGCATATTATATCTGTCTTAATCTTAATCTGTCCTTTTTGTAAAGTGATGAACATTTGCTGCCGTAGCTTCATTAGGTGACTGGGCCTGGAGGGCCAGTACCCTGTTGTTTTTGCTGGTATTTTTTCTTCTTCTTCTTTACTTAGTATTCTTTCTCCTTTCCTTCCTTTGTCCATTTCCTCCTTTCTTTGTTTCTACAAAAATTGCCTTCTCATGGGGAAAAAAAATTGTTAAATTAAACTATATATATATATATATATATATATAATGTTTGATGAGTTTTCAAATTAAAGTTTGAAAATTCATTAGGAATCAGTTCCTAATGCCAGGCTTCTTTAATGTTTGACAAAAATGTTGGTAAAACCAAAGGAGAATCCCTCAAACACCTGGATGCCTGGAAGACCTGGACAAATAATTCTATTATTAGGTTTTGACACTTGATCCAAGTTTGAATCTGTAAGACACACACACACACACACACACACACACACACACACACACACACACACACACACATAAAATGTAATTGTACATGCAACAGTAAACATTTTCCTTTATATCCATGATACTATCCAATATGTGAAACTAATTTGCCAGACAAAGAACATTTGACAGATGATCTTTAATTATATTCCTTGAAATTTAAAAAATTTTGCATATTTTTCATTTTGTTATGATTTCATGATAGGCACATGAAAAGGTAATAGAGGAGAACGTTTTTACACATGAATATATTCAAGCTAATTATGTTTTCAACATTATTAAATGATGACAAAATAAAAAAAAGTTCTTCAGCTTTGTTTTAGTCAACCTGATTCTATTTAAATCTTTAAAAAAAAAAAAAAATCCCTTCAATAAATGAAAATACACAATATTTGGCACAATAGTTCTGTCTCATTCAAAACCATTCTGAGTAAATCGTCAGGACAACTTCCTCATGGTAATGTAATAGAACCCATCCGAATTTCAAAACCCTCCATGCAAGAGCAGTTTCAGATTTAGACTCTCTAACAAAGAATTCTGATCAAATCCTAAAACTTGGACACTTTTTCCTTTAATGATCAAAATGGTAGACCGGTGCCTGGTCACCATTTTACAGCTTATAGCTATAATTTCAGAGCTTATTGCTGTCTGTCTGAAAGTGAAATTTCTTTTCGTTTTCAATTTTTCTCTTTCACTTTCACCCTCCTAAAGTAGACCAGGATTCCTCAAATTTGACATAACTGCATCTGGTTTTCTGGTTTTCTAGTTTGCTTTTGTATCCATCAGCGCTTGTATGAGTTTGTGTGTTTGAAAATAGGTGCTGTGGAGAGTGGGGGTGGACTAGCGCTCTACACATTACTTATATGCAGTCTCAGGGAATTTATCGATACCAATGACCCAGAGGCATTTTTTGAACTAAAGAGGTCATGGGAGTTATAAAGGTCAAAACAACTCAAGTTTTGGAGAGAAATAAGGTGAAAACCTATTGCTGGTATCTATAAAGTATTATGTTCACACCATCCATATTGGTCAGGTAATAATACTTCATTTTCCTTCATTTCTCCAAAAGAGGAAAATATGATTCAACCTATCGATTGCTGCATAAATGTGTTGCCTGGTGATGAAAGATGAGGTGTGGTTTGCTTTTACGTGATCTGATTAATGTCCGACTGGGAGTGGGCTTTTCACTCTGTCCCAGTTCTCCTGTGACATGCAGTGTCAAGGTGCATGTGATGGGCACTTATAATGATTAGTGATCTTGTGTATGCTTTGTTTGTGCTGAGATATCACTAACCAGGAGATTATATTGTTAGCCATGGAGGACAGTTCCACGTCTGGTACCCTGCAGTGCATTTTGGAAAGCCCAAATTGTGCTTTTGTGATTCTGAGTGGATAAGCCCAATGAGAATAAAAACATGCAGCAGACATTCCTCTTCTTGATTATCAAACCTATTATTGAGTCCGCCCAATATAAATGAAGTATTTTGTTTTGTATTTTAAGGGCTTAGAAGATATTTCAACTAAAGGCAATTGCTAAGATTTTTTGGCTTCCAAGTGCTAAAAAGAATGAGTAAAAAGCTTATCTCCATTGCTTGAATAAATTGGTTAAAATCAGTATTCAGTCAATACAGCAATTAAAAAGTTTTTGAGGTTTTTAATAGCTTAGGTAATTGTCGTGCTGCTTAGTGGGTTTGAAGACATTTAATATCCCTTCCCCTTTGTCTGCAAAGACTTTATCAGAAAGTGTCTTTGATAAGGTTTTTAAACTTTGTGACTTTCCCAGTGGCATTTTCTCCATGTGAGGAGCAGCTGACATTTATATCGAGCCCTTAAAGAGTAGTTTAAAGTACCTGTTCCATTCCATTGTTCTGTGTTCAAAAATGGAAAAGTTCCCTCTTAAACTGAACAACTGTAGGTCCATTGATAGTGACTTCAAGGTCTCTGAAGCAGTGCCTTTTCAGAGCAAGCTTTCCACAGAGAGGAAATGTTTAACAAAAGAAAATGCCACCTAAAGACCACATCCTAATGTTTTTACTTCAAGGGCCAATGAAAATATGTGCTTTCAAAAGCTTTTCCAAAATGTCACAATCAAATGATACGAAACAAGATGTATTTCCTTCTCTAAATCATACATCAGTGCAGTAAAATGCTTTGGCAATTCCTCATAAAAGAGTGTGAACAAAGAGGAAAAAAATTACATCATATATCAAGGGCAAATCTTTTAAAATAAGGATTCAGGTTTCTGATATTTCTTCTCATAATAATGCAAATTGCTCAGGGCCGATTCCACAATCAGCTCAGTTTTGTATTGCTTCAGTCCCAGTAAAATGTCACAGAAAACATGAAGAGTTGACAAGTGCTGAATGGTTTGCAAAAAAATATCCAGCTGATATTTTTCTGATCAAAATTGCAATTGTAATTTAGCTAGTAATTGAATTTGAAGTTTGTGTTGATGCTTTCCAAGGTCCTCGACATGTCGTATACAGTACCTGCTTCTAAAAAAATAAATAAATAAATAGAAAATACTCCCTCTCACACAAGGTCTGATGTTCAGTCTCATGACCTCTGTTGCCTGGTCTGAACATTTGATAACAACGGGTATGAATTCAGGAGAACAGGAGCAGACACAGAAAACCAATCTTAAGACCAAGCAATCAATGGTGGTAATAGGAAAAATGTAAGACAAAGGACAAACACCTGGTAAAGGGCAGTTCAAGAGAGAGAATTAAGGCCCATCTCTGTAAAAATAGACCAAAATAATATATAAAGATGTTATTGTAATCAGACATACATTTCATTCATTTGTACATAGTTGCAAAAATACTCTACAGTAATTCACACGAACAACCCATGAAGAAAACCATTAGAACAGTTCATCCATATACACTAAATTAAAAATGTAAAATAGAATAAATTCCTTTTTTATGACTCACATTTCAGGGCCCAAATTTATGAAGGAAAACACTGATACCTATAATAAATTATAGGGAACATAAAACTTGTTCCTGGGTTCTTTAGCCACTGCCCATCCTAAATTGAAAACAATGGTACCCATTACTATAAAAGCCTCGTGAAGATGTTTGGTTCATATCATCAATAACAGATAATGGCATGACAGTGACATCAGCTGAAATTAATTGTAAATATTTGCTGCGGAGCAATTAGCTACAGAAAATGTCTCATACTCGATTGTGCGCTCATGTCTTGGCACAGTCACCAGACCTCTCTCATTGAACTGGTGTGGGATTGAAAGGTCAAACGTAGACAACCATCCAGTGCCAAGCAGCTCTGGGAGTTTCTTCAAGATGAATGAGCTAAAATTTCCTATGATTGTCAAGAGAAATGCCCTAAAATACTATATGTCAAGCTGTCATCAATGTAAGGGTGGCTATTTGACAAGGCTTCACTTTGCTAATATTCTTGAAATAAATTTATGAATTTAATGTCAAATAGTGTTCCTTTATTTATTTGATGTATCTGGTTATCAAATAGTATATTTTATCTTTAATCTTTACACTAAAATCTTCCAATTTTTTGACTTTTTTGAAAAAAGAAAAAGGCAGGTGTTGCAGTAATTTTGCACCCTAGTGTGTATTCCTTGAGTGTGTGGTTCCTATAATACTATAGGTCGTCAGATGTTCAATGGGATGTCTGATGAAGGTCATGAGACTGAAACGTACTTCCAATAAATAGTTAAACTGTTGACATTAAACTGCTGATTGCTTTATCATTTGTTCTCCTACCACCTGTCTTTTATATAGGCATGAATAGACTTGCTGTTTCACTGATCTGTAGTTCCCTACATCAGTGGTTCTCTCAATCCTGGTCCTCATGTACCACAGCACTGCATATTTTCCATCTTTCCACCTATATCTCATTATCTAAATAAGATATGTTTCGCTAATTAAGATCTGGGAGGCACCAACTCTTGATCAAGTGAGCATAACTGATTTAGCTAATCAGGTTCAAGGACTGGGGTTGAACATCACTGCTCAACAGCATTTAAGTAAAATTAATTTCAGCAGATCTGAAAGTATTTAATTGTTTAGCTAACTTTGTCATCATAGTGGCTGTTTGTATTGTGAGTTTTATCTGTCAAGTGTCCCGAGCCATGTTGATGTCTCTATAATAACTGGATCCCACTATGAAGACAATCCTCAAACCTCATTAGCTAAGTCAACTGTTCAACTGATTTAGCCAATCAGGTTCAAAGACCAGGATTGCTTCTATAAGACCTGCATTCCTCTATGAAAGAGGTATATGGGCCATACAGATCATCTCCTTTTTTTTTTTTTTTTNTTTTTTGAATATTTATGAGAAGAAAATCCACCATCATTTCACCCTCCCCCTGCTGCTAGTCTTCCCTCTCTTTATTTCAATCACTTCTCTATCTTCATAAATCTCATATAAGATGAATGTGTTTTTGAAGTAGAGCCAAGTTAATATGTTTACACAGGGACTAGCAAGAAATACACGCGGTGGAAGATAAAGAAAGGAATAGAAATAATATGGAGGAGGAGAGGGAAGCTGAAGGGATAACATTTCTTGTGTGAAGTTCTCCCCAGGTCACCAGGAATGAGAACAAGTGATTATGAGAAATGTTAAATTTTTAATCCGCTGGGATATAAATGGCTTAATAATATTTTTGGAGTTTATTTTAGAAGTTGTTCATGACATGTTGTATGAAGTCAATGGGTAAAAATGCATTTTAATTCAAGAGTCGTGTGCTTCTGTGGCCCTTGGCTCACACAGCATGAATATAACGTCAAGACATTAAAACCTGAATCTAATATCTGTCAAATGATGAAGCCAGTCCAGTTCAGCTGCATGTTTCATATGTGATTAGACTCCTGAGCTGATGTCCTGTGGGTGTGGGTTTGGCAGTGCCCAGAAATCTACCAGAAGAGTTTACAGCCAGGATTTACCACTGAGGGTCAGTCATCTGCACAAATCATTCACTTTTTCATTTGTAGAAAGTCCTGCAGACATGATTTACAAATACAGTAGCTGCAGACATGAAATCCAAGGGCAAACCAGGACTATAACCCACAGAGGCTTTGCATCCGCAATTATGATGTCATATCTGTGTCACAGAGATGGACATACTCCAAACCTGACGACAAATTGCAACATTTTTGTAGCTGTAATGAGGTATTTAGTCTCATCTGTCATAATAAGTGTGAATTAGGACAGTGTGTCAGATCCTCTAGAGAAAACGAGAGACAGGAAAATCATCTCACTGTACTGTATGCATGATCCAGCACCAACAAAGCACCTGGTCTGTTCCTGATACTGCTCCCTTTTCCATCAGCTATTTTTTTTTTTTTTTTTTTTTTTTATGAGTAAACATCATTCTCTAAGTCTAACTTGTATTTGTAGTATTTTCTCTTTTAGGGTCTTAAGGCCTTCAGTAGTCCTCTAGAGTCCTTATCAGGGATGCAGTTCAACTCCAGTCCAGTCCAAAATATGAATACAAACAAAAACAGCTGCTGTCGGAATTGTACCTAATCTTTAATCTTAACATCTCCTGATCTGATTCTTATAATTTCGTAAGATATAATCATGTGAGCTGCACTCAGAGGAAGTCATAGGAATTTGATCGCTTCAGTATTGATGTTTCCAGATTTTCCCTGAAAAATTCTCTGATTTTTCAAATGTGTTAGTTTAAACAAGTTTCACCTGGATTTTATGTCCTGACATGGCCAAAAGTTTATCATCATAGTTTAGTTCACCAAGAATGAGGTTTTCTAGTGATGTCAGCAATAAATAGTTAAATTAGTGAGCTGTTATTTTATTTTTGTCATCTGATTTACACAATATTTCTGTCTTTGTTTTTTTGTTTTTTTTTATGATGTTCTTTTATATCACAAAGTTGGTACACTTTCTAAAGATAAAAACCAACACTAATGAACCCTCTTTTTTAATATAAAACAGAGCTTAGTGGAATAACCCTTCACTACATCTTTGCTCAGAAATGGGATGTCCTTTTTGAAGTGTTACTCTTGTGCCTGAGGCTGCTTCTGTCTGACCGGCAAGTCGGTCATTGCTCTGCTGCCACGGATTGTCACAAATTACTGCAACGCCACATCTCCCCACAGCACGGAGTGGTCACGACAGAAAATCAATGGGCTCTCCCAGGATACGCCATCAGACAAAATATCTGCAGCATGATGGTGAGGAGAAGGAGGTGGGATGTAGGATTTGGAGGCTGTGGAGGGGGAAGAAATGGAAGCTTGTTTTAGGGGTGTTGCAAGGTCGAATGGGCCTGCTGGATGGTTTCAGATGGGAGTTTACTGTGGTTGTAACTGTGAATAGAACTTTTAAGGAAGAAGAGAGTTTGGGTGAAAAGAATGGATGAATGAGAAGAAGGGAGGTTAGGATGAGGAAGAGGAAGGAGAGGAGAAGCAAAAGAAGGCTGGAATGTGATACAGGAAGACGGGAATATTAAATAAGAAAAGGAAGTTTGGAAAAGGAGTGAAAGGAGAAATTAAAGAAGAGAAGATTGAGGCAGCAAGCAGTGATGGAAGGGATGGAGAGCAGGAAAGCACATGGACAGGCTGATAAGCAAGTGCCTCAGAAAAACAGGTGTTTTGAATTGAGCCTAACAAATTCTTTTAAATGAGTGCAGCGGTTCATGAAAGTAATATCATATGGAAATGTCTCGAACAAATCATTTAACATTCACAACTACAATTGACTGAGATATGATTGCTTCAGCTTGCAGGCAATGCATGCAAATATTATGTTGAATGTGAAGTGTGTCATCAAGAACCTGAATTATTTCCTTCACTTTTTCCTCATTTTGCTTTTTGGTTTCATGCTTGGCTTAGGCTTTTTTTTGGGACTGAGGTACTGAATCTCCAGACGCTGCAAAAAAAAAAAAAACATCAACTAGAAGGAATAAGCAAAATATGGTGTGTTCTAGTGACATTTGCTTTAAAAAATGTGCCAATGGGGTAAGTCAAAATGATTTTCATTTTTTTTTAACCACCATAACAGTCTATCCGTCATGAAACACAATGGGCAGAATTCATAAGACGCAGTGCCAGACTTAACATGTCTATAAGTATAAATTTTGTCACGCGATCATGTTCCCTCATTCATATACACCTGTTACCGGCAACTTTTAGCATTTGCCTTGAAAGAGGAGGTACTACAGTATTTCCTGATTTACATGTGTGGAAAGTGATTGATAAAACACAATGAAAGAATTAAGACCTGTTTAGAAAATTATGACCTAGTAAATTTCGACAGTAAGAAATCTGGGTGATGTTTTAAATTACATTTGCCTCATGTTTTAGTGATCAGTAATTATGATATTTAAAACCACTCAGTCAGCATATTTAAATGGAGAGATTTAATCTAATCTTGCAAATATTCTCGTGGCCTCTTCCTCAATCCTCATCCGCTGCATTGCTCCCACCCCCTTCAGAATACCAAAGAAAAATCAAGTCCAGTCATCTAGAAACAAGTAAATTTAGTGCCACTGTCACTTGATCAGTTTGTTTTTCTTGGCAAACAAAAATTAACAGCAAGTACAAAAGATCACTCTCTACTATAATGTGTGTGTGTCATGACTTATTTCAGGTGTTTTTACTGAGTTAATGGGTAGATAAAATCTCTTTCTTTGTCCATTTTTCTCCCTGTTTCAGTGGCAGACAGCAAGGTGATCCTGGAGGGCTTGCAGAGGTATGGCCCCATGCCAATCTATCTGCCTGTCAACTACCAGATCCTCAATGCTGAGTCAGCATTCTTCCTACAGGAGGCAAACCAAGACTTAATGAGGAACTCCAGCCTACAGGCCCGCACAGAGTCCTTTTTCATCCACCAGACCCGGCAGATGCCTTTTGTCAATGCTAGTTACGGCCCCCTGTCCGTCCAGCAGCCAATCCCTTTGGAGCTGCTGCAGACTGTGCCGGGGCCTTTCAACACACCTTTCTTTACTTCTCCATCAACGCCAACATCAGCATCATCATCATCACCACCTCTCTTTACATTCAATTGGAAGGTGCATACATATATTATCAGTGAGAGGATTCACCCGAGTTGGCCAAAGGTCCAAGTGTTGTTCTATGTTGCAGGAAGGGACTGGGATGATTACAGCACCATCCACAAGCTACCCTGCATCAGGATGTTTGCCTTCCATGAGACCCAAGAGGTACGAGGGACATGCAGGCTAAAAGGCGAGCTGGGGATATGTGTTGCTGAACTGGAGCCCCTGGCCAGCTGGTTCAGCCCACCCACTGTCAGGCCAGGGCGGCAGAGGGTTTCTGAGCAGGCCCAGGGCACGCCTGTGGAGCTCTACTATATTGTTCAGACCTCTGACAGTGGGGATTGCAGCTCTGAAGATCCACGAAAGAGCAGCTCCATTCATGCAGAGCAGCAAAGGCCAATGGGCTATTTTGCTGGGCCGACGCCGATGCAACGTATCGGGAGTGTCAGGCTGTTCCAGCCACTGTCGGAGCTAAAGTTGGACAATAACTTTGTGATGATGGTGCCCTCCAAATCCATCCGGCAGAGAGAAACTGTTTCAACGTTTCTAGCTCTTTCTACTCTTTCATCAGTGCAAATTTTCACCCTCAGGTAAGTCAGACTCCTCCTGGGTAATTAGTTTACTTGCTACTTGTTGAACTGTTCATTAAAAAATGATTGTATGTGGTATTAACTGAAATGCTTCAGTTCTACGGATTATTCAAAATGGTGTCATTTGTCACCGACTTTTATATACTCTAAGTAGTTCATGTCTTCACAGTCAAACAAAAGGTCTATTCAGAGGGTCTTACATAATTATATTCATTACATATTCATTTTATAGTAATATAATAATACAATACAAAAAAATAATAATCATTGAAGAGTTAAAGAGAAGGCAGTGGCAGTATTTTAGAGAAAATGCCCGTGACATAATGCCTATGCACAATACAAACTCAGATACGACAATGTAGGACATACAGCCTTTATATCCATCTCCATTATGCAGCATGTGTGAAATTGTGCTGAGGGGTACACAGCAGTTTTGATAAACATTTTCTTCATAAAGCCGAAGTCATACAATGGGTATGACTCATCAAATGAAATGATTTATATTTAAGCCAAGGAATCCAGTTTAATGCTTTCATTTTTTAAAATGTGTTACTGTATTATGCAAACCTATCAAATACTTCTTAACAGAAATTTAAGTCCAGTCACCTGATTTCCTCTTTTTAATGGCCCAATACTTCTGAGATGTGAACCCATCAGGACCTAAAACAGCTTGTTTAATCAACTTGCAAGTCTAGAATTGCTCTCTGGTATGAGAGGTTAAGTAAAAATGTGTGTGAGAGGTCTGGTTTTATATAGCAATTACACAGAACCTTTATCTCACTATAATGAAAGTAAGAGCTCAATCAGAATAAAAATGTGTCTTGTGAACTTAGTGACCAAAATAAAGTGGCTAATTTGGAACAGAATTTCATTCCATTTGAAAGGAGTGTTTAAACCCTCATAACGATATTGTAAAATAGGATAAACATATGATTACATATATATATTTAGAGTGGTGCATCTTTCTCAGGGAAATTATCTTTGAATACATTATATTCACTGTTTTCAGGGAGAGGAAAAGAAGGTTTGTAATTCTGCTTAAAGGACCATGCCGGTGATTTTTACATTTGAATCTAATAAATTCTACTCGCATACACGTTAAGCTACTGCCAACCATTTTCCAAAACATAAAACTGTATTTAGTTCTTATTTGATTTTACCAAATTTCCCAATCTTCCAGAATCAAATGTTCAGGTGACACTCACCACATAATTACAGTAAATGTATTGCTGTATTGCCTGCTAACACATACATCCGAATTTAGAAGGGATGGTTGTTTTAATTACTCAGTGGGATGGCAGGAGAAAATCTCAGCTTTGTTGTCTCTTTCCTGACTCACATCCATCATTTAAAGTAACATAGTAGTACTTAGTAAAGGAAGCGCTCTTTTCCTGAGACTGTATTCCCTGGCGGAGATACGCATTTTATTATGTTTAGCTTCATGTTGAATCTGCATAGAAACACTAACTTTATATGTCATAAATACACGTCTTGTTCGCTGTGGTGGATTAAAGTACATTTCAAGTCTCTACAAGTTGATTTTAATAGTGTACTTGAAATAACTGCAACCAATGGCCATCTGGAAGGAAAAACAATCTAAAATGCACCGTTCCAGTAGTATGTTTTGGAAAATGGTTTGGCAGTAATGTAACATGTATATATATAGGTTGTATTTATTGGGCTCAAACATGCAAAATCACTGGTATGGCAATGCAATAGTAGTATATTCTGTTCAACTTGATGTTTCAGGCCACAGCAGTAACTTAATCGTAGTGCCAAATACTCAATGCAAGTTTTCAAGCTTTCAAAAATTTGCTGGTTGTACCCAGCTGTGTTTGGAGTATAAATGGGATACATTATCTAATCATTTTTAGTATTCATCTTAATACATTAGTGGGAACTATCAATCAGACTGAGTGTTGCCGAATATTGAAACATTATCAGGATTTGGTCATTGTGCTTTCAAACAATTGCCATCATTAGAGGAAAAAGCAAATTTTTTTAGGAAATATGTTTTCAGGAGTCATATTTGAACAAACTTTCTCAATCAACTGAAACCTTGTATATTTAAAATGTGCTGTGATTTACAGTGATTAGCTTATGTTCATCTTAAAACAAGATTTCCTGGGTAGATTCAATATTTATGTTTTTTTTTATGAAGATAGAAAGGGTTTGTTTATGTTTTCATGACTTTCAAGTTTATCATTCAGAAGTATTTAAGTGCTTAACATCTTCAAAACTGCATCCTTGGCAGTCTGGAGAGGATTATTTTAACTGGATAACACCGTTATTGGCCTTTGAGGTGTTTACAAATGTTTTTATGTACTCACCTTCAAAATTACCTGCGACAAAAGTTTGATCTGAATTGATTTCACGTAGTAGCAGCGACACAGTTGTTATTGATTCATTGAGCTTTAAACGGTCATTTGTATGAGACGTAGTGACTGTAATTGCTCAGTGTTGTGGTGATGCAAATGAAGGTGTAAGGAATATGCATTTTGACTCAGTTACTTTTATGCCAGAGATCTAAATCATGGCAGATGAAACAGTTAGCAGCCTCAAAGTGGAGCTGTGACAGAGAGCCCTGGCAATTTGTCAACCTTGGGTGAGCAGGAAATCTGCCAAAAAGCCTCATTGCTTTTTCCTCTCACTCCAGCGATGATGAATTCTCATGAAGTACCAGCACTCGGAGTGTATGTTCATCACATTTGTCAGCATGTGTGTAAAATTAACTTTAAAGGCAGTATTTTTCTTTTAGAGCCTTTTGCACCAACGCTGCACACCAAGCCCACCACCCAATCTTTCAGATCTTTTTTTTTTTTTTTTTTTTNTTTTTTTTTTTTTTTTTTATGTTTTCCGCTGGGATTGTGTGGTCTTGAAATTTGAAATCAAAATACCTCATTAGCAACTAAAGATTAAACCACAAAGTGTTTGAAAATCACAAGCTGCTTTACAACACTTGACTGCCAGTTTACCAAACTGTATAATTAAACATCCAAACACTGATGATTAATCTTCTGTTTTGTTGTGGGCCGCTTTTATCTCATAGGGCCATGCCTGTGGTGCTACTTAGTGATTTTGTTCTATCAGCTGCTGGATTCCCTGATCACTGGAAGGGTGTTTTCACATCTAGTTCATTTGGGCATTTGTTTCAGACCTTGGAGCCTTTCCCTCTTAAATGCAGGTTGTTTGGGCATATGTGAACACAGCAATCAAAACTGGCCCTGCACCAAAACAATCGCACCAAGACCACCTCCTCCAGGTGGCCCCAGTCCGACTGTTTTCCAGTCGACTAGTTTGTGGCATTAACATGATCCGCACTAGTCCTAAACCAACTATAAAGCAATCTATTGAGCTATTGATTGATCTAGGACCAGAGAGGGTTGTGTGTGGTTAACGCTTACAACTTACGCTACATCTGCAGTAAAGGTTTTTTTTTTTTTACATTGGGCGCTCGTCAGACATCCCATACTTAAACGCATCAAACATAAAACAAACTTTACCACAGTTAACACTGATTTTCAACGGGACCTAACTCAATTAAGCTAAATTAAATTTAGACTTGGCAAATGTCAAACACACCATCACCATGGGGATTGACTTACTGAAGGGATCTCAAATATTTAAGAGTCGGTATGTGGTGTGTTTAGGTTCTCTCTCTCTCTCTCTCTCTGGCGCGCTGTGTGTGTTTGCATACTGTCAGCCAGTGTTTGTCTATGTACTGGCATGGGTGTGTTTATGGACTGCTTACTTTACAAGTAGCTCCTGTGTGTTTCTCGTTCCCAGCAGCTAAGATAACATTAACTATTCATGTTCCCTGGAGTTAGTCTCTTCTCCTCTCCATCCTTTTTTTCGCCCATCGTCCTGTCTCCTTTTCTCCTCCACAACAGTCTAACTTGTGACAAAAGACAACTGAGAATCTCTCTGGGCAGACTTTATTCCGACATGTGCTGCTGTCAGCTGAAATCACTAGAAATTTTTATTCTTAAATCTGTGCTTTTCTCCACATTGTTGACGGGACTGCAAACCTATTCAGGATATACTATTTCGCAGAACTTTGCCGTGTATAATTAGCTTCACTTATTGATGACTTTTCGGAGTCATTTCAAAGAATAACATGCTTTTGCAGTGACATAGCTCCTCAAATTGCTCATCATATCAACTTTTCCCGATACTCTAAGCAAAATCTCAAATTAAGTAAGGCACAGCTCAAAATTTCTGTACAGGAATGAGGGAGTGTAGAGAATCGATACATGAATGGATAGATGAATGGATGCTTTTTCCAAATATTCACTAGATAGCAAAAGTTTATTACATTTGTTGTACGTTTTATTGTTTTGATTCTGTGCAAAAAGGTCACAGTGAACCGGAGGCAAATATTTTTCTATGCACAACCTGCAGCATGGCTCGAGGGGGGTGAAGAAAATATTTAGGCTGAAAGTTGTAGCTTTCATTTGACAGATAATAAATAACATAAATACATTAATTGATATGATAATAAATACCAACATTTTCCTCCTCTTATTTTGTGGTCAATATGATGCTTCCTATCACCTACCATATATCAACCTCTACATTAACCCATATTTAATCTAAAAAAAACTAGGTTACTGTGAAACATGCAAGGCTCTCCACAAACCGTTACAGAAATTGAGTAATCAGGTTAGAGTGTGTATGAACACATACTGAATAATTTATTTGGATTCCATTTTGTTCCACTGTGGAACAAGTGGTAAAAGAATCATAGCATATCTATATTTTTTTAAATACATGTTTTGGTTTATAAACGTATTAATAAATTAATGATTATTGTGGTGACATTGAGATTGGCAAATTTTTAGAATACGTTAAAGGTTGTAGACCATACTGGTGATTTTGCATGTTTGAGCCCAATAAATGCAACCTTCTTAATTGCCAACCACTTTCCAAAAAGTGGTAAATTTTTAAATAGTCTTTCCTACTTTCCAGACTGCCATTTGCTTTCAGTTCATTCTGGTACAATATAAAAATCAATGCTTGAGATAGGTAATCCATCCCAGCGAACAAAACATATAAAATTTTTGGTTGACGTTACAACATGGAGTTTTACAGAAGAAAATCTATGTTTTATTCTCAAATTAGTGTATTTAACAGAAGAGCCATTTGACTGGCTGTTTTTCCGCTGCCTTGTAATAATGTTATCTAATTGGTTCTATTTTATCTAATCTAATCTAATTTGATTTGATTATTTTAAAAGCACTTACAGGTTTTTAATTGCAGCCACTGGAAATTCACACAAACACGCAGTCATGAATATTCATAGATACACTCATATTTTCCTGCATGCACACACATTTGGTAACGCACACACACGTACATGGGCTTCCTATGTGCCAACTAAAGTCATGGTGTGTTTGTCATGCAAAAGTCTCCCTGCAGAATCACTAATTCCCTCCTCCTTGCCTCATTAGCCATGGAGAGAGCAGTGTAACAGGTTGGAAAGGATTCTCCAGCTTCTTATTCAACATGCAAATGAATACACCATTTCCTCCTGAACAAATTAACAGCCTTTTCAAAAGATAAATTGCCCCAGCTGTATTGTAATTTTGACTAAACAATCCAACATGTTTCCACAGATCCCCCAGGGGCAGCGCTGCTGATGAATGCAAATGAATTTCTGATATCTGTGAGCATGAAGGTATAACTCTAAAATTCTTCATGCTTTGCAGGCCCAAACAATCAGCAGAAGTTATTTTAGTATTCGGAGATTTAGGAGGTGAATGAGGCAAGTTTAGAGATGGACGATGAATACAGAAAAGGGTTTAGCTGAGACATGTTGGGTGCTATTCAGAAGTTATGTGGACATGATGCAGCAGCTCGTGCCAGATTGCTAATGCAGTTCAGATTTACAGGTCTTGTGGCTTGGCTGTTTGTTATTGGCTATTGTTTGCTGAAATATCAGCAGGACAAAAGGTCAGAATAAAGATGTTCTCCTCAGTGTATAAGTCTTATCTTGACTGAGTTCCTCTGTGATTCAGTTCTCGGTAAAGGTCACCCAAGATAGGCATGCCTCTTTTCCATTTCTGTACTTATCTGTTCTTTTCCTTGTATTCTATCAGCCTGTCTCACTTTCTCTCCTGATTCTGTGTGTTGTGTAACCTTTCTCTCCCCATACATCTGCAACCGCTCTATTGCTTTTTCTGCCATATTCTTCCCTACGTCCGACACATTCTTCCTCTCATTTCAGTTGGTTGTACATTAATTGTCCTGGAGAGTTGCGCCCCTGATCAAATGCTGATACCGTCTCAAACTACAGAATAAGGTCTCATCACCTTCTCCTCTTTCTTTGCCTTCTTGTCTCACATTTCCTTTTCCTTACTTTCACTCAGTCAGCCTCACAAGTGTTTACTTTGAAAGCACAGACTTTCCTCATCTACTCATTAATAAGTAATTAGTGATTTGTGGCCTGGGGAGACTATTCGCTATGTAGATCGCACTCTCCATTGGACCCTGCCACCACAAAGCAATCAACAGTTGCCTCCAGCAAGTAATTTAAAACATTGTATTTTCTACAATAACGATTTTCTATCCATTTTCCTCTTGAATTTGGGTTGAAAGAACAGATTGTATTGCCACTTCACTGCTGTCTGTCTAAATTTTTTTTTTAACACTGACTCTGTCCATAGGCCTTTGGAAAGGCTGCACGTCCCTCAGGGATTTTTGTGATCCCACAGCTTGGCAGAGGGTCATATGAATGTTGCTGTGCCACTCGGAGTGACATATGGCTCCAAGACTCTCAGTATTGAACCCCTTCAAGGGTCAAAGGTTACATCACTTTTTCTTTCTGGACTCGTTGAACTTCTGAAAGTCTCACAGGCTTTTATGAAACCAACAGACAATGAAGAAAACTGCAGTGACTCTTCCCCAGAGAATGGTGCTTTATATCATGACTGGTATTAAAGAGGTAGGTATACAATTGCCTATCACTACCATTAATCAATAGACAATATAACTGTAAAATGTATTTGATTTTTTTCAGGCTACAAACACCTAACATAAAATGAAAATCAATAAATGACTAACAATGAAGAGATTCATGCCTCTGACACCATTGATACCAACAACTTGTGATAAATGGAAATGTCATTGACCTACACTACTGGCACTGATACATGTAAATGCAATGTATTTGTCATTTTATAACTTACCTAAATGGTTGTGCTGAAAACATTTCAAGTTTTTTAAAAGTCTATGGTCTTGATATGGAGTAAGGACAAGCTGTTTTTTCCCCCAAAATCATATCATTATAGCCAGAAACCTGGCTGGAGGTTTTGCATTCAGAAATGTGAATGTTTCTCCCTAGTTTGTTTCATAAAGGCATTTAACCATATGGTTTCTGCAAATATGTGTGGAGATAATGTGTACCAACTAAACTCTGTCAAACTAATTTCTACCATATGACTCACTTCATGGCAAAAAAGATTTGTGTGATGTCTTTTGCCTGTGAAATGCTGAGTTGAAATACTGAAACAGAAGATAGCACACCTTAGGTCCCATTGGTTGCATAAACAGATGCATTGGATTTCCTTATATTCTCAGAAAAAAGAGAATGCCCAAACAATTATGTAAGTAGCAAAAGTGGGGTTATTAATCATTGTTCACCTTTAATCTAGACTGTGAAACAATAAAAGTCTATGCAGCTAAACAGAAAATGTTATTCAATACACCTGAAATATAAGCCTGAGCCAAGACATTTGTAATTGATAAGTTGTTCAAGTCTTAAAATCAACTTCACTGTAAGTTAGATGGAAACTTATTTAATGTTGTTATGTTGGGGGGTTAACTTATTCATTTTTATGTTTCATTAAAGCTGCTGCATTTTGAATTGCCTGTAGAAAAAAACAAACAAAAAAAAAACTACATGACTGACTCTCTGGCATCCAGGAAACACATCTACAAGTGTGAATAAGTCTGATTTGATTTATGTTAATTAAAGCAGAATAGGATATCTCAAAATTAAGGAAATTTAAACTAACCTTCTTTGGCATTTAGTAGTTAAATCCCTATAATCTTCATTTTCAACATTGTTTCTGGAAGTTCAAATGCAGTCTGTGGACCATCAGCTAATTGTGAATGATGAAGGACAGTTAGCCACAAGGGGAAATTGGTAATTAGGGCTGTCATGATATCAGATTTTCACTGCATGATTATCGCAGCCAAAAGAATTCATGATAACGATATCACGATATCCATAGAAAATTTGAAAAAAAACCAAAAAAAAAAACCAATGCTATAAGTCAAATTCATCTTTGTTTATTGTGCACTTTGTCTCTTTTTTTGGCAAATTAATTACACTCAAAATACGAGTGTATGAGGTGGGAGTCTGTCACCATGACTGTACAAAAACGTACAAAAAGAGCAATTACATGACATTACCTGACATGCACTACCCATGTCTGCTTTTCTTTGCTTCTCCACTCAAACAGCATTAGTTTACCTAAATCCCTGGCTCTCTCTCTCTCTCTCTCTCTCTCGCTTCTTTGACGCTGCCAAACAAATAACCAGGAGAGAGAAAATACTGTCAAGTCCATGATAACTTAGCTTTAACAACACAACTAAGACCTTAATTTAACATTCCCTGTTTCAGGGCTAGCAAACTAACTGCGACTTACTCTCTCTACCGTGGTGAAATCTGCAGGATGATGGAGGTGGAGGTGGGTAAACAGGTTGGTGGTATCACCCCCTTTTACGGTTACTGTCGATCGACATTTCCTGCAGACTAGGATGTCTACCAACACCCTATATTTTTTACAAAATCCAAAAAACTCCCACACTGGCAAGCTAACTTTTTTTGGGTTAGGGTAGAACATCTCGCTGTCTGTCATCTCCTCCGACATGATTTTGCGCAGCGGAAGTAACCACACACTGTGGTAGTAGCTAGCTAACTAGCTAATTACTGTGTCATGTCACATAGTGTATATGTGTATGTGTGTGTGTGTGTGTGTTGGGGGGGGTTGAGGGAGGGAGACAAAGTAAGAATGGAAAGAAACGGAGATGATTTAAGAGACACTGGATTATTTACATGATATCATACGTGCGTTATTAACATGATATCAATATTTCATTTTTTAAATATCACAGTTATCATCAATACCAGTATATCGCAACACCCCTATTGGTAATATTGTGAGATATAACATCATGTTTCAGGGCCAAGATGTCTGTTTCCATCATTATCATTTAAGTTGAATTCTTTAGAATTTTTTAGATTTTTTTTTTTTTTTAAATTTTCGAAGCATTTTTATCGCAGTTCATAGAGGCATTTTTGCCAATTCTTTCCTTGATCTCCACATGGTCTGTTTACCTGCACACCTACATTCAAAGTCCCACTGCTATTCCACTATGAGTTATCAAAACTACTCAGTCTCCCCTAAGAAACCAGCATGCCTTTGATGCTTCAGTAGTGTTGTGTGTATACAGAAATGTGATGTTGTATTTGACAGCTGGTTTTAAAATTGTGGGCAGAGAGGGTTGTGGATAGGTCTCGTAAAAACAAATCTAATAAAAACAAGTTTAACCAACTCCCACAAAATCTCTTACTTGGCCAATTAAGTCATTATAATCAAGAATGAAAAATATAAAATTTAAATTGTACAAGTGAAAACAGTGTTCAGCAGCATCTAAATCTGAAGGAACATCATTTGCACCTCTAAATGGCAGATGGCAGACTAGGGACCTGGGAATAATTCACTGTCAACTTCTTTATAAAAGGTCAAAAATGAAAATCCACTGTAAACGCAAAAGCAGATGTGATCTGAATGCCTCAAAGAAGTGTCACATTTTGACATGGTAATCAATGCTAAAATTAGTATGCAAATGCTTTATTTTTTTAAAAAGACTTTCTCTAGACTCAACAGAAATTGAATATGGAAGATTCCAGCCCGTCATTTTTATTACATGAAAAAGCATAAACGTCATGTTAATTTCAAGCAGCCATTTTGTCAACTCACAAAGGTCTGGAAAAAGTGAAGCCTGAATATTGGTCAGAAAGTAGCAGAGGTACAGTGGGTTGTTTAAACCTATATAATTACATCAGAGAGACTGAGACTTAATTCTTTACAGAGTAGGAAGCATACTTCTGACAAAACAAGGTCAATTTTAAATTATCTATTATTATTCTTAAAATGGTAGATGTACCTAAATAAAAAAATAAATACAGTAAATTAAAAAAAAAAAAAAAAAAAAAAAAATAACCATAGGTGCTGTTTCGACACAAGGTTGTTTTCATATGTTTTTTCACACACACAAAAATAAAAACTCCACCAAAAACAACAGATATGCAACTACAACAGGTTATTTATTGTGCCTGTTACTTTTAATTTTACATTTTTCTGGGTAGGAGCCAGGCTAGCCATTTTGGCCATCATCTTATCATCGTATTACAGGGGGGCTCTAGACACCGTATTTTCTTCTGATATCATTAGTGTGGACTTTGTTATTGACATCACTATTTTTGAAATAAAATAAATGCCACTGCTCCAAGAAATAAATATCTTGACTTTATGACTATCAAAAACTAACTTCGGGAGATGAAGAGAAAGCAGTATGCTGAGCTCCATATCAAATATGTATTTTTGCAAATAAGTATATACAAAAACTCAAAATAAATTAGTCCCTCCATATAAATATTCTGCTTGCTCAGAATTTATTTTTTAATATACAGTAAACCCCTAATTAAAAGTAGCTGAGACAACCCCAGCATCTCTACAGCAGAGATTTCCAGTTGTTGCTCTTAAACATGTTCTCAGGAATATTATCCACAGCGCTGCTGTGGCTATTACGTTCGTTACAGTAATGGAATTCCTGTAGGTCTACCTTTGCAGCATTGTGGTCAGGATTATGATTGATACATTTCTTACAGTTTTGTTGAAGTAAAATGGTCAACTGACACTGATCGTCACCTTAAAGGACCACACCATTGGTTTTGCATGTTTGAGCCCAATACTATAACCCTGCATGCATGCTATGCTACCAACAACAATTTTCCAAAGCATACTACTGGAGCAATAAATATTCAAATTGTTTTTTCCAAACTTTCAGATGGCCATTGGTGTCAGTTCATTCTAGTACGCTATTAAAATCAAGTTGTAGAGACTTGAGACATACTAGAGACACGTAATCCGTCAGAGTCAGAGTAAGCCCCAGGCCAGGAGAAGGCGGTTTTTACAGAGAAATTAAAAATAACAGTATTTCTATATTTGGACATGTGTGAAGTGACACAATGAATTTTAAGAATTTTGAAAGTTTGAGTAGAGGATTTGGCAAAATAGCAGGAAAATTAAAAAAAAAAAAAAAGATTTCATGTTTTGGAAAATGATTCTCATTAATGTAACGTATATGCAGATAGTATTTTTTGGGCTTAAACATGCAAATTGACAGCAATCCTTACAATCCTTTAAGGAGATGAGAGACCTCATTGTAACTGAAATTACATTTGATTAGAAATCTCTGCCACTGCAACCCGGACCCAGATAAGCAGATGACAATGGATGGATGGATGGATAGTAATCTCACCAAATATGAATGTAATGGTCCTGCCATGCACAGGAAGTTTTTTTTTTTTTTTTTTTTTTTAAGCAGTTGAGCAGCTCATTTACTTCTGTCATACTTTTCTTAGCATCTTCAGGCAAGACTTCAACTCCAGCTTCTGAAACCTAAGTTGAAGGGGATATTTGTAAAGCTAAAGGGTAACAAACAGGGTGGGATTAAATAGTCCTAGCAGAATAAGCCACGATGGCTAAACTTTGGGTGGTTGTGTTACTTTCTTAGGCAAATATATGATTAGCCTTCAAAACAGTTGTTTATCCCAGACATTTCTCCTAGCTATGGATTACTTTGAGCTTGTGGTACAGCTGTCAAATTTGTCTGATCAAACTCATCCAAGTTATACATATTTTAATATGGACCTTAGGCAATGTAACAGAGTGAAAATGTTGAAAATGATGAAATGTTGTGGCTGTCACACATCAAGAGCCTCTTTTAGAAACAACCACAAAGATACAAAATGCACAACATATTGTAGCCATACAGAAAACACAACTGTTTCACCCTCAATGGGTTAGAGATGCAGTGAAACTGTCAAACAATAACAAGAATTCAGAGTGAGGTCGAGAGCAAGATTATGGACCAAAATGATTTTACTGCTTGTTTACTGAAAGCAGAAACTTTACTTGTGCCCTACAGCAACAATGTGCTTTAGTAAGGACTTACTATGTGTTAAATATAACACAGCTTCAAATTCTTTTAAGAACTGAAACACTCATTTCATTTCCCTCTCACTATTACTAGCCCGCTATTTCCCTCTTTCTGTCTCTGCCGCTCTTTTTCCTCCCACTCTTTTTTTTTTTTTAATTTAGTCCAGTAGATTACAAAATGTAAGTTAAATGTCACACGATCACATTACCAAAATGTCTGTCCCAAATGTTGCTTAAAAGTCATGGTAAAAATTAGGAAATTTAAGGCTTCAAAGGCTTTATTATCATCAGCACAGGGAAACAATTTTTCTATAAAATTGAACTTCTTACTTCAGTGTCCCCTGTAAATGCCATTAAAAAAGAGAAATTGAGCAATATGCTAGACTGTGCCTATGGCTACAATACTACTGCCACTACTACTACTACTACTACTACTACTACTACATAATCACTCATATTTTCATGACTGTACCTCAAATGGAATATATGCCAAATTGCAAATGCTTTAAAGCATTTAGTAAACATTCACAACATCACAGCCAGACAGCATTACATTTGCTCAGTGGGTTTAATACCTGACCCTCTTTTGCCTTTATACCAAATTTTGGAAAATGCATAAACAAGCTCCCTAGTGCATCTTAGTTTCAAAGCTTGATGGTGTTATGTGAATCACTTCAAAATTTATATGTGTTTTAGTTAGAGTTATCAAATGAAAACTCAATCACATTTTTGCATCGTGACTTTTTTCTTAGGAAATACAGTGCCCTCCACAAATATTGGCATCTTGGTGTATTAAAGCCAAATGGACTGTGAAAAAAAAAAAAGTCATATTTATCCTCTTGCTCTTATATCCAAAATATTAACAAAAAAAATAAAAAATAGAACCTTTAATTAAAATAAAATAATTCAAGGGAAAAATAAATTCTTATCATGAAGCAAATATCGTTCTCAATGAGCCTGGAAGAGGACGTGTATCTATTTTGACCCCATGCATCAAGACTGATTTTGCAATTTGCATGGATACCCGACAGAAATGGAGGTTTACAGCGTGTTGAGCTCCAAAAGAGATCATTCATGGAGCCTTTAACAGTGGCAGTATCATTCCTAGTATTTTTCTTGGCTATTTGGGATGATGTATGTTACAGATTGTTAAACTGCACCTTCTGCTCTACCAAAATATTGCCTTTTTATCATGTTGCTTTCTTTGCTAGAATGGCTCACCTCCCTTCATAGATAGCGTCAGAAATAGAGTTCAAGGCAGTGACCAAGAAAGCGACAACAAAGAGAAAGCAACACAGAGGAGACTTGACAAGCTGTCAGGCTCTGGCTTTTGGGGAGAATAATTAGACTGGTACAATATTCAGCATGCGGCGGCTTGGAGCCATGCCTTTGGCCGGGCTCTAAGCTATGTAATGTTGGTTATTCTGGCTGTAGCTGGTTGGGAGGTTAGGCATTGATCTACAGATGTAAGCTGGTGCTTTGGATCCAAGCCTTCATCATCCTATCTGGCGACCGCAGTGGGTGGATAAGCCTTGATCTGCTCAGGGGTTTTTGTGCATGATGGGCGAAGATAGAAAGAGATATAGTGCGAGTGACTGATGTGTCCATGTGTACAATTTGTGACTATGAACTGTTTTTGTGTGTATACGTATGTTGTGTGATCTTTGTGACTCTTTGGAAATTGTGTTGGACGTTCCTGCTGGATAGAGTCGATGCACCAGGGCACGAAAGAAGGGATGAAAGGATAAAAAGTGACAGGTTAAAAAAGAGTGAATTCTTTGGCGAGCACCTACGTGTTGTGGTGTGTGAATGAGTGTAAGTCTGTGTGTGGGAGCGACACTAGTTTTGAATAAGACATGTGATCAGATTTGCAGTTCTGTTAGATCGTTGTCTACATCGTTAATAAAGGGTCCATCCATTACAGTTTAGATCAAGCATATACTTCTGTTAAAAGTAGCTAAAAAAAAAAAAAAGTCAAATTATGCTACAGGAGGCAAAATAAAAGTTGTTTATTTTGTTCAGTTCATTACTGATCTCTGAAGCTTTAATAATCACTATTGATAAAACCATTAGTTATGACAGCAGTGGTTCTCAAATGTGTTCCTTGCAATCCACAAAACAACATATTTTAATCAACTTCTACTATTGTAACAACTCCTGATTTAGCAAATCAGGAGTGAGTTAAGCAGGAAGTATTTCCAGATGCAGTTATGGTCTAATTTCAACAGACTTCACTAGTCATTAACGCTGAATCTTATGCCTGGCACTGAAAGATTAATGATATTTGGCGACAAAATAAGGAACTATTTAACAACTTTGATGCTCTCTTGAATGTTTTCTATGATTTTGAGAATATTTAATATATGTAAGTGGGTTTGACAAATGAAGGATTCCCCTTATTTACAAGAGATTAACAGATCTCATTAAATTGTGCTGCTGAATTTCTCACCATTACATCTCCAACTGTCTTTTCAGTAGGTGGATCAAACTGCATTAAAGGAGTGCTTTTTTTATGTATAGTCAAGATGACATCAAGTTGATTAATTTGTATACATTTACAAAACACAAGATAAATAAAGGTCAGAATATGTATATCTAACATTTACTCTATATACTCGAGTATAAGCCGAGTTTTTATTACCAAATTTCACAAAGCAAATCAGGGCTTATACATGAGAAATTCAAATTTGACCCCAGAAAATGAAATTTCCATGGGTGGAAATACTACCCATTACCACTACCCATGGAAAAATAGTTTAAATCATACCTTAGAAAGAGACATTTCCTGACAAAAATCTTCACATTTTGCGGCAGCCAGTAAGCACTGTTGTGATTGGTCAAAGACAAAAGAATGGGCTAATCAGAGACGACCTTATAAAAGTGCTGTTTCATATACCGGTACGGTAACGTTATTTGGTAGTCTCGNAATCAGAGACGACCTTATAAAAGTGCTGTTTCATATACCGGTACGGTAACGTTATTTGGTAGTCTCGTTGAACATGTTTTTGTGCTTTATTAGCAAGAAGCTTGAGATAAGATACGACATACAATGGAAACTACACATTATACATTACACAGAGCAGGACTGGAATGAACTGTTTTGGTGATTCAGACAAGGAAGAGGAGTCCAGAAAAGTTAATATCAGCTAATGTCAGTTACAGTAAATCAGCTGCTGAAATAAATATTATATTTATTATATTTACTGGGGGTACCAGTATATGGATTATTTTCAGAAAATCACAGGAATACTATGACAATACCCAGAAAAACAAGCAATTTTCTAAACAAATAAATTGATAGAACAACATCAGGGGTCGGCTTTATATATGGGTTTCTTTAAAAATCTAAATTTGCAGGTCAAAACGAGATCGGCTTATACTGGAGTTGGTACATACTAAGTTGTGAGACCTCAATATGCTACTTATTTCTTATTAAAAAGTCAAGTAATGCCAAATAAGCTTGAACTTGATGTTTTACTTTAACATTTTTTGTGTTGAAGGAAAAATTATATAAATACTTAAATGAAAGTAGGAAACAAGCTAGTACTTCAGTGACACTGAATAATTTGTATAAGTATCAGTTCTTCAAATGACACACACTTGTTGAACTCATTTTATTGGATGTCAGTCTTGAGAATATTATGCAGGCTGTTAAAAAAAAAAGTGTGCACACAAAAAGTTAAACTATATCAGAAATATGTATAAGCATGTCATTATGGAAACCAACACTTTTCCGTGTGTCTTCTCATTCTGAAGGCTAATATGACAGTGGGAGTAATACTCCCTTTGGGGTTTGCTCCGCAGTGTTCCAGCTCCAATTGATATATTTCATCTGTTTTAAACACTGCTGCACAAACCCTGGAGGGAACATCAGTCCACAGATATATTTTTTATGTGTTGTTTTGTTGTCCTGGATGACCATTTCTCCTTTTTCACTTTCTATTCAGCCACTTCTTGGCGCAAAATGTAAGAGCAGACCTGGCCGTTTCACTCCAGACACATATTTTCTCTTTCTCTCACATGCAGACTTAGAGACACAAAAAGGAGTATGCACTCACACAACTATATCACATCTTTTCCCCTCATTCTTTGCCACTGTTTCTGCCTGTGTAGTCTATTCATAAGGTCCCTGAAATGTTCTCCAGTCTATTTATGTGCCTATAGGTTCGGGGCACCATTTCCATGTAGTGGATACTGCTGCGACCGGTCATGTGGTACATGAAAAGATCACTCACTGGAAACACACTGACAATCAGAGAGATACCATGTCACCAAGTGCATGCCACAAAAGGCATGATAGGAAGAATTCCCGTGGATTTACATTTGTATGTGACAATGTTGCTGTGTGTATGAACCTCTTGCACACATACTGTATATACATTAACCCTTTGAGGTCTATGAGCGCAGCAATGTGGTGAAAGCACCCCCAGTTATTTTCCTTTAATAAGTCAGAGGCCCCTGCATGTAGAGGTAAGCCATGAATGGCTGTCGACAGCGCCAACTTGTAACATTGCACTAGTTTTGTTTTTCGTTGATAGACCCATTAGTGTTGCCATTGGGCATTGAGAATTTCTAGGTATACCGCATGCCGATGTGGGAAACATGGTGTAATGCACGGCAAATGGAGATGCATTTGGCAGTGTTCGACATGCCTCTATCCTTTGGATATAATGGTTCATTATCGTCCATTTTCATTGACTTTTTTGGGTCGGTGTCGGCAGCAGAGCTTTCACTCACTCCTTGCTTTGGAAGGGCTCCATGCAAATGATTGTTTCATGCTGAGGCTGGACATACCTTTCAGTTGAAAGACCAATACAGTAACTCAATAAATAAATAAATAAAACAGCTTAAACTTTATGAGAAAAGATTTGATTTACACACATTTATTTGGACGCTAAAAACACCTAAATTGAACTAAACTCCTATAAATCTCCTGGTAAAGTCTAAAATTACAGTACAAAATAAAAGGACTTTTAGATTTTAAAACAATGTTTTTATTTTCTTGCAGATTTGGCATGTTCGTGTAAAAAGTACTGCAAAATTGTGACTTAAAATGCTCCAGATTGAAAGCCCACGTTCTTTTTTGTTTGTCTGTTTTTAATGCTAGCCCACTAGTCTCAATGAAGAGAAGCTGCTGCGAAATGTCCCCTTTAAGTTTGTGTGCATGCACATACACACACGCACATGCACACAGTAAGCATAAGCAGTGTAAATCAGTGTAAATATTCAGTGAATGTAGAGGTATTTGTGGCCCTGTGAAGTGAAATCAGTGCTGAGGGCACTGAGTTGGTTTATAACCACTTCTACACGCAGGAAAGACGTGTGGTGGTCATCCCTATTAAAATCATCTTAGACACCATTCCCCTGGTGCCATATTAGAGATGTAACACAATGAAGAGCTGCTCATAGTCCTGCTGGGGAAGTGTGAAGAGGAGGGAGAGTCTGACTCATAATGCACTTCACAGTACAAGGTGTGTGTGTGTGTGTGTGTGTGTGTGTGTGTGTGTGCGTGCGTGCGTGCGTGCGTGTGTATGTGTATGTGTGTGTACGTATATGCATTCTTCTGCATATTTGTGTACAATCATGCACAGAACTATGAAGTCAATCGTTAAGCTGTTCACAATAGCAAGAGCAGGTATTGATGCATCAAATCAAATAGTTCTAATTAGACTGTCAGTCACAGAAAGCTGAAGTACTTGTACTTAAATTACTTTCAGACGTAATGGTCTAAACTATGTGGCGCACTAAGAGATGTCAGTCAGAAAGCATATTATTTGATTGACAACACATTATTGGTTTTCATCTACAGCCTGGTAGTCACTAGCTAAAGTTATAAGTTAAGACAGTTCAGTATTGTTCAACTCCAGTCCGTTTTGAAACTATTAATTCACTGAAAATGAAATGACAGCAATTCTTATAATCTATTATTTTAGCCATTTACCTAGTCAAATGTTTAACATTTTCTGGTTTCAGCTGCAACATGAGGAACTGCTGCTTTTTATAATTTTGTATCATTGTGAACCGAATTCCTTTCATTTCAGTTGTTCTGGCAGGCCACTGGGCTCTAAGAACTTGTGATGGGATGGGAATTTGTCATTATTTTCTGACATTTTATCCACAAATCAAATCATTTAAAAATCATCAAAAGCACAATTGATCATTTAAAAAGAAAAAAATGAAGCTATAATTTTTAGACATTAAAAAAATAGACTTTTCTCATGGTCAGCATACAGGTATTTTGACTTGTCAGAGCAGGAACAGCACAGGTGTAACTAATACAATTAATGACATTCAGGTGTCAGAGAACATCTATGCAACTACAGTAAATGGAATGCAGCCATTATTAATGCTATTAGCAATGTAATACATTTGACAAATCCAATGAGCATATTAACGGTTTCTGCGATAGAAATAATTTCTAACATGTTGAATTGCGAGCGCTCAATCTAGACACTCAAAAAAGATTAAAGACACAACAGATGCACATTCCAAAAAAAAAAAAAAAAAAAAAAANAAAAAAAAAAAAGCCATAAATTTCTCTTCCATCTCTGCTGGTGATGCCAAGCATTGTGTAGTGCATTAATTCTCAACAAGTGAAAATGAATCAATGAGGCCTCTCTGAAATTCACAATGTGAACACTGCATGATGAAACCATTTGGAAACGATAAGGTTTCCCTGAGAAGCCTGTTAACACCGTCAGAAGATATTAAGTTTTGATGACACCGTGTTAGCCGCTGTGCTATGCAGATTGAAGATTTGTCTGAGCATTTTATATTTAGCTGGTTTAACTGCTAATCACAAAGTTTTAAAATTTTATTATGTGGGGAATTGGAAACAAAAGCTGCATGCACCACGTGCCAAAGAGGCCTGCTGTAAAGTGTGAAAACTTTCTTTTACGCCGTTTTACTTTTATAACGCTATATTGGAGATTTAAAAATCAGACATTGATCTGACTCTGTGACTTATGATTTCCTCTAAAGCTATGATACAGAATATGCAGTTTGACACAGGTCTGCTCTCGATGGCAAAGCCATGTTATTTACAATGCTAACAGACATACTGGTGAGGAGATGTTGTTTTACTTTAGATCTACTGTCTGTCTCTGCTCAGGACCCAGAGAGGGAAAGGAAGAGAAAATAACAAGTTAGAGGAAGAGCAGATGTGGGAAAGATAGCCGAGCAGAGGGAGAAAGGCTTTTGGAAAGTCTATTGTTCTTGATGCTAGCGATGACAAAGCTGCCTTTTGCAAATAGTCAGATAAAAATGAAAGAAAAACATCTGTACGTGACAATTCCCATGTGTTTTTCTTGATATTTTTTTCTTGTGAGGAGAGTAGGAGGATAGCACTCTCAAAAACAAACACTGCTTTTCAAGCTCTCTCCTTTTTTCTTTTTTTTTTAATTTTTTTTTTCNCTCTCAAAAACAAACACTGCTTTTCAAGCTCTCTCCTTTTTTCTTTTTTTTTTAATTTTTTTTTTCCTTGTAAAAGCAAAGCAAAGCAACCAGCAAACACGACCCTTTGTTTTCTGTCCAGGCCTTTATCAAAGTCAATTATTCAACCCCTAAATCATCCTTCTCATTTCTTTGATTGCCTCTCGCTTCCCATCACATCCTGCACATTGCTCGTGTTTGTCCATATTTTTGCCCACATGCACACATCTTAAACCCTACCAGTGAATAGTTGGGTCCTTTCTTTGTCTCGTACATATGGTGGAGCCTGCTGATGGGGTGNGGGGGGGGGCGGCGTTCAGCAGTGCCCACTGATGCACATAATGAAGTGCAAATGGGACTAATGTACTGGTTGACATCCCAGCTTTTACAGACCAGGCCTGAATTGATTTACCTGCAATTACACCTCAGCATTTTCCAATAATCTCCACATAGAAGAAATGTAGCCTCTTTAAATAAATACTTTACATTGTCCCTAGATGATGTGCACGACTCTATGTTGACATAAAGTCGAGAGGAGCAATGGATGTTTTATTTCTGGAATTTGGGATTCCTTAGTAAGAACTAATGCTCACACTGCAAACATTTCTTGTGGCATCATTGTGACAGTTTTTAGAGAGACGTTGTCTGAAATGTAGGGGTAGCGAGGCAGTTGTCACATTTCTTGTCACGTCGTCACTCTGGCACTTACTGCTTCCACCAACTCCTTGCAAATGTCACTACACTGACACACACACCCCAAACCATAAGACACAAACCAAGATCGCTTCTGCTGCTGGTCCGCACTCACACCGGCACGACTAACAAACATCTCATTCTGCAGTAGACTGCATTTAATCGCTTAAATCATAAATGCAGACAGTTGCTAAGCTCGCAATAGTTGAATGACATTTGACCCCTGATCCCCATCTACCAGCACAAATGTATGGTCATTCAGTCAGTAAATCACTCACAGTAAAGTGAAGAGTATGAAGTAAGGGGAACATTTAGTCCCTTCTCAGCACCACTTCCTCCCGGTGCCATTAATGCAGCACGCTTCATCAGTCCTAGCTGGCTTTTGTATTTGTCCCCAGCGTGTCATATCCTGCAACACCTCCCACATCTGTGTATTCATACAATTTATGATCTAATTAGAGGGCATAATGAATAGTCAACCATTTGTAACGATCCTGATTAAAATGTTTCAGTGATTGCCAAAGATTAATTGTTGCAGTAATGGCTTCAGATTTATGTAATTTGCATACGTATGGCAATTATGATTTTTTTTTTTGTTCTTCCTCTCATTGATGTCTAAGCTGCAGAAGTGGTTTTTGACAGCAATCAAAATTTTGTCTGAAATTACTTTTCAATTAAAGTTTTAGAGAAAATATCTAATCTACCGGAAGAAGCAGTTCGCTCTTCCATATAACGGCCACTGATGCTCACGAGGGGATGGGGATGGCAGTAACCACATGGGGATGGCAGTAATAATATAGGGGATGGGGATGGCAGTAATAATGTGGATGGCAGTAACCACAACTTTACTGGTTGAATTCAAGCTCACCAAACTTCCTCCAATGATGAAACCACAAACTTTACAGCTATCTCTCAAACCTATTAGCAGAGTGTTTGAGAAGCAAAAGAGAGGATTCTCTTAATTTGCCAGTTTATAATGCAGGCTTAGATAATACTGGTTCACTTACCATTATAACCTTGCTTGTGTGGCTGCACATCATGTTTGTACTTCTCACACAGGTCAGGGAGACTGCTCTCTACTGGATTGTGGAATCCATACTGGAAAAATTAATTCTGGTAACCAAGCTTATTGTATGTATCGTATGTGTGGATATTGTATGTTTACTAGCATTTTTCAAGTGTAATATTAAAATATCAACAGATCAATATCCAACTGAAAGACTAAATGGCTTCAGCTGTAGATACTAGATGTGAAGTTAGATTTTGGGAGGTATTTTGGTAACATTAAAGATTAAGGAGCTGGATTTAATACAAAGAAAATGAATGTGACTGGAACTAGCTACTAATGTTGGCCATACCAAAGCCAGCAAAAAGATGGAATAATCAAACTCTGTTAACATTAGCTGCTAATTGCAATTTCAAGGCTCCCTCATTGCTTATGTCAGTAACAATAGCCACAATTTTGGCTATTTGAAGTGAAAAAATAACAAAATTATAAAATGTTAGTAACATTAGCTGTGAATTTTGACCATTTCAAGCCTGATAGTGTCAAAATGATCAAATGCAACAACCATAAACTCCTAATATTAGCATTTCAAGCCTATTAAAAACAAATGATTGAATGACAGTAATATTAGCTGCCAATTTAAGGCATTAAAATGCCACCACAGCAATACAATCAGTGTCAGTAACATTAGCTAATAATTTTGCCATTAAGGCTCATAGTATGTCAAAAGTAATTTGACCATATTAAAGTAATATTACGACAATAAAACTTTAGTTTCAAGAAAGAAAACAGTTTTAACTTACCATCCTCTCCACAGCAAGACTGGTTGCAAAACTGCTGGTTTTGAAATAAGATTTCATAATAATAATTGGATTTTTAATGACTTTATGGAATAATTTCATAATTTATTGGTACTTTTACACAAGTTATTTATTTCATAATATTGTTTTTATTTATTTAATTTTTGGCGCATTTTCCACACCCCAGTTCCCAAACCAATGTTGTTTCATTGGCTGGGGCCGATCCCTCAATTTGATTGGTTAATNCCCCAGTTCCCAAACCAATGTTGTTTCATTGGCTGGGGCCGATCCCTCAATTTGATTGGTTAATTTTTGTCCTTTGACATTTTTCTAAAAAACAATCCACACACGAGCAGAAAAAAATCCACACGTGCAGAATCCACGCGCGAGCAGAGAAAATTTGAAAATGAAAACTTCCTCTGGCAAGGATTCTTTTTTTCTTTTCTTCAAAAGTTGTTTGGATGTTTTCCTCATGACACAAACATTACAGCGTAAAAATAAAGCTGGCTGCATTTACAGAAACATAAAGATGACTGATTTAAAGTAAAGAATGTCCCACACAAGCCACAAAAAAACAAACAAACAAAAAAAAAAAAAACCCCGTTATTGACAGTTCTGAATGAATTTCTGCATTAGGGCTATAAACTACAATACTAATAATTTTCCAACAATAATAATTTCTCTATACAGGCAATTCTGAGATACAGAATATATTGCAAGAACATCATCCATAATAAAGCTCACTGTAACTCAACCACTAAAAGTCAGAAGTCAGACAGACAAAATGTTCAATTTAAAGCAGAACTAGAAAGGAAGAAAACATATCTGCATTTAATTATGATTCACTATTAAATTTGCTCTTGTCATCATGCTGTAATCATGCTGTACATACAAAGTAGGTAACAGTCTACTAACAAGCAAACAGCCACATAGGAGCTATTACAGTACTCATAAGTTAACAATAAGCTTGTCAGTGTTTGCAATAAGCTTGCAAACACTGACACAGTTGCAACACATGCAGCATAAGTAAAGGATTGTTAGCTTTGTAGTGGTCTTCTGATCGTTGTGGTCCAATGCTAACAGTTTAACATTCGCAAAAGGAAACAACACCCACATAGCAGCATCACATCAATGATAACAACAATATTTAATATAGCGTGTCTTTTCAGTTTAACATCAACACGCAAAAAAATTCTTGTTAAAATGCTAACATCCAAAGAACAGCAACTAGCCAGCTAACAAGCCAACAATCACAGACCAACAACTAGCTGCTGTTAGCATGATTCACACAGAGCAAGTGTTCTATTAACAGGATAACATCCATACAAAGCAGCAACTAACCCGCTAACAGGCAAACTTATATCATAATAGCTGAAGTGCACCAAACTTCAGAGTTTGACTCTTTATAAGCAAAAAAATAACATTAAATAAATAAATAAAAGCAAAACAAATACAAAGTTCATAATCAAGCAGTCATAAACTAACAAAGGTGGAACTGAAACAAGTTCAGAGTCCAACCAACAAAAAAGGTTAACTTTTATCACCATTCCCACAAGCAGTACTAAGCCTGCTAACATGCTATCATCCACAGAGCATCAAAACATATGCAGCACAGAAGTAAAGCATGTATCCTACCTGTTACCTGTTCTTGTGCTCTCATCTGAGGGGAAGGGCTGAGGTGGAGAGTTCCCACAATTTATACTTCCTGATTTTACCATAAGTAATTGAGGCAGGGTGAGACATAGTTCTCTTATTAAAGAATGCTATTTTCCCTAAATAATAATAATATTTATAATAATAACATTGATCAGTCCTGTAATTGATTATTCATATACTGTACGATGTTAAAGTTTTAAAACGTGTAGAAATATTTTGAAAAGATCTGAGTGTAGTTGTATAGTTGAGCTCCCCCACAATTTGGTTTTGTCCACACATTTCATAAAAGCTAGGGTAAAACTGTGTAAAGGCCTGTGAAAGGAAGACAGAGAAGCAGTAGAAAGTCCTTTTCAGACCTGCAGTCCATTTGTTCTGATCTGAATCAGGGACTTATTGTTACAATGTTGCATTTTGGTTCAGTTTTTTAAAAAAATTCAAAGGACCAAAATATAATCAACAAAAGTCACGTGAGAACTCCTTGCTCTGCTCATTGGTCAGAAATGTCTGGGGGCAGGAGTAACAAAATCAAAACAGGAAGAAGTTTATTATGTGGGAATAACTAAATAACATGGAAAAAATACAGAAGTGGGATTGGGAAACACACTTTACCCGATAGAAATATTGGTAGAACAATTCAGTTTCTTTTTGATTTTGATAGAGGACATGTCCCTACCGTTCGTCTAAATCTACATCTGCAGTAGCCAATGATAAGACGTTTATTCTGGCTCAGGTGAGACGTGGACGCATACAGACAGGTGCACAGACTGGACTCATCGATGTGAGTGAGTGCTGCTCATATGATGAACTACAGCTACAGCTTATTCATGTGTGTGACATACACGGACACAATGTGAGGATCGATGCAGTATTGACAGTCCTACCTAGCAAACAATGGAAGACTCCAAAAAGTAAGCAGAAAAATGTTTCACGTTAAATTGCAAATATTACAAATCAAATTTCAGTTCTGAGTTAATTTGAGGGCTGTGTGTCTTGCTGCTGCTACAACTGACAGATTAAGTATTAATCTGTGTAACCCACTCTCCATCAGGTTTACTAATTTCCCATAATCTGTCCCACGACATCCGAAGATTATACTGCTTGCCCCTATTTTGCATCAAGCCAAATATTAAATAAATTCTGGATCATCATCCAATGCAGCAGATCCAATCTAAAGACTAATTTTTATCTGACAGCTATAACCTTATGTCCTCTGTTTTCCTTAAATAATGATCAAGTACATGTGTACTATATACAACATGACCTTATTTCTTCAACTAATCTATATCACGAGAGTTAGTTTTGCAAACATGATTTGCTTGAGAAAAACAGAAAGCTGTGACATGTTTCAAATCTGTATAAATCTGAAATCTGGTGCTTTCTCTACAAATCCTGTGAGTCAAATTGGAGTCAGAATATCCCACATGTAGAACAGCAGATTTGTAATGTTCTTCAAATCTTACATTTGAGTCTTGTGTCATGAGGAGTACTGGGCTGAGGTGATTTGCTTTTGGCCACTGTGAGTGTTGCCCTGGCACACACAAAGTGTCATCATCTGCTGGCCTGCTTTCATGTACCATGTTGGTGCACATACATGAAGAACTCTTTTTCATCAAGCTGTCCACATCTACATCCAACCCATTTCTTTATCCAGAGAGCCATGTATTCATTGATATTATTTCTTACTTACTTACTTACTTATTTTTATTTATTTTTTTATTCATTTATTTGGCAGTTTTTTGCTGTTTTGTATTCTTATTTCTAATTTTAATTATATGGCATTGAGACATAAAGAAAGCCTGAGGAGACGAAAATAAATGTTTTACACTTTTAGGCAGCATAATTTGCTGTTTTAGTAACAGCTCCAAACTGGTTAAATTTCACTTTTTAGTAGTTACAATTCAGTTTCATTATCATACTCCTCTTCTGCATCTTCTTTTTTAAAGCAAGTAATGCTTTAATTATTGCTTACTTCATCACTGTGATCATTTATGTATGCATTGCATTCTGACCCATAACAGCATCCATGCATAATGCAGAGATCAGCTCAGCATCAGTGAAAGATAATCATAGTTTTTATTATGATTATTATTATTATTATTATTATAGCACTCTTGAGGCCTTTGCTTACAAAATGATGTTTCAGAAATCTATTAGCCTCATTTGTTTAATGGTGAATAAGAGATCAGGACCAGGGTTGGATTTTTCAAAATCCCTTGGGGGTAGATTTGTTCAAGTAGAGTAGAATGTAAAGACGCACCTGTCAGGTGCTTTTAATATGCCCTTGCCAAATTTTCCAAAGTAAAGGTTCTTTTCTTTAGAGAAGCCCATTGACTTATTTGAATTTCTTCTATAGTTGTCTTGAATTAAGTCCTCAGATTGGTCTTGAGCTGTCATGGGTGTGTTTGTGTCATGAGGCTATGGTCCCTTTTTGAACCTTTTCTCATCTGAAACCACCTACTGTATGCTTCTCTGCCGGCATTTCTTCTTTTCTGGGAGATGAGTTTATGTAATCACCATATTGTGTGTGTTTGTCAGACATGCAGATCTGGGTGAGAAGAGTACATTTGGCTCCTCTTCTCTCCTCTCCTCACAAATGGCATTTGTTTGACACCTTTATCCAAAACACCTCATCAATCTATACTAAGTGCATACACCTCTCATCTTTTCCATCTCACCTTCAACATGTATTCACTGAGAAGGACAAGAGTATGAAGCCCAATAGGCTGAGTTTTTCTTGAACAATTCAGTTCCCTGGGTGAACCACCTCATTGTAAATGTGTCCAGAGCTTGGTGACAGTCAGCATCTCCTCAATTAAATAGCACTCAATACAATCCACTCTGAGTTGAAATGACAAAGTAGTCCTTTAAGTAGTACTCCCATTGATCATCTTTGTTCCTCAGCAGATGGTTAGCTTTTAACCCTTTAACGCAACCAATACCCTCAAAGCACATCAATTCACTATCTGGTTTAGATCACACAGATATTGATCTGTAAAGAACGGTGAGACGAGGAGGCAGTCAATGGCACAGTGAAGTGAAATTGACATTTCACAAGGGTAAAGAAAGACTGGATAAGCCTCATGCAAGGCTTTATTTTCCAAGAGCACTTATCCACTGACATTTAGAGGAAATTAGAGGGTGTAGATGGCATATAGGTGATGATAGCCTGCCTGAATGTATCAGAGAAAAAGACATTCAACCCTCCTTTTTCCTAAGATAAAAGTACGAGCATTTTCAGCTCAGCGTGTGTTGTAGTGTAAATACACTACAGGCCAGAGGTTTGAGGCCACCCCCAGATTAAAAAAAAAAAAAAAAAAAAAAAAAGAAAAATCAATACACTGTTTGTTTTACAATTTATTGCACAGGAAATGACAAAAATATATAAAATAAATGTAACTAATTAGTTTTCAAGAACAGTTTGTCAACAAGAGCACATTATGTTGCCACCATGGCTTAAGAAATGATTTTTAATGAAGGTATACCCAGTCTGTATTAGCACACTGGCACTTCAGTTGTTCCAACTCCCTTGCCCAAACTCCCTTACTTAACATTCTATTCAAAAGCCAGCTGTCTGCCTTCTCCCAGATCATTTTGTAATTAACTTGCTACACGGTCTGGTCATACCATTGCTCTGCAGATCAGTATCAATATTGCTGTGGGGGTGTTTTGGGGGACAGAGATCTGGAGATTTGGTTCAAGTTAAAGGAATTATAAAGAATGAGAATTACCATTCCATCTTTCAAGACACACTATTCTGTTTGGTTTAGAAATTATTCATTAAAATTTCATTCTTTAACAGGACGATCCAAAATATTCACCAAAATTATGCCAAAATTACATCCTTTGAAAAGAGAAGCAAAAGATTTAAAGAATTATGACCTGGCCACAGGGGGTTACTTTGATGAAACCAAAGTCTGAGACTGAAATGACTTCAGTGTGCTTTGGTGTTGTCTAATTCTTCTTGAAAACTAGTTACATTTATTTTATTTTATGTATTTTTTTGTCATTTCCTGTGCAAAAAATTGTAAAAAAAAAAAAAAAAANTTTTTTTTTTTTTTTAATCTGGGAACTTCTGGCCCTAAGTAATGTAATCCTAATCCTAAAGTAAATTGGACAATAACAATGGGGTAGCATTAACATCCAGACAGTTCATTGCAATCCAACACAATAGCCCTGCAGTAAATACTACAGTTGCAGTTGTAATGTCAAACTGTTATTGTGACTGCGTCCATGTGACCATGTTGATTCAAATCTACAGAATATTTCTGAAGTCATAGTTTCTCAATGGTATTATTTCTCAATAGTATTATTTTGCCAATAGCAAAAAGTACCTTTTTGCTATTGGATGTATGGATAATGTAATCAAGTTCTATACCACCACTGTCTCTATCTATGGCCTCAAACTCCCCAAATTTGAATCATCATGTCTTTGACACAGCCTCAACAAAAATTTAGCATTACAAGCTTCACAAAGGCAGTAGTTCTTGCAGGACTATTATATTGGATTGTTTTAGATTGTATGGGCGTTTTTGATGTGTCCACCTGCTGTATTTTTAGCCTGCTCTGTAAGTGCAGAGTTCATGGATTGGTTCATTGATTTATTTTCAAGAACCCATAGTAGTGGGGTTTAGAAAGGGCAACCAGAAAAAATATGGGGATTCAGTAAAAGTAGAAAATGAAAGTGCAGGGTAGCAAAGATAGAAAGAAATAGAAAGATAGAATCTCTGGGGGGGGGGNGATAGGGAATGATTTTTTAGAAACACTAGATTTGTGTAGATACAGTAAGAAAAGCAAAATCCTTCAGAAGAAAATCAAGAGACAGACAGAGAGAGATAGTGTGAGTCATGCTGAAAGTGAGACAAAAGCATGAGACAGAGAGAAATGTAGCAGAATGCATGGGTGGAGAGGAGCTTTGTCTGGCAAGTGCTGTCTGATAGCGTTAATCATGTCCTCTGTTTGCAGTGTTGCCATGCACCAGCACTTTTAACTAGCTCTGATAATGAAAAGAACAGCATCAAGCTCATTAATTGAATTAGCTTTCTCTTTATCTCCACATCTGCTTGTGCCCGTTCACCCCTAAAAACACTCCGCCGACAACTATTCCTCAGCTAATTGACACAGAGCATCTCCAGCACGGCTGTGTTTCACCTTACTAATTTGCTGGACCAGCTCCCAGCTTGGCTAACCTGTCACTGGCTACAAACAAAACTAATTTCATCTTGAGATGATGGAGATGATTTTGTTGATGTTTGTTTATTGAGAGAGAGAGAGAGAGAGAGAGAGAGAGAAGGATGATGAAAGAANTTGATGTTTGTTTATTGAGAGAGAGAGAGAGAGAGAGAGAGAGAGAAGGATGATGAAAGAAAAGGCACATGCCGAGTAGCGATGCCCCACAGCTTGTGTGGCGATTTCATAACTGGATTTAGCTGCAGGTGTTGGAGAATAAAGAGGCATGAGCCAACTAAACTAGCTCAATGTAATTTGGACAATTCAGCCTCTTGCCAGTAAACTGAATTCAGCTAAAGTACCTTTTTAAATTTAATTTGAAAAGAATTGTGTATTTTAGCTTTATGCAACACCACTTGACCAATTTATCTGCCTCTGCGTGGTGGAGTAAGAGCTTTCTTTTTCATCTGTTTCAAAGTGAGGGTGCGTTAATGAGGCCTCAGGACCTGGTTGCTGGTGATATATATGGAACGTCATCGGTATCAGAGGCCCGAGACAGCAGAAGTCATTTTTCCATCTGCTTTTGCAGGAGCCGTTCTATGATGTAAAATCCAATGCTGGCTTCTTTGTGGTGAAGCTGATATCAGAGCAATGTTTCTCAATTTCATTTATCTCTACTAGAGATTAGTTTTGTCCACCAGCCCAGTCGTGCAATGTGCTAACGTTAGATCAGATAGCCACAGACCAAGCTTTATGTGTGTGTGTGTGTGTGTGTGTGTGAACCAATTGGGTTTTCATAGTTATCTTTTCTACATTTTCTCCAGAGTAATGATCTGTTATCACCTGGATGGCAATACAGGGAACAATTTACCTCCTGTTTTTTTTTTTTCTTATTTTTTCCTCATTATTAGTTTAACTTTAATTCTATTGTGTAAATGGCCTCTTGAGGATGACATTCACTTCATCTTCTTGTGTGTCTCTTCCTGGCTAAACAGCAACTTCCAGTGCTGACATGAATTGTAAATGATCAAAGCAACTGATACATGGTTTGTGACAAAACAAACTTTTCTTTTTTTTTTAACTTGAAGTTCTCCTCTCCTCTCCTCTCCTCTCCTTTTCTGCTCAGACAACTTTAATACCACAAAACTCTATAAAATCACACCTCAGCTCCCAAACAAACACACTGAACATATGTGTTTATGTTTATTCTGTCTTGTTTTTCTACCTACCTCTAAGCCATTTTCCCCAGGAAACTGAGTGCCCATTTAGTCATTATGGAAAAATATGGTCTTGAGTGACAGCATGTAATCATTTCTGTAAATTTGCCCTTTTCATGAATGCTATCATTTTCTTAAAGTTTCTCTGGAATTGGGTGCAGAGGTTTTCAATGAAAGGGTTCCTGCTTTTCACCTCTTTTGCTTGGAACTTGCTGATTTTCATCTACTTTCAAATCCAGAAAAAGTTTTTTCTGTCCTAATTTTTGTGTGAACATATATTGGGATGTGTGTATGTATGTGTTGATGGGTATGTGCACTACACTTCCCAATAAATACTGTATTTAATTTCCTGACTTATAAAGAACATTAATATTAATGCATTTTTCTTTACCCAGTGTAGCACACTAGTACCTGTCCACTGTATATATTTATATATAATAGAAAATAGTGACAGATATATTTTGGACCAGGATCAGATAGACAGTAGACTCAGAAGGAGGAGGCAAGGAGGGTCCAATTTACGATATAAAATAATCACAATGGAGACCAAAAATATATAAAATAGGTACCACGTATTTCAGAAAATACTGAATAAATAAAATAAAATAAAATAAAGATGATCACAGCCAAAATAATAACAGATTATACAATTAATAAAAATAAATTGTTTCTTCTGGCTTGTTTTAGATTATGGGTGCACCCAAAGCTTCTGCAATCTATTTCCTAATTTGGGTTCGACTCAGTAAATATGAAATAAAACAATATATCAATATCAAAGTACACTCTATATCTATATATTTTATGATTAAAATCAACACCTTAGAACTGATTTATAAATAACCTCAACCACAAAATCTTCAACTGCAGTTTTAGTTCATTCTTTTTCCAACACAGGGAAAGAAGTTAAAGAGGTGGGGGAATGTCCAAAGTCAAAGAGTTTCAGTCACAGTCTGGGAATAAGGATTAAATGGGCAGTGCCGGGAAGCTGAATGTTAATGATGGTTTCCTGATGCAGTTTGGAGGGTGTTTTGGTGTTTGGAGGGTGTTTCTTTTAATCCTACCGCTGTGGCAGGATGGAAGGTGAGATTCAGGACTCTGGCTCAGTTGGTCCTCAGTCCATCGGAGGTTCCTGACTGGGTAGGCTCGCCATCAAATTCAACAAAGTCAGTTCAATAAAAAAAAACCTGACCAATTCCAGTGTTTCACAGGGTTTCACTCACAGATTGTAACGAACACCCCTCTCTAGAACACCTGTATCAACAATCAGCAGTACATCCTCTCTCTTTAATGGGTTCGCAAAATCTGTTAGTGTGCATAGACTAACCTGGCAATGTAACGTGGGCATGCAATTTGATTGGGTATTCATTTCTCAGCTGTTAACCATTTCTGATCTGATGATTTGATTGGCTAATCATTTCTCAGCCGTTAACCCTTTAGGGTCTGGGTTACACCAGCATACACAAGTTCAAGGTATGTAGTTGTGTTATCTGGACAGTGGCCATCACCTTCCCTTCATCATTTTTGAACATCAATCAGGGAGAGTTGAGGACTTTCTTTTCTGACAACCCCATCTCATCTGTAAATACTAATCCCACTGATGCACAGGTTTTCATGGAATTAATGAGGCAACCTCATGTGCTGATGCATGAGAAAGCGGGCCTCCCTTCAAATTGCTTTCCTTTATTGCTTCCCCTCCTCCTCTTCCCCTCACCAGAAATCATATTAGCCAAACCAATCTCATTTACAACATACCATTTGTTAATTTAGCTCTGTCACATGCCTGAGTTTGTCTGTCAAATTTTGCATGTGTGTAAGAGAAATAGAGAGACTTTGAGGGAGGAAGGAGATGGGAAGTGGGAAATGTGAAACAACATGCATGGAAAGAAAGAAAGAAAGAAAGAAAGAAAGAAAGAAAGAAAGAAAGTCATAAAACTTGCAGCATTTTCAGCACCATGGACAGCAGCCTGATGCCCAAACGAATTATTGCTTCAGAATAGAAATTTACAGTTGATTATAGCACAATTGAAAGAGCTGTAGGGTTATTATTATTATTATTATTATTATTATTATTATTATTATTATTATTATTATTATCATTGCTTAGTGACTAATCCATCAATAATTTGGCTATTTTTGAATTTTGCATGTGTGTGTATGTTTTCTTTTCTTTTTCTTTTTTTTTACTTTGTTTTTTTTTTCTTTTTAATCCTTTTTTTGATCCAAACTGGGCTTCAGGATTTGACCAATATGGCATAGTGTAAGAATTTATTGACTTTTAACTAGTTATCTTTCTCTCTGATGTCAGTGCTGAGGTTATTAGTGAGTCTGTAGTCATTACTGTGCTATGGCTAAGGTGAAAGCTGGAAAGTAGGAGGGCAGACAGCAATCAGTCGTCTCCTCCTAGTGATTGTATGCATCTTCCACACCAGCAGCCTTTATCTTGGTTGTCAGGAGCAGCAACCAACACACAGCTAGTTATTATCGCCTCAGCGGCCTTGATAAGATCAAAGACTGGTTGAGCAAGGAAGATGTAATGAATGTGTTCCTCTGTGGACTTGTGCATGGTTTGTCATGTCATTATCCAGCTGTTAAAGTTCAGTTTTCTTTTTTTAAATGTTTCAGAAGTCCTTTGCGGTTTCAGAAACTTTCTTTTTTTTTTTTTTTTTTNTTTTTTTTTTTTTTTTGTTTTGATGTGGAGGAAAAAAGTACCCAGCATTCAAGTTTTAATGTGTAGCAATGCTTTCCCCCTCCTTTTTTGGTTATTGGTCTTTTACCTCCTCTTTAACTTTCTATTTTCTCACTTTTCTCACCATCTTCATTCGTCATACTTACTTCTTAGTGTCTGAATGAAACCAATTTCTCATGTTGGAAAAGGAAAAAAAAAAATCTACCAAAAGCTCCTCATATTCAAGGTGATTCCATATGACAAAAGGGGAGGAGAGAGAGCAAAAGTATGTCAGTGTAGTGAGAGGAGGAGGAGGTCATGGTTCTTGGCATCTGTTCAACTAGCCTCCCACAGACTGTGACCATGAGCAATGAAAGTGATAGAGGGATAGAGGGGTGGGGGCAGGAACAGAAGAGCCATGGAATTCAGGAAATAAAAGGAAAATGACCAAAAATTGTCTGAACTGGAACCTGCCACCTGTTTATTTCTCCAGAGAGAGTCCTAACATTGCACACAGGATACTAAATGTATGCATTTACAGGCTGTAAAACAACACTGTTAATATAAGCCTGTGTTGTATGAACACTCAGTCTGGTATTGCAGTGTTTTTCACAGGTTAATTGGAACTTGCAACCTCTGACTCGTGATTATTTCCATTCAGCCAATGTGCCATCTGTTATTGTGATGCAAGGCTTGATCGCCGCTAATGAAATAACTGCACTACGCTTTCCTGAGGCAATACTCACCCAAAGCATAATACAAATACACAGTTTGAAAGCATTTGAGTTGTTCTGACTTATGTGTGTTTTCTGTTGTGGATAAAACCAGCAGAAGGATGAATATGCAAAGAGATTTTGTAAGAACATTACAGTTATGGTATATCAGTAAGCACTCCAAAGGTCTGTGTTTTTTCCACTGTATTGTTTTAATAATCTGTGTGTGTGTGTGTGTGTGTGTGTACTGCACGCGAGTGACAAAACAGTNGTATTGTTTTAATAATCTGTGTGTGTGTGTGTGTGTGTGTGTACTGCACGCGAGTGACAAAACAGTTGAGAGTGCAGAGTGAAACTCAGAAACTACATTTGTTTAATACCAATGATACTGTCTAACTGCTGAAATAAAACATAATGGTACTCTGTTGTGCTGGAGTGGGATTTTTTTTGGAAGGGGTTTTGTTGAGATTGACAAGGGGAATTGATCTCTCTCTCCCTTCATTTTTCTCTCATTTTCTGTTTTCTTTTATCTTTATTGCTTTTTCATTTTTCCTTTGAGTCAACAGTCCTCACAGGTACCTTTTATGTAGGAATCTTTTTTATATTGATGTCATATACTCGATTTTTTTTTTTTGAAATGTAACAGTTTGGGGGTCAAAATGGCATTGTTTGTAGGTTATATATAGGCCTCTACAGCCAACTGGTGGGACTTTGAATGCTTGTCTTTATCTTGTTAAAATTTGGTCACAAAATTCACTGTGTTTCCTTTATTCACCATGTGTGTCCGTGTTTATTTCAGGGTTAAACTGAAGGATGGTGTAGCATTTCTTGGGGCCAGAGCAAGTAATCCGGTCGTGTGGACAGTGAGTCAGGATGTCAGGAGTGAAGGTCATAGGGTCGTCACCCTGCACTGTCATCGAAAGGAGACCAGTTTCAGTCAAAGGTAAATCAACATAGTCTGACACTGTCCTTTTAAAGAATTAGTCACCATGTGAACCACATATTTTATTCCATGAACTTATTAATCCTAACAATTTGATACGCTTTGATATGAACAGGTTGTTTTTTAAGTGAAGTCCACTCCTGCTGAACAGCCAGAAAGCATTGACACACTCGTTCATTTTTCAGACAGCTGTCAGTAGAAAATGATTGCAAAGTGAGGAACAAAGAGGACATGAGTCAGCATCTAAGCCGTTCATTTATTCCTTGGCATTGCCAGACAGGCATATCAGTCTTAAGAGCAGTCAAACAAATTCAGCGTTAAAGCAACCCAGCGTTGTCTTTTGTTCCAAATTCATAAGTGCTCACAACACCCAAGCACAGCTGTTTGCATCTAATATATGTTCCATGAAGTATATTTGATTTAAAAATAAATAAATTTATAAAAGATATTACATTTCATATGGAATAATCACATTGTGGAAAGTAACTTTTCCACCTATTAGAGTGCATTCTCGTTATCTATTAGTCAAACAGAAAAAAGCTGACATAAAAATATCCGTATGTCAAATTATGTGTTTCCCTATCCATAACCGTGAATAGATGATGTTTTTGTCAAACGTTTGTTGTCATGATGTGCATGCAGGGACCATTTTCAAAACTCTGGTGTTACATTCATGGACAATCCGTCCTTTGAAAACGGATAATGATTTGCAGTGGAAGTAATGCATTAATAAGATAAGACTTGCATCATTTCTGAGTCTTTGAGGAAACCAGCAGCAGTTTCATGACTAAACACAGTGAAATGTTTACTGCTTGGAAGGTAGAAAATTAACCCAAAATGTACAGTATGCTTTGAAAAATGGAAAAGTATTGGTGATTTGTGGTTTATAAGACATAGAACCATCAACATGATTCTATAAGGTTGGGCCCACTAAGGAAGCAAAATATATCTAATATATACTGATTTGAGAAAGTAATAAAATTAGTTCATACATTTAGAAAATTAAACCATTAAGTACATTTTACCACAAAAACAGTCATTTTTAAAAACTGAAAAATGTCCATCATTAGGAATAAAAGAGATCAACTAATAAACACAATCACAGGTAGCAAGAGGGGGAAAGGACTGTGTGTGTGTGTGTGTGTGTGTGTGTGTGTGTATGTATGTGTGTGTTTGCTATATGAAATGGCGGTGCTTACATTAATGTATAATATCTGCGTGTATGTGTGTGTACTCTCTATACTTATTTGCTCACGTGGTTGACATTCAGCTCAGCGGCTAAATGGTTTTAGGCGAAGACAAAGTATGTGCACACAGGAAGTGACACACCCTGTCTGGGCTGTTATTTCCTCCCAGGTGTCAAGGTGATGACAGTGATGAATGACAAGTCATCTATCATTTACATGCATTTCTTTCACAGCCCTGCAGAGGGGGAGAGACACTGAATTATACAGGGCTGCTCAAATCAAGGTCATACATGTTCAATCTGGTATTATGCCCTGCAATTCTGCGCTCCACAAAAAGCTACCTTGAAGTATTGAAATGGTAATCCACCACCTGCAGCGACCCCATGCTTTCGGGTTTCTTTAGCTAAGATAGGGAATGAAATAAATGTGACATTCAGTAAATTCAGTCACAAACAAAAAACAAAAACAATAATTCAAAGACATTTCCAAAGATTATCAAAATACCGACTCTGAATTCAGAACATTTCATACAGAAGCTAAAATGGTCACTAAAAGAAAGAGTACCAGTCATGGTCACATTCTTTGGATTTGTTCTTTTATATTGAAGGAGTGAAAATACCCTAAAGAGAAACAATAAAAATATTCTCTTTGCAGCAAGTTTCTGGAAAATTTAATTTTGCTCATTGGTCTGGTCAGCCTTAAATGAACCAGTGAATTTTGCATGTTTGAGCCCAATAAATACAACCCACATACACTTCATGTGACTCCAAACCATTTCCAAGACATACTACTGGAGTGGTATATATTAGAATTGTTTTTCCTACCTTTCAGACTGCCATTGGTTTCAGTTCATTCTACTACATTATTGTAGAGACTTGAAACATGAGATAAGTACCATCACAGTGAATAAAATGTCTATAAGATTTTTGTTACTGAATTTAACCAATCTAACACACAGCTACACCGAAGTAATTGTAAGTCTCTGCCGGGGAATACAGTCCCAGCAGAAGACTGATTTAATTAAAACGCCTGCCCTTTCTAAAATTGTGTCTAAGTGTTAGCAGGTGAAACATTGAATTCTAAGGTGGGTATATCACCTGTACATTCAGTTTTGAAAGATTAGGGAATTTGGCAAAATAACACAAACACTAAAATACAGTTTTATGTTTTGAAAAAATGGTTGTCAGTAACGTAATATGTATGTGGGGAGTATTTGTTGGGTTCAAACATGCAAAATCACCAGTATAGTCCTTTAAAATAACATGACTAGACAAACGCACTGCTCAGTGGACTGTTACGATTCTGTGTTTTATACTTGGAAAATACAGCAGCTGTTCTGGATGCTAAATCTTTCAATGAAATGTGTTTTGGAATGACGGAGGAACATGGCCATGCAGTCACATTATTGTGCTTCGTTTATAACACCTAGTCTAAATATACTGTATCTTCACCATGTTTGGGAGTCATGCCATCATCTATATCGCCGTGTGTCTGGTCTGGCTTATAGCTTCAGGATCAGTCGACTCTTAGTGATGTTTTCCTATTCCTGGGACAAAAATTGACATATTGAGATTGAGGCTGGCTTGGTCAGGGTACATCAGAGGGAGATTTATAGGCATATTAACTAACCAGATTAAAAAAAAACAAACATAAAACATCCTTGGTTTTAGGACAAGGCCAGTAGTGCTAAGTTGAATTCATAAATTCCTCCTTGTTACTTGCATGACTATTGTTTTGACATAGTTTCTGCTACTTTCCACTAATAGGTCTATAATCAGGGAGGAATTTTCCTCAACTGCCATCCTTTGGGTAGTAGATTGCCCATCACTCAAGTTTAGTACAAAAAGATCCTCATTAGCCGGAATTTGAATGTGGGTAATGAATACACATGGAAATGAAAGCCAAGTACTTTTAAAAGGCAAGTGTCCTACACCCTTAAATTTCCACTAAATGTTTGCATCAGTTAAAGCTCACTTTTAGAACGGCACCACTGCCAGAATATAAAAGATAAACACCTGGAGCAGCATGCAGCTCCTCAGACTTAGAGCCAGTGGGGCGAGCTCCAGGCAATGCATGGACCCAAAAAAGTCCTAACAGAGGACATGCAGACTTAGAGCAACACTAGTGAGATCCTCCGAGGAAACTACTAGTGCACAGACACACACACACAGACATACTCACACAAATGCCACACACACATCTGCACCGTAATTTGCACATAATGACCACTCAGGGGAGGGCAAACAACTCCTAGACATGCCACAGAATTGTGTTTGTGTGTGTGTATCTATGTATTTGTGTCAGCTTCAGGACAGATATTCTGCCACTTTAGCAACTCCATATGTTCACTGGCACTGATCTTCTCTGCTCCAGACAAACTGACACAGCTAAGAGCTGATGAGAGGGAGAGAACAGGGGTGCACAAGGAAGAACAAACAGCAACAGTAGCACAGGCGAGGAAAGGAGGTGAAACCAAATTGAGGTAAAGACGAAGCGAGGAAATAAAAGGAGCTAGGACACAAAAACTATTGTAAAATGGAGATGACTGAAAAATGAAATGGAACCTTGACTTTGTGGATCATTATTACATGCTGGCTTTGCAGATAGTCTAGCAAAAGCATACAGCCGAGTTCTTTGAATAAAAGGCAAAAATGAAGGACAAGAAATACATAAATCTCTAACTATACAAGAAATGTCTGATACCCTGTTTTAATTTACTAATATGTAATAATTTTTTTGTGCTTTATACCAAGGCCAGGTTTCTTTTATGTAACCTGAGTCTTGGAAACAGTCTAGCTTTTGTTCTTAGTTGTGACAGGTTCATCATGCCCTTGTTCGTGGTATTCCAGCAAGATGAGTTCAGTGTCACTTGCAAATGTTGAAACATTATTTCTCAGGAACTACCATGTCTCCTTTCTGCAATTCAGGATAAAACTATTTTTTCCTCATTTTTAGGTTTATTACCCCTCCTGTTATGTTTTCCCTCTCTAATTTAACTTATTATATCATTGAAAATCTCTAAAACTTCAGTTATGTCGCATGAGTCTGTGTAAGATTATCCATCGCATTGGCAACTCTGGCAAGTTTACTAATGCATATTATCCTTACAACTAAACTAACACACTTTAAAAAATCATTTTCTCTGGGTTGCTTACCCAGATATCTGTAAATCCTAATTTCCATTCTGTTTTCATTGTGTAACTAATCATCAATATAAAGTGTGAAACAGAAAAATTGATTAGCAGAATGTTTCCTCTCCCTGGCTAGCTGTAGTATCTCTGTGCTCCAGCTTTCTTTATGCAAAACACAGAAAGAACTTTCTCAAAAGAATACTTTTGAGAAACAGATAGCTAAAGTATTTATGGAATCCTGCATGAGAATAGATTAATCTGGAGCTGTTTGGCTTTTATTGCCATTCTGTAGATAAATTGTCTATATAACAGCAAAAACAATTGTATTTGCACAATGGCCAGACTCTCTGTTTTGTTTTTCCCTCTTTACATTTGGTAAAATCAGCAAGGGCTTGTGAGTTTACAGCCATCACATGAGCTTAAAATGTTTTGGATTTCTTCAGCATCACGCCTCATGATGTTTTAAAAACCAACCATTTCTACAAAAATGCTGATCTGTGCCACATTGTGCTGTGGTCGGCATTTTTATGGATGCAGAGGGGGTGAGATAAGGAGTTCCTATAGTGAGCTGGGCACCGTTCTGTTCCGTACTGAAAATATGTTATGAAAGTTAACCATACAGTAACAATTTTTGTTTTTTGCATTTCATATATAGACTTTCTTGTTATTTTTTAAACAGAAATGCAAAGCGATCAGCTTTATCAACAGTGAAACCATCATTTTGAAACACTGTTTGTGCTCCAAGCCATTGTGATACATTGCAGGCCTCCAAAGAAACCAGTTAAAAAGGGACTCCACTAACATTATACACCAAGTTCAGCTTATTGTTCTTGGGGAGCACTCTTCAGCATATAAAAACAACAGAATAAAGGCTGTATTGGTGTGTAAAATATGGAGAACTGACCTCGATGACATCACAAGTTACTTCCTGTTGGTACTAGGATAATTCAAATTTGAAAAATAAAGCCATTCCTAGAAGATACATTAATTAAAAACATGTCTGCAGTTCGTTTTCAATCTTGTAGTCTCGCATCAACAGGAAGTAACTTTGTGATGTCACAGGGGTCAGTTTCCTTGATTTTGCACAGCGCCCCCTACAGCCACAAATCCTTTATACAGTTTTTTTCACATGCTGAATGCTCCCCCAAAAAACCAATAAACTGAATTTGATGTGTAGAATTTGTAGAGTCCTCCTTTAAAGGTGCCACAGCACATTATGTATTTCATATGACGTATTTCCCATCTGAATATAATTTTTTATAATAATTTTATAATTTTTACAATTTTTTTTCACAAAGTAGTGGCTTATTTTTTGTTCCCCATCTGGTAACACATTAGTTTGTGTATAACATGTTGAAGAGATTTAGCCACATGAGTAGGTTAATGTACACATACTGTGCAATAAAGTGGATTCATATACAAAAAGACAAATGAGGATACTTGATGTTATGTGTTGTCCTTCAGCATCTTCTTCTGCTTAATCGCTGCTGTTTGTCAATGTGAAATGAGAGAGTTGCTCCTTACGTCACTCCAACTCATATCCTTTTTTTGTCGCAAGTACTCAAAATACCCATCAGCTTCTGGCATAATTAAACATAAGAATGCAAACACAGTAAGAACGCAAACACACTCGGGAATCATAGAAACATACTTATTCACTCTGTGTGCGTGCGCACATTGGTGTGAATGCAATGGGTGGATTTTGCATTGAAATGGAATTGACACTGATATTACCTGTAGCATAATTACATTTCAAAAACAAGAAAGGGAGTCATCTGCTATGCATGTCAGGTACTCGAGCCCCTCCTGGCACCTTTTTTATTTTTTTATTTTTTTTAAATGAAAGCTAAAGCAATTTGGAGTTCCTGATTGATTGAGGGGAAGAAGTTAGAAAAAGAAACAAATGAGGAGTTTGTTGCTGCAGTATGTTGTGGCCCACAGCGACTCAGCGTGTCAGTCGGTGCCTCGTACCAGCTGAGGGAGTTCAATTGATAATTGCGGGAGGTGAGGCATGGTATCTAACAACTAATTAAAGTAAACTGAATCTAATGGCCAACATTTCACACTCTGCTTATTCCCTCAAGTTAACACACACACACAGACACACACACACACATGCACTGTAAACTGTGCTGACTGAACATACTGGGAAGCATACAAAGCTGAGATGTGTTATTCTTATTGCAAATATCAACCCATGTATGGAATGCACGATCACTCTGTCTTTCTATTCCACACACACACACATACCATATATCCATATACAAACAAACAAGTGAATAAATAGAACCCTCCAGCATCTTTTCACCTTCAAAGTCTAGGGGTCCAGTCCTGCCATTGCTAGATAGGACGCCCCGCTGTGCACAGGTGGGAGTAAAGCTTACTCCAAAAGGCAGCCAAGACAAAACAAGACAGCCATACTGCACCTACACACCCACACACAAACCCATAGAAACCCACAAACCAAAGTTCTCAGGGTTGATTTCTGAAAGCAGTGTGTCTTATGTCTGAATGACAGCCCAGCAAGACACCTAGATATGCAGTATATTACATGTTAATGGTGCCAGCACTGTATGACATACGTTGAGTTTCATCATGTCTCCACTTATTGGAGCTTGTGGTGAAATTTATTTCAGGTTTATGGTTTCTCGAAAAATCTCACAGTTAAGTAGCATGAAAAGTCATATAGTTCTGAGTTCTTTAATGAGAAAATTTGGTTCATCACACAAGCCCTGGTGTGAAAATAGGTTAAAGATTTGAATTGTTCCCAAACAGTTGGTGAACTCATGCTTTAAGCATCAGTGAAACTGAAGGTTGTCATTCTCTGTTTACTCCAACCATCTGCTGCAGGATGTGACATGACTCTCTGAGGGTCTTTCTATGGAACCGAGAAAGGAAACATCAGTTGGGAGGGGTGGAAACCCCAATCTCGTTTTAATGTAGACTGAAATGATTAGCATAATGCATGCTGTGTACTGAAAGAAGAAAGCCACAAATCCCATATGAACAGTCCATAAATTGTGTCGTCAGTTGAGCTTGCCATCTCCATTCAATCACTTTTTCAAATAAATCATGCCCATTCTCATTATTTCTTGAAATTACGTGCTCATATGTATACATAATTATTGTACTCCCATATGTATGAATGTTTCACTTTTAGCAGTCTCGTTTTGTGATATAAAAGAGTAAAGCTACACCTTTGTCCAATCAACTATTTACAGACTGAGACAGACCCGAATACAAATTGGCATATGCATGGAAAAGGCTAATTCCTGCTGTGTTAAATCACACAAAGGTTACTTTGAGCCCCAGGAGTATGAAAAGCCACTCTGTGCCACATATGGAGGCTGTGCCGTATCCATGATCTCATTATGCACATCTATGTGGCCCTGAAACAGCATGTACGTTTTAACCCAATTTGATTGATTGTTCTCATGATATGGTAATAATAGCTTCAGGGCTGGTATGGGGTGCAATCTTCTCCTTCTCTCATCATTTTTTTTTCCCATCTTAGTGACAGATTCTCTCACGTCTTCTCACTTTGTCCCTGCTCCCGCCCTTCATATGAAATGCGAGACAGTTAATATGTGGTTTCTCTTATGGAAATCCTTCTGTTAGGAAAGAGCAGAGATGTTTCACACAGCAACATGCATTTGTTATTATGAGCAATGCATCATTCTACAGTAAATATGGTGATTGCATTCCATACATGCGTAATGTGGGAGTTTGAGTATTTAAAATTCGCCTGCACAGCTGTAGGTAAAATATTTACTAAAGCTAATTTGAATAAAGAATTGTTTGCTCCTTCAGCACGTGACATCTGACTTATACCCCTTGAACTGTGTGACTATGCAAATATACATTGTTTGGGTTAGTGAATATATGTCTAAAAGTCAGCTTAGCCTATGCTGGAGAGTCATTTGGATGCAGGTAATTGACAGAACAATGATGAGTAAAGATTGAATGGGAAAGGTATTCGATATTCTGTAGTCTTCAGTTCAGGAGGAGAGGTCAGAGGGCCGCCCGCTGTTCTCTCTGATTGCACCGGGCTTAACTCACATGGCAAATGAACACACACAATCAATGGTGAGATCAAGCAGGACCAGCGAGACTGCATTTACAATTTGAGTTAAATCAAAGGTCCCTTCAGCGCAATCTGATTCCAATAGGGAACTCACCATACATCAACTAGATGTGTGGATGTTAATGACCCACATGGTGAGGCTGCGTGTGTGCATATGCACCTGCTTATGTGCATTACACTGAGTGGGAAATTAAGAATAGACTTCTATTCGTTTTCCTCTTGAAGTGTGTGGCAGTTTTGATTAATCCTGAGTTGTAATCAGTTTAATTAACGTTAAAAATGGTGCAATCTAACACAGTCTGCTGCAGACAAAATGAAGAGAAGTGGATTTTGTTACTTTGTGCGAAAGAGAGAGGAGATAGAAAGGCAGAGACAGAGAAATAGTATAGAGTATAGAATATAGAGTAACAAAGAGGTGTATTTATGTCTGTATGTGTGTATATCAGAGACAAACATGTACCTCCATGTATGTTTGATTGTGTGTGCATGTTTTTATTTTTTTGTGTCCTTGAATGTTTGAATGGTCTTCTGAAAGTAAAATGTTATAGGTGACAGATAGAGGAGACAAAGCAATTACCCTCCCAGGTGGTCTAATTTGTACGTTTGTGAACTGCTATTTTCTTCAATTGGTTTATCACAGGTACACGTAGCATACAATTTGGTATGAAAAAACATTTGAATACATTTTAGAATCCTTTTCAGCAATCATCCAGGCATTTTATTTTCCTCTGTTTACCCGGAGGACCACTAATGGATTGGTGAAACGCTCTCTACTTGCTGTTTCACTTATATTAGAAAGATTTTTACAGCAGTCCAAGACGGGCAACTATTTGATCATTAGATGGATCCACAGTATTGATCATATATAATTTAATTTGCATGAGTGGTATATGAATCCTCACTACATGTTACCTGGCCCTCTCATGCTTATGCAATCATAAATGCTCCATAAAAGAAACAGTCCACTGAGTCTGGTATGATGCAAAACCGCTAGATTTATTTATTCTCTCAAACCTGTTGTCATTAATGGAAATCAGAATGGACATACTGCAGCTAATGAAATAAATTCAGTTCATCTCAGTGAGAATGATTTATACCATATCCTCCTACTTAGAGATATGTGCTGCCTTCTCCTCCACTTCTCCTCCATCTACCCTTCTCCCTTAACAGCCTGACATGAATTAGATATTTACTGAGATTGTATCATATCCTTGACCTGTATGTTATGAGAGGCCCAATATATCAGCCTGTTTGAAGTAAAATGTCTTCGGCTGAACCTCCTGGGGCTGTAAATCTGACCTTGGCTTTGTGGTTGATGAAGGTAGTGCAGCGAGATCAGCTGAAAGCTAACAGGAGGTTAACTTCTTTTGCTATCGAATTTGTTCTTTTTGTGTGATCTTTCTTGTTTTCTGGCTTATGCTTGACATTAATCTTAGATAAATCTAAGATCGAGCAGTAGGCCATGGCATAACTGTATCTGTCAAACCAATCTTTACTCTTCAAGATGTTCAAATTTAAGCTAATTTTAGATACAATAATGTTTGAATTTTGAATGAGTTTGATTTTTTTTATTTCAAGTATTTTAATCTATTTTTAACACTATTTTTTTTTATACTCCAAGTGTCTTGAATTAATTTAATTTTACTCACTTTGTCTTGTCTGCTCTCTCCTCTCCTCTCCTCTCCTCTCCTCTCCTCTCTGCTCCACTCCCAACAATCATCTGTAGTTCCTCAATCTAACTTTTATCAGTAACTACAAGCCAGTGCCTGGTGGGGAGTTGCCCACAGACAAGCTGGAGATTGGTCATGGAGCCTGGTGGTGTTTGATAAGGCAGGCCTATTGGCCTTGGGAACCGATGCTCAAACCCTCTGATCTACTTCATCTCTAATAAATCATCCACTGAAGCCTTGGCCCTTGTTAATCGTTTAGAGCTCTCTTTGAGTTATGCTTTATAGGTATTGCAAGAATTTGTCAACAGAATTCCCACACAGTTCTTAGAAGCACAGAAGCATTCACCAAGCATTTAACATATACATCAAAATTAACCACAGGACCCACAATTTCAAAACAAAAAAGTAATACATATGGTCCTACATTTCCCTTCATTAATTTAAGTGACAACAACCATTGTGAGAAAACCATAGAAGTTCTATAGGTATAAAGTGGATCTGAATCAACACTGTATTATATCTTGGGTTTGTGAGTGAGGCTATGTTATGTGTAGGCATAAGTGTGTATGTGAGAAGTGGAGACAAATCACTGGCCTAACACCTTACAAAGTTGTTGGCACGCCAGTTGGAGTGAAATGCAGGGGATGGCAGGATAAGAACCAAAACAACTCTCTCTTTCTCTCTCTCTCTCTCTCTCTCTCTCTCTCTCTCTCTCTCTCTCTCNGATTAACGAGCCATGGGAGCAGAGGTAAGGCTCCAGGTCAGCAAGAGGTCATGGCAGGGTTAGCATTCTTATTAACCTTGTCCAGATACACCAATAAAATAAACTGAACTAGCAACCAGTTTGTTTGTGTAGCTCTGTGTGGGTGCAGATTGTGGGATTGTTGTCTGTTTGTGTGTGTGTGTGTGTGTGTGTGTGTGTGTGTGTGTGTGNTGAGAGGGAGAGAGAGAGAGAGAGAGAGAGAGAGAGAGAGAATATAAGAGAAAATGTAGCGAGAAATTATGGAGGTGGCTCATATTTAATTGGAATGGTTCAAGGCAACATAATTTTGTAAATCTTGCATATAAACACACAAGCACAAGACAAACAATCTCAATTTTGTACATTTTATTAGAAAGCAATCCAAACCCAGCTGCCAAACAAGATGATTTGACCTGTGATTTGACTGTCAGTTTTGACAATCTTTTCTTGAATTTACTGTATATTTAAGCTTGAGTCCTGCTGAGTTCACTGATGATTTCTAAGGAAGACATGTCCGAGACAGCAGAAATAAATTCAGTTAAATACAAAATAAAAATGTATGATAGACAGAGACAGCCCCAGAAAAAGTGACAATATGAAAGAGAAAATTAAGATGGCACCCAAATCTGGACCTGCTGTCAAATATTTATGTGCAATCTGGTTGCCCTCTTGGCAACCAGTTTTCCACACAGGTGAATGAGAGTGCTGCTGTCCCACTGATTTACTCGACTGATCTAAATGTTGATACTGATATTGTACAGTCAAAAGCAAAAAAAAAAAAAANAAAAAAAAAAAAAAAGAGATAGAAACCTCATCGGAATTTTAGAGGAAAAGTGGGGTTGATAAACAGACTCTCTAAGACTCTGCAACAGCAATAACAAGCCTTCTGACATTACATATAAATAGCTGCTTAGGTGTTAGGCTATAGTGCTTCTAAGGATCCCCTTTTTGTTTGACTATTTAACTATAATATTGTGTTTTTTTATTTATTTATTTCATTTTATTTATTTATTTATTTATTTATTTATTTTTGTATTATGTATTTTATCCAATATAAGGATCCACACCGACTTGTTCCTTGTGTAACAGCTTTTATGTTTTCGTGTTTGTATGTTGTGTGTATGTACTGTTGAGATGTGATGTACGTGCAGTGTTTTTATGGTGAGACCAAACACCAATTTCCAGCATGGCTGGACAATAAAGGTATTGTATTGTTTTGTATTTGTCCATAGAAAAATCCTTTGCTAAGTATGCTGCCAATACAGATAAATCCTCACATCCACAGTCATTTAATTTACATCATACCAAGAGGACTTATTATATTAGTGTGCTACTCGCAATGATTATTCTGTCTTATGTTGTTATATTGTCATATTACCTGTTCATAAATTCATCCATCATTGTGTACTGTAGAAAAAACATGGACTTAGTCTTTGTGATGTCACCTATGGGTTCCTGAATGAACATTCTAATGCCTGTGTTTACTGCTCACATTTTTGCCACCTGTTTGAGGATAGAAAAATTCTAATTTGGGGGCGACAGGGTGGTGTTTGGCTGCAAACATGGAGTGATCAAGCTGCTACTACCACAGTTGACTGTGATAGCCCGAGAGACCTGTTAAGTAAAGCTCCCAAACATACCTCATTTTAAGCCTTAATGGAACAAGATGTTGGAAAATCACCACAATCCTCTGTTAGAAGAGGAGAAATAGCTCAATGATTCCCTAAATTCTTGTGGTAAATTGTATTGGCTTTGTCTTTTATGAGAGAAATTATGAGTTATACCTTCAGTACAGTTGAGTAAGGTCTTCATGGGTCCAAAATTTTTTGCCAGACCTGAAAGTTGGACAGGTGGAACTAAGCCAATCCACAATGCAACCGATTCAAACAGACCCAAAGAGAACACTGGCAGTAGCATGATATTTTGTTTGTTTGTTTGTTTGTTTTTGAAAAACCATCTATTGCTAATACAGCATGAACACAGAAGAGCTAGTCTCTGCAAAAAGATCTGCAACAGTCTTCACGAGCGAGAAAGCTTTTCTAGCAAAAGAACTCATATTGGCTTTACAGAATAAAAGAATGGGACAGAAGAGCGATGGCAGGACTGCTACATGAATATGGACACAAATCCATCAAATATTTCACATCTAAGGTCCCTGTAGCCAGAAAAGTGACTGAAGTAATCTCTCTCCAAATCGAAGGCAGCCTCATCAGAAATTCTTCATGGTAGATTTCCATCCAGTAACAGAAAATCAAAAGCTGTTCAAAGTCTTCAGCCATACCTGAAACAGTGTCAGTGTTGTTCTGTTCAAAATGAGCATTCTGCTTCCACATAGCAATGCTAGTGCATTGTCTTCATTGTAGTCAGGCTTTGTTTGAGAACATCCAATGGATGTCTGTTTGGCTTTTTTACATTACCCCAGAATGTATTTGATAATGTTCCTTTAAGAGAGGACGAATGGAGGCAAGTGAAATGGAGTAGGAAGAGGTGATTATATGGCAAATTTCCTCTGTTCTCACAAGGAAATGGCACATTCAGACATAGACTGACTCAAAACAAAAAAGATGGATGGAAAAAGAGAGTAAAGAAATGAATGGAACAGGGGGAATAGTATGCAGGAATGAAAAGTTAACACAACAAATGAAAACTCCAGTACGTGCCGTCAAATAGAAACTCTTCAAGCCAAAATACACAAAGCCAAAAATCATGCATATCATGAGATGTGACATCTACAGTTACTGAGAGGCAAATAACGAAGAGGACATCTTTAAAGCTCTTTCCATACAAGGGAACGAAGAGTGTCATTTCTGTGGAGAGTTTAAACTCCAGCAGGGAGATTTGCTAGTCACACTGAGTTGATCTGATTCTCCAGGATAAGAGGATGAGCGCGGTAGTCCCCGGGAGGATTCTACTAACCCTCCCAAAACACACAGAAATCAATAAAGGGATGGAAGACAATGGATTTATCTATGATTTAGACAAACAGTTCCCTAGGAAGAGGATACTGGATGGCAGTAAACTGGAAGTGTTTAAACAGTGATTGATTGTAAGCATGGTCATAATCCCCACCTGGTCCATGCAGGAGTTTGGACCACCTCTCAGGACCACCAAACCCTTTGAACAGTTAAAAAGGTTTGGTGGTCCTGAGAGGCTCTCAGGCTCAGTGCGAGGCAAAGCACAGTGTCTCCAAACACTGCAGTTGTCAAGGAATTCACTCAACTGAGAAATTACATTTGCAGAGAGAGAATGGAAGCAAAGCATTTGTTACAATCTAATTTTGCTTGAACAATTACACTCTTGCCTCATGAAATTCTCAAAAGTTTAATCATATGTGATAGCTGACTCACGGGTCTATGGTAAACATTGCAAAGGGTTTTTAAAGGCTGCATTTACTTTGAATTATTTTTGGTACAAGCAATTTGTGATAATGTGAAAGCAGACAGAAATCAGACATTTTCGAACATTTATTGTGCCTTGACAGCACTTAGAGTGCTTTTGAGACCAGGAAGCCTCCATTTTGTTAGCACTGATATGATAAATGTTTCGTGAAATCTATGTTTGGCGGTTAAGTGGATTTTTGGCCTTTATGTTTGAGGTTTGCAACTTGACGAGGCACTTGAAACATTCTCTTGGTATCTGTTATTACCTCCACCAAGGAGGTTATGTTTTCACCCACGTCTGTTGATTTATAGGTTGGTTCATTTGTTTGTTAGTAGAATTACTCAAAATGTGAACCGCTGAACTTATTTTAATAAAACATGTTGGAGGGGTGGGGTATGGCCCAGGAGAGAACCATTTTTTTTTTTTTTTTTNAAAAAAAAAAAAAAAAAAAAATCAGGCACATTAACCCTGATATGTGCGATTTGGATCCAGTGTTAAAAAAAAAATAATGTTTCTTATGACAAATAAGGCTATGAAATCATATTACCATAGCTGTTTGATTGTCTTTTTAGACCAGTGTATTATTAGAACAAGTTTTGTCTAGGCTTGTTTAGCCTTTGTGTAGATTTGAACTCTAATGCCCTTTGCTTTTTCTGAGATCACTTTAAATGCATTTTCAGAACCCCACAGGCAAAATAGCGGGCTATTCCGGAAAACAGCATATCATACTGTTGATAGCAAAAATTGGCACTTTGATAGCTTGGTGTTTCCAAAAACTGGCATTGTAGCAATTTATTTGCTATAACCTAGAATTAAAAAATTATACACGAAGGCCGATTTTTTGGTAATACTGATAATAAAAATATAAAAGTTCAGGTCCTGCTTTTATATGGCCATTCCGGTCATGAAATTTAAATGACCCAAGTTAGATCTGACTCTTAAAAGATGAGTGCGCTGTAGAGCTTTACACAATGTTAATATCTCCTGTTTTTTGGAGATGTCTGTGTTTCCTTGGCTGCTTTTTTGGGCTCTGAGTTGCTTTCTCTATGATATGGTGCACAGTGGCAACACTACCTTGTGACTGGTTGATGCATAGAGCCACATCTGTCTCATGCAGGAAACCTGGATCCTTTCATTTCACACACCGTTTGAGAGGAATATAGGAAAAATACAGTACAGAAAAAAAAAAGAAAATAGACCAATAGGCAATTGAGAAAGGTGAAATGAGTTAAGAAAGGAAAAAGGGATGAAGGAGAAAGAGAGGCAGAATAGAAGGAGATATGGAGATATGTGGCAGAAAAATAGGAAAGAAAAGAAGTCAGAAAAGAAATGAACAAGAAAGACAACAGGACAAAGCAGAGGATGGTTATTTCAGAAAATGGAGGAGACACACCAACAAGCCAGCCAATTTGGAAGAAGAACTGCAATATTTCTCTTTTAGTGTGTTTTTCCATGCTCTACCCCTCCTCTTTTGCACTCTGCAGCCCAACTGCGAGAGCAAACTAATCTGTACTGACAGGGACAGGGCTGACGTAGAGAGTTTGATAGATCCTGGGGGAAATCTCCAGCATACATAAATTGGTTATTCCACGTTTCATCTGCCTCTTGACATGGTTTCATTTTATGATCTCTTTCATTATCTGTCTGTCATATGTCAATGTTTATCACTCAATAAACATAAGCATTCCACATAGTTGAAACAGGCATCGCTGGATGGAAAGCCACCAGTTCCCGAGACAGCACAGGGATAGGATTATAGTGTGAGTGGAAAGTGTCTTTAGGGATAATTTGGGTATTTTGGCTATTTTTCCTCCATTTAAACTATTTTTTTAAATTTAATTTAATTTATTTATTTTTTGTTTTTCTTTTTACATGTCCATGTTTCTTTTTTCTGTTGCTCGCTTGTGCTCCCACCCTACCTACCCCAATCCTTCAGGCCAACAATGGACTCGCTGGCTGAATAACTCACTTATAATAACTTTCTCCAAACCATCATGTTGCATTGTATTGGTGAAGTAGAGGAGGAGCTTAGAGGCCGAGCTTTGCTAGTTTCAATGGGATCTCATTAGTGCCATCGGAGAGCGAAGACAGATATTAGACCTGAGATACTGAAACTCATTAGAAAGGAGCCTGAACTCCCCTGGGACACACACATGCATGCACACACACACACACACACACACACACACACAGATATGGTTTCTAAGTCCAGCTCCTAATTTATAAACCATGATATTCTAAAGACCCCAACTATGCCAGGCTAAATGACCTTATTACACACACATACACACACACAGGTTAGCCTGCTGGTTTACAGGATGCTGAACTGCAGTAGTCAGATGTAGTCACCACTTAGCTCAAACCATTATTCTACAGCGACCTTTATACCCACACTGTAGCCAGCAGCAGATGGAACTCCTGTTGGCACCAGGTTGTATTCATTGGAGATATTATCTAATTTGCCATGGGGTCTCACAACAATCACAGTTCAAAGTGCAGTTTGAAGAGACATCAGGACTAAATACAGAAAAATGTGACCTTACAGCTGAAGAGTAAGTGAGCTATCATCCATTTGACCATGTGCATCATCATTCCATATTGCCCATGTCAAGCATCTAGAGCATATACGTAGCTGATCGGGTTAATTTTCCAATTCCAAAACACGACAAATGAAAATGTATTAAATTTTTGAAAATATAAAATTTTGTCCTTTAAATAAATACTAAATGAAGTTCCTCACTGTTTTTCAAAAATTGCCATCAGACACCCACACGAGACATTTTTTTATTTTCATGACAAGACTTGAGAGATTTGAGGGGATTAAAGCAGGAAGTGGACTTTGTCTGCAGACAAATGGCCAGAATGCTTGTTCATCCCACCACCATCGCACCTGTTTTGTTGAATTATGATTGGTCTCACAAATCAAGATTCACTTATGGCTATCCAAGACAACTGTGTATATTCTTGCTTATAATTCTGCCATCTGTTTTCTAAGCAACAGGTCATCAGTCACTGCAGTGTGATAGATAATCCAGACAACACAGGAAATAAACCTTGCTGTGAAATGTTATATAAAAACTCAGTCAGGTCAACTGGATTCAAGTTTTGAATCCTGAAGCATTTCACCATTTATCCAAATGGCTTCATCAGTCTGAAATTAATGCACAGAAGGAATTTTTTTGCACAGAAATGCACAGAAATTAATCCAAAAGGAATCATTCTGTGCATTCATTTCTGACTGATGAAGCCATTTGGATGAATGGTGAAATGTTTCAGAATTAAAAACTTGAATCCAGGTGACCTGACTGAGTTTTTATACAACATATCTACCTGCCTGGATGACTGAAAATCTCCATTAAAACCTTGCTGTAAAATGTTTTTGATGAAAACAAAACAACTAAAACTATTTTATGTCTTTATTTGCTTTGTTTTTTCTTCCATTCGGAATTATTACAGGATAAATTGAGTAGAAAACTCAAGACTGATAGTAGATGAAAGACCTAAATTAGGCAAGAATGAACTGAACTTACATCTTTTAGGTTTCACGTCTCTTAGGTCTAGTTTTCACAATAACCTTAGTTATTTTTAATCCCTAAAATATTTCCAGTTTACCTAACATGTCTTCAGTTGAAGGTACTGAAGGTTAGCATGCTATTGTACATATGTGCTCAAAATGTGCTTCATTCTCCTCTTTGAATGTCTTCTATTATTGCAGGAAATTCTTGGCATGTGTCCACACATTAATGGAATACACTGTAATGCACATCTCCTTTCTTCTTATTACTCCAGCCAACAGTCAAAATACACACCTGGCAGATTTTATATACAAGGTCTACATCCAAAGTCCAACCCTCAGTATGTCAAACAATCAAAATCAAAGGGAAGCATGGCACAGAAATCTGACCGTGTAAAATAAAAGCACTAACCATTCTTGTACAGGCGTAGCATGTAGTAACTTAATTGCATTTGAAATACATAAGCATACTGAAAATCTCAGCTTTCTTGGTTCCATCACGAACAGAATTTTATTATCCACTTTAATCTGATGAACATAGTTATTTGTCTTAATGCACACAGACACAAAAACTCAATGATCTGTCTCTTTCACTGTTCACTGATCTCTTACATTTGTTATCTCCTGCTGTCGCTCTCTCTCTCCTGTACGGTTGACTCAACCAGTTCACTGTGTTGAAATAGTTCAGTTTTTGATATATCATTGCTGTCACCGCTAACCAAATTACTGCATGAAAGGAACCCCCTTGAGTCTCCAAAGGAGATAGCAAACTTTCTTTCGTGACCCATCTCAGAGCCAGACATCCACAGAGGCGTTAAGAGTTAAAAAGAAAAACACTGCTCCATGTTTAACACCTCTTTTGTGTTCCTCCAGCATCACTTTTATTTTCTTGTTTTCGAGCAAGAGCAGTTTTATTCTTATCATTTTTACTGTTTTGCTGTCACTTCCTGCTCAGAGCTCTTTGTCACCATTAAGCCATGTGCATGCATGTGTAATTGGATTCTTTTACCTTGATCTTTACCGACAATAGGACTGACAAATGAAGCCTCTAAAGCCTTCTTAAAATGACATGACATGATTTTACACCTCATTTCACCACAACAAACAGGCTATGATACCAGAATATTGTCACTGACAGTCAGACCTGTGATCCTAGTCCATGTTTTACTTTTACTGTAGCCCTTCTAACCCTGTTTCCGCTCTGGTTTTTGTTCATCTTTGCAAATATGTCCACCTCTTGGTCCCATTCTTTCTCTCATCCATGAGTCAGAGAGGCAGAGGTGATAGTTGTTAGTGAGTATATTAAATCGTATGGTAATCATGCTGGGAAAAGGCACACAGTGTGGTTTTGTTTCTAATGAGACATGGAGGAAGCGGGATGACCTCTCCAACGAGTGGGCTGTGGGCATTCATCATCTCACACACTGGACAAGGGATGTGTGTGTGTGTGTGTGTGTGTGTGTGTGAGAGAGAGAGAGAGAGAGAGAGAGAGAGAGAGACCACTGCCCTCTACTGGGAATTTTATGAAACTGCATGTAAACCAAATGAAAGGGAATAAGAGAAAGAAAAAGAGGCATTAGGAAAGAAAACTAAAATCTCCACAGGAAAAAAAGACATTGAATCTGTTGACAAAGGAAGTCGTATTGTGCTATTCAGCACTGTGGCAGTGCACCAATTCTTTGATTACTTGCAGCTCCATTGCAAAGCAGTGTGTGTGTTTCAGATAATTGATTTGACTGTAATTGTACACCATACGCGTAAACCACATAATCACTGCAGTCACTACCACTGAGCTCAGAGTGTTGAAGCAGAAGACTGCTCATTAAAGACAAATGCTGCTAATCTGAATTTATGCCCAAGGGAAAAAAAAAAAAACAAAAACAAAAGGGGAGTGATGGATGACTGTAGCTCCAACGAGTGAATGACTGTCAGTTCATGGCCATAAAAGTAGTTTTTTATAAATGTAAAGAAATGTAGAGATGACCATACGCTCTATATTCTAGGCTCTTTCTGTTTTCTTTTTTAATGTTTAACTTTAAATTACAAGGATATACTTCAAACAGGAAAACTATGCCTGAAAATGTCCAAAATCTTCTTCATGCATGCATGAATGAAACCATACAACCATAGTGCTTGAAAGGTTAAAGTTTAGGTCTTATTTATTAAATGTAAAATGTCATCAGAACTAATTTTTGGAGTAATAAACATTTATTCCATATTCACATTCTCTTGTATTTGCAATTTGTACACACACGTGCACACACACACACACACACACACACACACACACACACAAAACCTCTACAAAATGTCTTTGCTAATATTGCAAATATTGTAATAATTTAAGAAATGAAACTGCTTATATTTTGTAATTTTTATATCTATCTAAGACAGTAATCTCTGTCTGTCTGTGGCACCAATATCTCTAGAACCCGGCACTGTATGAAGCTAAAATTCAGCAGGTATAATGCCCAGGATTCAAGAACTTAGTGTGAAGTTGTTTGGATGAGCGGTTCTCGAATTCAGCTGTGCCGGTAAAAAGTAATCCATGTCATAGGCTCTGGGCGCGGGTGTGCATCATATGCTCCACTCCACGGGAGTAGGGCACTAATGGCGGGCTGCAGAAATGGGTAGGCCCACTGCATTTTTTTCTTAATGCAGATTCAGACTGTCATATATTGCCAGACTTAGGCAATCCAACTTTACAAAGGAAACTTTTTGCTTACTGCATATTTCTTTATTTTTTTAAATGCAATAGTAGCACAATAGTACCGCACTTACACTTGTGTATTTGTCGCGTTCCGAAAGTCACTGTGTCTCTTTCATTTCATCAGTTATTTCCTGATGCTTGAAAACATGCAGTGAGGACGGGCTGTTTGTGTGCTGCTGCTGAAAGATTCTGGAGGTTCTGTAGCTGCAGCACAGGGCAGACATCTCTCTTTTCTGCTCAGGTTTATGTGTTCATGTTGGGTGAACGCGCTCGGGTCCATGAAACATTTCACGATGATGAAGTGAATTGAATGAAATGAACTGCCTCTGTGTCTCTCCGTCTGTCTCTCGAGACAGACGGAGAGACACAGACAGTGAGTGAGACAAAAATTATGAAAGAAAGATATGGACTGTGCAGGACCTTATTATTATTTATTACCTTATTATTTATCCCTTATTGTTTTTTGTTTGTTTGTTTGTTTGCTTGTTTGTTTTTGTTTTTGTTTTTTTGAATAAAAACCTTAATAATATATAGATGAATTCTCTCATGTTAATCCAGTTTTTGTAGTCAGGGGCTTTCACCTCACTAAAAAGATACCATTAAAATATTAAAAATTTGGCTTTGGTATGTTTTGAACAAAGGCTAAACTCTAAGGGGTACATGCTTCATGGATACATCTTAACCATAAACTTTACTATAATGTCAGAAACCTCTATCCGTCTGTCTGTCTGTGACGTCAATATCTCTAGATCCTGGACTGTATGAAGTTGATATTCGGCAAGTTTATTGCTCAGAACCCAAGGATGTGCAGTGTCGCGTTTGAAGTTGTTTGGATGAGCGGTTCTCAAATTGAGCTGTGCTGGTAAACCGTAGTCTGTGCGGCAGCATATACGCTCCGGTCCACAAACAATTATGGCAGGCTGCGGTGCACACCATAAAGTCCGGCCCGGTCCGAACAGGCACTTTTTCAATGGGCACTGCACTAGTATAATTAGAAGAAAATAACTACTCTGTGTTTTAGGTCATAATGAGTTAGAAAAGTCATAGGAAGATTTTTTTCCGTCAACTTTAACTCTTTTTTTTTTTCAAGGTTATAAACTGTCTGAACTTCATCACAGAGAATCACAACATTGCTTTAACACGCCTCAGCATACCTGAATGTTCTCTCTGTGTTCAAACAGAATTTTAAACCACTCACTATGTGGCCAAATGTTCACCTGTGATCACTATGAGCCAAAACTTGTATTCAAATACATCCTATATTTAGCATAATTCAGAACATTATTCACTGAAGCAGAAAGCCATTGTGCTTCACCCAGAATTGCTATTTATCCACTACTGTTGATTTTGTGGCAAACGGAGCTTCCAAAATTTTTTTTTCTTTTCACTTTCTGACCGCAGAGAATCCTTAAATCTGCACTTTGAAGTCAGGTGTCGTGTCTGAAGTGCTGACATGTAAGAGGAGCTGGGGAAGTTTTAAATGCAGAACTGGGTAGAATATATTCAGGTAAATCTTTGGATCTTACCACAGGAAATATAAACAGAGTATGGTGTTATATTAAAATTAACAATCTCAGCAATCATTTTTATTTTCTGTATTGCCTTCGTCTTCGGCTAATTCCTCAAACTTTAACAATATCTTTGAATCACCTTCATTATTTGTTTCAATCCTAGTTTGCAATGTATGTGCCAAGTCTACAATCCCAAGTGTAAATTATATTTTTCAGACACCATATCTGTGTCTGGATGTTGGACAAGGTGTTGTCTGGTTTTTTGTTTTTTGTTTTTTTTTTGTTTTTGTTTGTTTTTCTTTGATGAAGAATACCTGAGGGAGACACAGTAGCTAGATCAAACTGTAGAGCTCAGCAAAATCAAATAAGTTTTTGGGATTTTTGTATTCATTGTTTTCTGCTATGTTTGCGTCTCCATCAGCTGAGAGAAAATTAATGGAAATCTCAAGCCAAGAGAGTGTTACAGTGCAAAAGCAAAAGTAAATAGCTTTTTTTTTCTTTTTTTTGCTCACATCACATCTCTGCGTGGATGTGAGAATGAATTTTTATGTACTATGATTAGTTTTACATTAGATTACATAGAGGGATATGCTTAAATGTGCTTAAATTACCTCCAACACACACTTCTATGTAGTACATAGAAGATACTCATGTTCTGAAACAGTCAAATTTATGCTGCCTATATTTTCAACCACATCTGCAAGTGCTACAGAAATATCTTCTACTTGTCTGATATTTGTGATACATATTTTTGAAAACTGGATCAAAATAAAGAGGATTTCATTTCTCAGTCCCTATTTTTATGTTGACCTTTCTAACAAAACACCAAATGTCCCTGTTAACAGATGAAGATGAAAACTATTTTTCTTCTTCCCTTCATCTGTTTTTCTCTTCATTTAGCCAGCTAGTCAGCATTGCTTCTGCTCGGGCTTCTTTTTGTTTTCTTCCCGTCATTTCCAATCCTGCTGTTATCCCATGATCTTCTTTTTCTTCTCTTTCCTTTATACCCCGTTTCCTTTTAATTCTCACTTTTGTTCTTTCCTCTTAACCTTTCACTAATACCCATCCCATCCTTCCTATCTTTCTTTGCCTCCCATTTCCTCCCATTTCTTGCTCTCCTTCTTTATCTAAATCCACTCCTGACCAATCTCCGATATCTGTATCTTTCCCCATTCAGAGCGGAGGCAGCAGGCTACCAGCGAGTGCTGCAGGTGGACCTGGAGGTGAACGGGCTTACAGTAACTCAGGATGGTAGGGAGGTGACATGGCAGGTGGAGTATCCACTCACCCGCACCCTGACCAATGAGGTGAAGACTGTCATCCTCCTGGCACCGCAGGAACTGGGGGGAATCGTGCCTCTGGCCATGGTAAGCTTGTGTGTATGCATGCATTTTTATGTCGGTAAGTGTTGCAATGCCTGTAACTGTCTCATACAAATCGATGTTTCCTGTTGTCTCAGTTAGTCAGATGCATTCCCTCTACTCCTACAGACATTTGAACTCCAGTGTTTTGCTTTCTGCCTTTCAGACAGCATGTGTTTGAGCTGTGGTGTCAAGGCTCAGATTCGATGCACATGGTTCACACTGCTTCATCACAGCTGTCTATAAAGCTCTGTGAAGCTGAAATCTTTCCATTATTCAGCTCCTAAATACAGCATACAATTGTAACCTGTCAGTCTGACTTTTGCAGTGTGTATTTTCCACTTCAGTTACACTGATATTGTGATGTATTGTGCTGATTTCCTTGCAGTACAGATGTAAAACAGCATCATTTATCTCCCAAATATAGCTTGAAAACTGGAAGAGTCCATTACTGTTCATAAAATTGATATAATGATCAGTAAAAAGGCTGCAGTGACTTTATGATTTACAACCATATGATTTACAGTTAAAGGTAGATCATATCAATGCTCTGTCATTATGCAGTCTGTTTTAGTCCTATTACATTGACTTTGCTCAAGTCAGGATATTGAATTTTAAGTATCTCATCAAATGCAGTGAGGATCATTTGATGTACTGTAAATTTAAAAGGAGTTAATTGCTTTGATCAATCATTGATCCTTCTCATCAATAACACCAAGAAAACCAAAACAAACTGACACTGTGGATTTACACCTTCAGACCAAAATAATAAATTAAAAGCAGATTTGATTCATCTGGGATCACAGCAGTTGACATTAGTCTTCACGTTTGAAGAGAAGTTGAAGGTAGATACAAAACCATCTACCTGACAATCAACAGCACTCATCATGTTAAGAATATCGATGGCCAGTTTGATAAGTTGCTTGTCTCTCTCAGGTCGTTTTTGGCCTGAAGTTCTGAAGACTCTCTCTCTCTCTCTCTCTCTCTCTCTCTCTCTGTAATATAATACAATTTCTCTGTTTTTTTNTTTTTTTTTTTTTTTTTAGAACAGCTGACTGAATTGATCACATTGGGCTCATAGTTCATGGAGGAAAGTGAACTTTAAAGCAAAGGAAGAAGAGTTACAAAAAGTATTAAGAACAAGCAACTCTTTCCAGCTTAATTCACCTCTGCACTCCTTCTAAAGCCCTGTTTGGATCAGCTTGTCGCTCACATGAGCAGAGAAGAACAGAGTCTGTCAGTCACCACACATTCTGAACCTCTTTTATAGGGCAGCATATGGAAAGCCAAACTCTCCAAAATTAAACATATAAAAATGATATTATGAAATAAATAACTCTATGCAAAAGTACCAATAAATTATTAATTCCATATATCATTATTATCATGAACTGTTATTTCATAACAACACTTTTATTTCACAATGCCCCATTTCTAAATCCCTTTTATTTCTTAACACCGTTTTTATTTCATAATAACACTTTTGTTTCATAATGCCCTGTTTTTAAATCTTTTTTATTTCATAACACCATTTTTATTTCATAATAACACGTTTCATAATGCCCCAATTTTTCGAAAGTCTCCCTTTTATTTCACACCACCATTTATCAAAATGTCACATTTCATGACGAGATTTCCTATGAGATTTCAGGACCAGTGGGTGTGGCCTTATGCTGATCGGTTGTTCTGCATTCCAGTAGTCAGCGAAGGCAGACAGTCTCAAACCCAAAACTTTCTACTATAACCATTGAACTGTCACCAAATTAAGTTTTGAGGTTTTTTTCATGAGAGAAAGTAGCTGCTTAGAATTCAAATATAGGGTTGACTGATTAAAATAATGTTATATTAAAAATTGGTTCGGTCTCTCTCTCTCTCTCTCTCTCTCTCTCTCTCTCTCTCTCTCTCTCTCTCTCTAACACACAAATCAGGTATCTTAAGTTAAAATATTATTTTGCTTGGTTAATGTGTAGTGTTAATTACAATTAGCTGTTATCACTGTGGGTGACAGGTAGCCTACGATGACCAGTCAGCAGAGAAGCTGCTCTCTGCAGTCTGAGCTCACTGCAGGGAGCCTCTAGTGAAGTTTCCCATCTCCAAAAATGTCGAAAACCATTTTTAATTCAGCATTATTTTAATCAGTCGACCATATATTTGAATTCTAAGCAGTTGCTTTTTCGCATGACAAAACCTCAAAACTTAATTGGTGACAGTTTAATAGGTGTAGTAGAAAGTTTTGACTTGAATTTGTCTGCCTTCAAATGACTACTGTCTAGAACATAGAACAACCGATCAGCATTAGGCCACACGCACTGGTCCTGAGATCTCGTAAGAAATCTCATCATGAAATGGAAATTTTGATAAACGGTGTTGTGAAATAAACGAGAGACTTTTGAAAAACGGGGCCTTATGAAATAAAATTGTTATTATGAAATAAAAATGGTGTTATGAAATAAAAAACAGATTTAAAAACAGGGCATTATGAAATAAAAGTGTTATGAAATAAGATTTCATGATAATAATAATTTATGGAATTATTTCATAATTTATTGGTACTTCTGCATAGAGTTATTTATTTCATAATATCATTTTTATACATTTAATTTTGGCATGTTTGGTTTTCCATAGCAGTGCACCTCAGTGACCTACAGCTGCAGTCCCTCCTCACTGACTAAAATGCCTGACTTCAATTAGTCATTATCATTAGGTTCACTGAAGGCAAGTTCACACCACACAATTCTGGCTCCGATTTTTATTCCCACGCTGTGGGATGTTGCTGACAAAAGCATCATGAGCGATGATCTGTATGTGTGAATTGTTCATAGATGCAATCTGAGAGAGATGCCAGTCTATTACAGATGCCTGAGAGATATCTAACATGTTAAATAATTGTTTCAAGACTGTTAAATGCAATATTTTAAAACAATACAGATTTAGTCATTAGTCAGTTAGTTATTATTCAGAATTAGTCAGTTTGCTACACTATAAATTTTATGGAAAGTTGTGTTTTTTTATCGAAATCAGGTGAAATAATTCTTTACTGGCATTTTTTTAGTTGATTTTTTAAAAAGTAAGCGACATTAAGTCTCAACAATAAATCTGATGACTTGTTCAGGGGTATCGTTTGAAGACTTTGTAATAATAGAATCTGTTTGAAACATACATTTGACAGATTTTATAGACAAACTCACAGTTAACAAATATGCAAAAAAAAAAAAAAAAAANAAAAAAAAAAAAAAAAGAAAAAAAAGCTAATCACCTGAGAGAATATTGTGAGTTTGTAATCTGCTGCCTGTCTTGCTTTGCTGTTGTTCATTGTATGAGAGGCTGTGTACTTCACAGTCCTAGCTGTTGTGAAAGAACGAACTCATATTGTTTGAGTATATCAATGACAAATTGTATAATGTTTGTACTTCTCTATTCAAATTCTGGAAGGGAATGAGAGAAAGGAAAGGGGAAATTCTGATTCTGCAACCTGCATTTAAACAAGGTAGAGAGGAAGAAAGTGAAGGTGTTTCATTAATGGGCTTGAAAGAGAGAATGTAGAGAACATGCCAACTGAGCGTACACACTCCGGCAACATCTCCCATGCATTTTTTTGATCCAGACTATCTGGGCTGCACCTCTCAGTTCTTTCATTAGAGGAGACAGCCATTGTGGCCCCATCGCTCTTTTACAATAGATCCCAAATGCTGCCATTAGCATTTTATTCATAGCCTCTAATACTCACTCCATTTCAAACTCACTCAGTAATGTTAGCTTTGTGCCCATAGACCATAACATTATAATCAAGGCCATTAGCACAAGCCTAACATTAGCAGTGTTTTTCTTTTTGTTTTTTTTGTTTTTGTTTTTTTTTGTTTTTTGTTTTTTTTGCGGGGGGAAGTTCCACAGGTGAAATAATTAGGATTTGGCTAAATGCTACTTTGTTGACGCCACAAAAGTGTTTGAAAGGTAATGATAGACTGAGGCACCAAGGATAAACAGAGTTAATAAGAAGTTGTGTCCTCTACAGAAAAGAGAAACAGATAAGTCTAAAAAAAAAAAAAAGAAAAAAAAAAAAAGAAGCAGTTCTCATATCTGTAATTTACCCACAGTGCTATCACAGCATTGAGATCATCCAGCGGTATTCTAGTGGGCTGCTATCAGTCATGCTGTCATGCTGTCAGGAAGTGTATTTGGAAATCGCCTGGCAGAGCTTTAATAGGCTGTGGAGTGAGCCTATCCTTTGGCATGCTAAGTGTCCTCAAGGCAGCATTAGCCATCTGCATACAACCATAATGCTCCTCATAGCTTAATTAAGTCCTGTTGTGCATATACTGGCTTCTACTTTGCTGCTCTGTCTTTCTGGTGTGCATTTTGACAACATCATTTCTCTCTTTTGCCTATATCCCTGGTGGTTTCCATCTTGAGCATCAAGCTGTTCTCATCCCTGTTCTTGATCATTGTATTCCAAAGAAAGAAAGAAAGAAAGAAAGAAAGAAAGAAAGAAAGAAAGAAAGGGAATGTGTAATTATGCCACAGTGCTTTTAGAGTTTATGTTTTCTAAAGGCTGTGATTTTTTCATTTTGTCACTTTATCTCTCATACGTGTCCACACACGTTAGAAATGAGAAGCTCACATCTTTTTGCTCTGAAAAGTTTGAAATCTGTCAAGATTACATGGGTTTGTCACTACATGCAATTCTTTCACAGACAAACTAGTTTAATTTAACCTAAATATAAAAAATACAGATTTACTCAGGTTAAACCACCATTTTTTTTTCTACTGGCCAAACTCATCCACAGTCTTCCAAGTGCATAAGGCAGGATTTTACAGAGCAAGAGCAAGAATCCTTAGTCAAATGTTCCTGGATGAATAACACACATGCCCTGTGTACTGTAGAAACACACAAATAAGTAGCTCAAAGAAGTCCCCAAGTTGCTTCTTTCTAGGTACGTCAGTCAGGCTTTACTTTCTCTAATTTGTGGTTGTGTGTTTGTGTTTTGTGTATTTTTTTTTTTTCCCTTCCCTGCGGTATTTTCCCCACGCTGTCATTCTGACTTGAGAGTCTTTAATTTGATGAGCCAAGACCAAGGTCCAGCACAGTGGAGCTCTCTGGCTTATTCTCTAATCAAACGCCCTGCAGAAAGAGCTGAGGGGTCCTCAGAATATAAACAGGCTTTACTAGGGACAGCCATTTTAACAGAATTGACATTTCCTCCTCTACTAATGTTAAACTGTGAGAAAGTAAGAGAGAAAGGAACTTAATATTTAATTTCACTAAAAGTACAGTATTTGGATCTTTCAGTGACATATACACAACAAAAAGAAATCTGAGATTGTCAGGCCAACAAGCTTATATAATAAATCAATATCTAATTAATGAAGAGAGTATAAATCACTGAAGGTCCTGATGAAATAATCAATAGGGGTATTTATCACCCCTGGTCATGGCAGAATGCCCCCCAAAAGAACTCTTTATTTGCTAAACCTGGAAAAAAAAAATAACTGCAATTGTAGCTGCTATGCCAATTGTGTTAAATGAGTGAAGATAATGGAACTGATTATTCAGCTTGTTTCATCCTCGCAAATAACTTAAGGATCAGATCCACATGAGAGTCTGCCCTTTTAATCAAGTATGCAGCTTACATGCAAAATACACAGTATTTTTTAGTAAATGACACCCATTAAAAGCAGTTCTTATCTAAAATACAGTGGGTTTTTTTAATACTTCTTAACATCCTAAATTAACATTTCTCTCAAAACTGGTAATTAATTTCCACAGCTGCACCTGAAATGACTGACATCCCTCTCCTCACTCATGGAAAAAGTAATTATCCATCTTTGTACCCATTCTATCACATCCCGTGTCATTTCAGTTATCAGCATCTTGCGCCAGCTCTTACATTTTTCTGACTTCAACATCATGCACAGAATAACTTGGCTGCTGCGCCTCTTTCCCAAGCCATAACTATAAAAGATTACATTCTATGGACAGCCCTCTCCCCTGCTGCAGGTGTATCATTACTTCTTTTTTTTTTTTTTTTTTTTAGTTTAAAAAAAAAAAATCCTTGGAGGTGTTGATTCTCTGCCCTTGCTTTCATTTTTTATCTCCAACTATGCAGTGCGAGATATTCGCATGTTTGTGTTTGAGTGGCATGGAAGATTGAACGGGTGCTGGAGGAAATAAACTTTTTATTGATAATTGATATGAACTGAGTAGCTGAAAGTGCAACACTGGCAATATGAAATCGTATTCCAAATTCTCCAGGATGGTACAGTACAGGACCTGGAAGCTGACTGTCAATCTCAGCCAAGTGGTGAATAGTACAGTGCTGAGTTGCAGTTCTGTGGGTCAGAGGCATCTGTTGAGTAAATGAATAATAAATTGCTGGCTCATGCAGTGTTTAGGGCCCAGGTCGAAGCTAAATGTTTCTCAGATGTCTCCTTAACATCCCTACTTTCCCCTTTGAGTCACAATATATGGACTCCCAGAAACAATTTATCTGGCAGGAGCTTCAAGCTGGCTCTGTAGCCATAAACCAAACTAAGCTATTGTCTGTATAGTCTATAGTCACAGTCTCACAATGCGGATCAATGGAAGATGAAAAGTAGAGGGCATCCATATAGTCAAGGCTGCACGAAGAGTACACAGGTACGCATGCGTGCTCTCAAAGGGAAAATGCCTGTAAATATTCACTTGCATAACTAGCAGCTGCGGTCGAGAGCGAGAAAGCAAGAACGTGTGTGTGTGGGGGGGGNGAGAGAGAGAGAGAGAGAGAGAAAGACAGAGTGCACAGTCTGTCTTTCTCTATTCCTATCTTTCTCTCTCCCCTCTGTCTCTCTCCCTTGATCGGAATAAAATAATTTGTTGTGAAATTTCATGGGAGCTGAGTGCATTCACCCATCCTGAGCAACCTGAGCAGAAAGGAGAGACACCCACTGGAGGTAGAGAATTATGTCCCACTTCTAACTGCAGCAGCACACAAACAGCCCATCTTCACTACATGTTTTTAAGCATCAGGAAATAATTGTGATGAAATGAAAGGCTGTTATGATAGGTCTGGGAGGGTATACACTATACTCAGACATGTGTATGTGTGTGTGTGTGTGTGTATGTATGTATATGCGTGCACACCCTTGCACTTTATAAGTGGGGTAGCAAAAACTTAAACACGGAGAAATATGCAATGATCAGGAATTTCCTTTGTTTCAGAATATTACATGGTGTGCATATATGAAAATATGGAGACTTCTGTCAGCCAATCAGATTCAGCTTGTAACAGCTGATGACAGTGATGGACAGCACATCTACACAAAGTGTTGTAGTTTCTTTACAACTTGCTGTTGGAAATATTTTGCATTTTCCTCAGACTGCAGTAGGAGAGGTTATAGTCACCAGCGTAAAAATTGGTCCTCCATTTTTCCAGGACAGTGCTATTTTTACATTGTCTGCGTTTTCTCGTCTATTTTCTTCTTGTCATATCTGCCATGATGTCTTCTTGTTGGCATTGTTTCGATGTCCTTTCTGGCCATCAATTCTGTAGAGGTAAACTTATAGTGGCAAGAAAAGTCTCAAAAATCATGACAATATGACAAACTTGAGCAAACAGAATCGATTGGAAGTTGCAGCTTGATGACAGTTATACTCACATTTAACAGGAAACATTTCAAACATTAGACAGCTATGATCATGAGCTAATGAATGTCCATATGGGAAAGACTCATGAAAAGCTCCCCACTTATGCGATGCTTGTTGTTCAAGGCCAGTGCAGAAAAATATTTACCCTATTATAAGAACTTCAATACCAGGATTCCTGAGCATTAAGAAAGCAATGTGGTCTGATGAGTAATCTTTAAACACAAAAACAGCAAAATGATGCATCAGTCCAAAATGTTTCTTTAAAAATAACAACTCTGTATGACCCAACGACGACAACAGGTTGAAAATATCTGCTTACAACATGCTAGACAAACCCAGAAGTGTTTTCAGGAAGATGATGATAATAAAATCAAACATCTTCCATGGCCGTCCTGTTTACCAGATCTAAAGAAAATATCTGTCATTGTTGTGAACCTTTAGTCCCCAATTGTGAGTTTGTCCTTGAGCTTGCAGACATGTACAGTAACTATTATCAAAGCAGTGGCACTATAGATTGTCTGCTACCGTACAGATCACTCATCCACCACATCCACCATTATATCAGCCCCCACACACACTCCAGCCTCGTAATCCCCCCCCCCANCCCCCCCCCCAGCACAGAAGCATAATGGCCTTTTATTGATTCTTTCCCTCTTGGCCATCTTTCTTCTCCTTCTTTCTTGCTCTGCTCTCTACACTGCAATGAGACGTTAAGATAAGCTGCTGTGTGAACAGGAAACCATGCTTTTTTTTTTGTGCGTGACAGCAGTGTGTGTGTTTGTGTGTGTGTAAAACTGAATATGAATATGTATGTTTACATGTACGTAGGCATGTACGTAGGTTTACATGTGTGTAGGCTAATAATACATCTATTTGGGGGTATTAGTGTTTATCTACTGCTGTTTACAGACAGGATCCATGAATAAGACATGCAACATCCCTCATAACCCAAAGAGGGTATTAGGCAGCCAGGCACATCCTATGAGAGGTCGGCACACTTCATCGAACAATAAAGGCAGAAATCTCTGTCTGTCTGTTGATGGCACCAATATCTTGAGAATCCAGCACTGTATGAACTTGATAGGCAGCAGGTTTATTGCTCAGGACCCAAAGACGTGCAGTGTCGTGTGTTGTTTGGATGAGCGGTTCTCAAATTGAGCTGTAAAAAGCAGTCCGCGTGGATATGCTCAAGGCACAGCAGCATACACTGTATGCTGTACACTATTTCTTTGGTTTAACTTAAAAGAAAATGAGGCAACATTTTCCAATCATTTTTTATATGTTGGGTGAACTACTGGTATTTTTGAGTAGGACAAACTCAATAATCTATATTTGACTTTAAGACATAAAATTAAGTACAGCCTATGTGGAAACAGCCAAGAAACCGAGTTGAGCAAACTTGATAGTTGTCAACATGTGACCTACATTAAACTTGATTAAAATTTAAGAAAGAAACAANGAGCAAACTTGATAGTTGTCAACATGTGACCTACATTAAACTTGATTAAAATTTAAGAAAGAAACAATATGAAATTGAGTTCCATGAATTTATACAGGTTTTTTTTTTTTATTTTGACAACTCTTGTTTTGTGCATTTGAGTCAAACTCATTCACTTCCCTGATTTCTCCTGCCAGTCCAAGAATTGAACTTGCAACCCTTGGGTCACAAGCTTACTTCTCTAACCTTTAAGCCACCCATTACAGGAAGTACAGACATGCTACATTAGCACTTTCACCAGTTTTATAAATCTTTTTCTGTATTACTCCACAAATATAAACATGCCAACAAAGTTCATGTTAAATACATCAAATGTAAACTTTCTCTTCTGAGGCTCCACAACAAACAGCTCAGTCATCCCCTCCAAAAAAAATGACCAATTTGCTTGCATTTATTATCATACATCAGAGCATTTTGTTCAGTTTTGTACGGAACTTTTGGCTCAAAGTTCAGTAAAAAATTGAAAACTGAGTACTTACTTGTCTTCAGAAGAGAATTTGAGATATATGCTACTCTAAAGTGTGTAGGTGCAAGTGAGCGGAGTCACAACAAAAACTTAGATTTAAGAACTTTAATTGAGTTCCATTAACTCAATTTTTCACATTGTTGTGAAAAGCTTTAAAAAATATGTTTTCATTACAACAAAAATAATTAATTTTAAGAATGTTGACAGTTTTTACTTAGATGTGATATAAATAAATCCAGTTGAAAAGGAAACGCTTTTTTTTTTTTTTTTTTTNTTTTTTTTTTTTTTTTTTTGAGTGAATCATACATTTAAAATTTATGTAATATGGACTAACACACTGAAGGACTTTTTACAGTGTATGCTCTGCTTCATGGGCACTGCAAACAAAGCTAGCTCACGAGGACATGCAGAACAAAATTATGGCAGGCTGCAGTGCACACCATAAANAACAAAGCTAGCTCACGAGGACATGCAGAACAAAATTATGGCAGGCTGCAGTGCACACCATAAAGTCCGGACCAGTCCAAACAGGCACATTTTGAACGGGCACTGCACTAGTGTAAAACAAAACTGGATTTCACATCCCCTACATCACTCCATCTCTGTGTAAATTTCAGTCTTTTCAGCCTGGAGATTGTGCCATATATACAGCTGAATATTGAGTGAGTCTGGATATAATACACACACACACACACACACACACACACACACACACACACAGCAGGGTCAATGCATGCTGCTGGAGCTCATTTACACCCCTCGTTTAGTGCCGTCCCCGTACTAATGGCTCATAAGTGGACAAATACACCCTTTTCCATCGCATGCACGTATAAATAAAACACACATCGCAGAGATAATGTTTTATAGCCTTTATTTGTCACCAGAGACTGTACCTTCTGTCCTAGCATCATGCTATTACGAGCAAGTATGTTCACTGTGAAACGGGGATGAGACTTGATGTGAAAGGCTCAGATGGTGAATCTTGGATTTATCACAGAATGAGCATAAATGTCATTTCAACCTAATTTGGGATGTTTCAAAGAAAAAAAATGATTCTCTCTCTCTCTCTCTTGAGATTAAGTTGGGAGAAAAAGAGAAACGGTGCACTTTTGCAAGTTCACTGTCATTTTTCTACACTCCCAACAGACACAGGACATTTTTCAAAAGATGTCCGCGGTATCTCATGCGTCACACCTCAAGTGCTGTATATGTCAACTTGAATACATCTATGCATCCAAATGTATATGATATGAAACTTGTATGTATACCAGCTACACTGAATTTGCATCAATGACACAGAATAGCAGCACTTCTAGCAGACTATCCAATTTTTGGTCAACATTTTTATACTTTATATATTTGAAATCTGTGAGATCATACGAAAAGCTCACTTGACGGTACATTTATGATCAAAAGTTGATGAATAGATATTTTCCTTGGAGCTTCAGTGAAGTATTGACAGTGGATGCCATAGTTTATTTGATAAAATTCTGAATAGATGACTCAGTAAATGTCTTGATGGACAGCCGAAAATAACATTGCTTTTGTTGGAATAATATGTTTCTTTCAATTTGAGAGAGAAGTAAAAAGTTTGAGTTTTCTCTTATCTTTTAAAGATAACCCTTGGAAGGCAGTTTTGGATACGGTTGACAGCTCAGGACCCACCTGCCAATATGTTTTACTTTGTTTTTTTCAATTTCATATAATCCATATAAGTGGTTAAGATAAATGAGAGAGAGAGAGAGAGAGAGAGAGAGAGAGAGAGAGAGAGAGAGAGAAAGAATTTTTTCTGGAGTTTTACAGTAACAGTCTTGTAATATTTAGACAGAAATAGAAAAAGCAATGCATTTTATAGTAAGAAATGTCATCTTCAGTTCATAGAGATAAAGAACAAAAACTCTCAAAAAATATGAAAGACTCTCAAAGTGGAGACATCAAAACTATATGACAATGTCAGAACAAATTTCAGACAGAGCGAGAGAGGGAGAGGCAGAGAGAAGATAGAGAGCAGACCAGACCTAATTAATAGACTTCATTTGTCTACAGTTTAGCCTTAAATCAAAAGGAGTTTGCAGGGTCAAGAAATAAGGGAAACAGAGAGGCATCAGTTTTGATGAGCAAAGAATCATCTGAAGACCAGTTTTACTTTTCCTAGCAGTCTTAGCTGTCTTTTTTTGAGACTAAACTATAGTAAATCCTGTATAAAAGCAACACACCCAGAACTCAAGGATTACCAGCCGTTGTCTTAATTAGTCTTATTATCTTCTTCCTGCTCTTCAATACGACATTCCTCTCTCCAGTGTATCTGGTGATCTCTCTTGAATTCATGCAATTGGACAAAGTGTGTTCATGATGAAATGAAACATGTTCCTGGGAAGGGCTGTGAAATTAGACTGAAGTATAATCCCACTGTGTTGTAAACCACACCATTCATTATTCCTGTATTATTAAACAGACTAAGAATGTCATTAAAACCAAGCAACAACTTCATAGCAGTAAGTTTTTAAACAATACTAGAATAAATTGTCTTTGAACTAGTCAAATAAAAGTGCAGACCTTCATACTCATGATACTTTTGTTGTGAATGTTCATTTGTTTTCATTTATTTTAGACACATCAAATGTCTTGGTCTTTCACTTGGTTTATTCCGATAATCCCCATGTTGTTGATTTGTGTCTTTCTCTTTTTGCTTACAGGACACTGAGATCCTCAACACGGCCGTCCTCAATGGACGTACAGTTGCCGTGCCAGTAAAAGTTGTCACCGTAGGAACCGATGGAGCAGTCTCCGATGTAACGGAATCAGTGGAGTGCAAATCAACAGATGAACAGGTTATCAAGGTTTGTGTGGGCATGAGTTTCTTGCTTTTATTTTACCTTTTTCTATTTGTCTTTGTTTCTTTCCATTTCATGGTCAGAGTTTTCTAAAGCTTTGTGGGAATTTGAGCAGAATGAATTAGAGGTAGTTGTAGTCTGCACATTAGTCTATGAAGCAGAAACTACATTTCCACTAAAATGGAATGGTAAAATGGAACCTCGGCTTATTTTTTTGTTGAGTTCTATGCCTTGAAATGAAACATTTTTCCTACAGACTCAGGTCAATATACTGGAGTGTGCCCAGCAAAAGAAAAAAATCAGCAACAATCAGCAATCATGGTCTATTTGGGGGAAACTGTGTCCTCAGTGAACCTGCTGCCAGATGCAGCATGTCTGCTAGCTGCCAGATCATTCCTGCAGTGGTACATAAAAAAGGTTTTATGTGTGGTTTGCAGAAATCCTGCAACAGATGCTGATGCATTAAAGAGTAATGTTGACACACACACACACACACACACACACAGACACACCATCATAGAACCACTCATGGTGTGCTGTTTGTAAGTGTAATTTTTCCATCAACTGCATGCAAGATGCATGTCTCCATCAGGACACATTGGACCAGAATAAAACTCAGTTGGTTTGTGGCACAGGCCATAATAGGATATGAGTTTGTTTCAGTTTATTTCGCAAAGCAATTGGAAAGTGTGTGCCCTTTTATATAAAAGATAAAATTAATTTAATTCCTTGGCAACTGATTCACCATGCACCAATAACGCAATTTTTTACAAAACATAAAGACAACAGAATGTTCAGTGTTATTTGTATTCTAATTAAGATGAAACTAATGATAGCAAATGACTCCTGAAAGGCAGAAAAATGCATTTAGAAGCAACCTAAAGGCCAACAGTAGTAAAAAAATATATGTGGCTGAATATTCTAAATCGCTGGGTTGTTCCCTGAAACAAACTTTGTCAGAGAAGATTGAACTTTTCTTCCATAGCTACATTAGATTTAATATCCTTTCTCCATCACATTCCCATTATATTAGGCTAAAACAGAAAGATAAGAAATAAAAATGGTTTGTTTCTTAATTGAAATTGCGTGCAAGAAAAATATTCTTGTTAATGTGTGTGTCCGTTGTACTGAGAAGCTGATTTTGAATGCACACAGAGCGCAGAGTGTGTTTCTGTACACACAAAGTACAGAGAAGAAGAGACAGAGCTCCCAGAGGGTTTAATTATCCACTAAATACCACATATTGTGACACTGACCTCGGTAAGGCAGGCTCCCTGCTTGCACCCTTGGCTTGGGAACAGTAAATCGTACCGCTTCTCTCTGGTACTCTTTTGTAAGATGTAAAATGTAAAACACATCTGGCAGTTAGCACCCTGTTGTTGATTGGAAAGCATGTCCTTCTCTCACTCAAGGGTGACGTATGGGGGTGCATGGTGAATGTTAACCACGACAAACCTACCCTAAAAATGAAAGTGTTAGCCTACTGATAGTTTACAATAGGTATGTTCTTCTTAAACCATTGTCCAAAGAATAACATATTTTTAGACTGATTTCCTACTTTCCAACTCGCCATTGGTTTCAGGTTATGCTAACTGAGCATGAAAACCAACTTTTGGAGACTTAAAACTTTCTTGAATTAGGCAATACAGTCACGTAATAACTTTTGTTGTTTTTTTGTGGGCTACTGCAGTTGTGAGCAGGGTCTGCTTTGAAAGCCCCGTGTTGGTCCGGTCTACAGCAGCGGTTCTCAGTCATGGTCCTCGGGTAGCCTGATTAGCAAAATCAGGGTGTGTTTAACAATCAAGCTCCTGGAGGAACCAACTCTTAATCAAAAGTGAAAATACCTGATTTCAGTGATCAGGCCTGGGCAGAGCACAGGGAGATTGAAAATATGTAGTTCTCTGGTACTCGAGGACCAGAATCCAGAATCGCTGCTGTAATGCTGGATTCACATGTTGACGTGTGTGGTAGATGGAAAAACAGATGTTCTGTTCTTTTTGATAAGAGGGCAATGGAAAACTCCTCCATGCTGACTGTGAGATGCTTGCACCCAGACAGAGCCAGTGGTCAAAAGATAAAATTTTATAACTTTTCCGCCTGCTGCAATGATGAACCAGATGTTGATTTAATCTTGGGTCAAACATTGATAGCATAATTAACCAATAGAATTGTCCCAGCATTTTGCACTCCAGGAAAATGGGATAAACTCACATGCTTCCACTGTTCTTGTCAGTTCTTTAAATTAGCATATAGAACGGTCAGAGTGAGAGCTTTTCTATATTTATATAACACTGAAAAAATGCTAAAACGCAATTGCATCCTATAATACTGAATTATATCTCGCCAAATTATCATGACGACGTCTGCTGTTGTCACCAGCTGCTGACTCCGCTATAATGACCAGTAGGGCTGTTTCTCTGCCATCAACATGTGAATCCAGCATAAGGGGTTTTGAGTCACAGATGATCTATGTGATTGGAAAATCACCTCCATAAGACAAATTTAGTTGTATCTTGAATTAAAAAGGTTCATGTTTGGTTCCCAGTCTTGATCTTTGGAGTGTCCTAGATTGCACTGACAAGACAAGGTTCCGAATTTAATTCCAGTTTGCAAATTTTGTGATCCTTAAAGCCTGCCAATCATAGCCAGTCTGGGAGACATTTCAGTTTAAGCAACCCCATACTGTGAACGTATCTACTCAGTTCTGTTGAAATAGCTCCAGACACTTTGCAGCAGTACACAGATCTCCACTGTGTGCACAGTTAAAAGTATAGTTAAAGCTGTTCCAGCCAACCATAGAATGAATCATGAGTGTGTTTTTCCTCTGCACTTCATCAGGGTCATAAGACATAGAATAACAACCGAGGCTGGGAAGCAGCATGACCCAGTGGACCACTGCCTTTTGTGATTGGCTTTCAAATCCATGCTTTGCGACTTATGGTATTTTCCAATGAAAATACTACTTATGCTCTCTCAATTAGTATCAATAAATAGTAAGATGTTCCTTAAATAGAAACATAAAAGCACGAATGGAACATACTATTACTTCTGACATAGTTTATAATGATAGGAATTGCTCATATTTGCTAAGATTAAGAGTTTTACTTACAACTTGTTTTGCAAGTCAGCTCTCAAGTCCGGTCACGGGTCACGACTGACAAGTTCAAATCAAGTCACAAGTCCTAAATTTTGAATTCAAAGTCTTAAACAAATCATAATCTGCTCTATACCAAATGTAATACAGAGTCAGTGGTGTGGACTTGAGCTGCATTACTTAGATGCAACTTGGACTCGAGTCATAAATTTGACTGACTTGTGATTCAACTCGACACGATCAAAAAGACTTGTAACTGGACTTTGAAGGAAATAACTCATAATTTCACTGTGACTTGTGAATCTTGTCTTGTGACTTGACGTGAGTTTTCTGTCTTGATTTGGAACTACTGTATCAAAATATTTTTGTCCAGGTTTAACTCTGTAACAGAGCAGCTTTTACTGCAGTTTGGAGCAGTTTTCATTAGAGGACTGAATTCTCTCAACAACTTGCTGTTTCTTTCATTCCTTTATGAATTTATCTTGATTGAAAACATGTGAGCCAACCTTGAAAGTAACCCACAGCTTCTCAAATGCAGCACAATTTGAGTCTTTTCATTGGTAAAATCACTCAGTTTCAATCAGTTATCATTTCTGTCATAGACTTATGCATGTATGCTTCACTTTGAAAAGGATTTTATGATTTTAAAAAAGATGTTTGTGTGGCAGTCTTGTTGAATTGAAGCCAGCATGCTAAGCAACACAATGTTTCTTTCCATGGAGAACTGACACTGATTTATTTGTGGTTTTATGACACATTTATGGTGTTAACAGAGACTAAAGAGATCAGTCGTGTTAAATTTTTCAGGCAGTGCAGAGGATGTCGGCTTTCAGAGATCTCATTTAAATCTTAATTGTTATCATGTATGATTACTTTTATGATGACAAAGTAAGATTGATGTAGATTTTACAGAACAGAGATGAGGAGAGGTACAGATTAAAAGGTAGGGATAGTCTGAAATAAACTGATTGAGAGAGAGAAAGAGAGAGACAAAAGATGGAATGAAGATAAAAGTGAGCTCTAAGAGACTCAATGAGGGATGAAACTCTTTCATTTCACTCTGGATGGCTGCTTTTAGAAACCCTGAACAGTACTGCATGTTTGTGTGTTGCGTGCCTGACCCACAAACAGCCTAATTTAAAATTTATTTTTCATTTGTTGCAGAAACAATTCGTCAATGTCGAAACAATGCAGGTCACAAGTAAAACTTCAGTTTGGCTTTATACACTAGAAAATGTAAAAATAGATTTCGCTCCAGTTAGAATGTTTCACACTTATGAGAGTAAAACCCTTTACTATATGAAGTTTTCTGAGAGGCCTTACCCTTGCAGTAAAAGTAATAGACATTTTAAATAAGACCATGAGAATGAAAAGGTCTTTTGAGGATCAGAAGTGTAGAGAGATAGAGAAGACCCGTAGAATGAGAAAAGACACTACCTGTTTCAGAGTATATTTTAATGATGATAGATAATTCTTGATCACTTGCAATATTCCATGGCTGCAGAAAATATTGACTTCTGACTGGCCTGGCAGGTACCCAATTAAAACATTAAGACACCTTGACATAGTTCCGTCTAAGAACTTGCAGATTAGCAGCAACACTGCTGGTTCCTACTCATACCAGAAACCTCTCACAGGTGAATAAGATCTAACATGGGATGAACTGACTACAAAGAAACTTTAAAACGTTGCCATTGTACAATATATGTAAGTGCGATATTACACTCTGAAGTGCCCTTATATAGAAAATAATGGATTCAGCAGGGAAAATATCTGTTTCCTTTAGCTTCACAGAGTTAACTATAATCATAAATTTGTGTAAAAACAACTTCATGATTTAATTTATGTTTCCACTTTTGACATTCAAAATGGTTCAGAAATGTTGCATAATGTTCTGAACTCAGGTGTTTAAGATTTGGAAGGATTTTCTTTTCTCTATTGAAGACATTTCAAACTCGATTATTAACCTTAAATTAATTTTAAAACCTTCAACTTAAACTCCTCTGCCTTCCCCACCTGTCCAAACCTTGTCTGTTCTGAAACACAACCTCTTCTCATTATAGGAAGAAAGAACATGTAGGAGGTAGTTCTGTACATCACGGAGTGAGGGTGAGAAAGAGTGGGTGAGGAAGAGAAAGATGGAATGAAAGGGAGGAGGAGAGAACTGACAGATACCAAGCTTTCAGTTTTGTTTCGCAGAGATAGGACAAGGTTTGACATCATTTGAGAGTAAAGCTGCCAAGTTATATGCGAGGAAGGGGAGGCAGATGACAGTTTTCTTGTGACTGGTTTGTTATAAAGAAGTGTTTGCCAGTACTGTGGACATGTGCTGAAATTACCACTTGTGCCAATCAAGCTTATGATGTTCTTCAAACTTGAAATGAATTGAAATGTGAGCGATTATAAACAAAATCTGATGACAGATTGTTCAATAGATTTGGTCCTCTAACTTCTGTGGAGAAGGAAAACTAAGAGTTCATGAAAAGATTCTGGAGCTTTGACGATAAGATAGATACTTTAGACACTCCTTCTATATCATTTCTCTTTGCTGGAGATAAATCTGAGAGTGTCAGATGATTCGAGTTATCTATCCAATCATAACTCAATAAGGTTTGAGCCAGTCATTGTTCTCTGCTTGGATGAAGCAGGTTTGTGTCATTTCTCAACTCCATCTGTTATTAAATTGAATTTCTACCAAAGGCTCATGTTTTGCCATTGATATAAGCATACACAAACATTTACAGTTATGTAAGTTTGCATCTGCACACATACGGTGTATATGCAGTTTCTTGCACACACACACGACAGGCACAGTTGAGTAGACTGAACACTTGTGGTTTCAGATCTGGATCCAGGGGCAGATTCAGGAATTTTTAAAATAATTTCTTAACAGTGTGACATTATAGCATTTTGCAATATTTTTGTCAGTTACTTCAAAAGTAATGCACCAATCTCAATGGGGAAAAAAAAACTATCAAAGACAATCAATAGATACAATTTGGTCCAGATTTGGATAAATTTTTAAAACTGCTGTTTTTTGTTTTTGCAATTAAGTCCTATTTTTGTTGCAGTTCTTTCCCTTTCTTTTGGCCAGTATATAATTGGAACAACACAAACTTTGTCTACTCTTCTTTGGCCTTGGCAGAGGTATGTGTTCTAATCAGTGCTCCTCCAGCTGTGTCTGTTTTGTCATCGTGGTCCTCTCTTTCCTTTTTTCCTCTTCTTCCTTGGTTCCTCAGGTGTCTGAGCGCTGTGACTATGTGTACGTAAATGGGAAAGAGACGAGAGGGAAGAGCAGGGTGCTGCTCAACTTCACCTACAGTTTCCTGAGTGCCCAGCTGGAGATGAATGTATGGAGGCCTCGCCTGCCTTTGCTCTTAGATGTGGCCGACCCTGAGCTCGGCCAGATTAAGGGCTGGAGGGTCCCTGTGACTGTGAGCAACAGGAGGTAAGAAGGCCTGCTGGAAATCAATTGAAAAATCCATTTGAAACAAAATCCCTCATCTATCAAATGTTCATGTACCTGTATAGTCATGTAAGAATTAGAGATGATTAAGGTTTCACAATCAAATTACATTTTTTAGTTTCAATGTTGAAGGTTCACATGTTGTTGTATGTGCTGAGCAACATGGTTCTCAGGGCATTGTCTTAAAGGACCATACGATCAAGTTACATTACTGCCAACTGTTTTCCAAAACATACTCCTGGAGCAGCAAATATTATAATTGCTTTTCCAGACAGCCATTAGTTTCAGTTCATTCCAGTACACTAATAAAATCAACTAGTAGAGACTTGAAAGGTGATTGAGATAAGTAATCACACTGAACACTATGTTTATTAAGGGTTTGTTTCATTTTTAAATGTAGGTCTCCACGAGGGAACATAGTCCCAGGAAAAGATGGCTTTGCTGAGGAATTAACACAACCATGCCTTCATAATTGTGCATAAGTGTTGACAGGCAAAACATTGAGTTGTAAAGCTGGGGTCACCAGAACATTTGCTTTTGAAAGATTTGGGGATTTGGCAACACGAAAACTGAAACAAGATTTTATATTTTGGAAAATGGTTGGCAGCAATGCAATGGATATGTGGGTAGTATAATAGTATAATGGGCTCAAACATACAAAACCACTGGTGTGGTCCTTTAAGGTTCATTCAAATATGGCATTCTGCTCATAGTTTAGCTTGGTATATGGCCAAAGTGATAACTGGGAACACATCCCAACACTTCCTGATTTGATTTTGTGGCTCCTGCTTCCAGATATTTCTGACCAAAGTTGAAGCATTTAACGATCCCTGCATGAGAATCAGAATCACCTTTCTTGCTGAATAAAATAAATGTATAAAATAAATATAGGACTACAGCCATTAGGCTTAGCAGTGTTGGTGCAGACATGCAGTATCAGGCACATTATGCAGTTACAGCTGCAGAGCTATAATGAGAGTCTAATAGTTCACTGGACCAGATTCCCATAAGGCAGTTGTACTGAATAGAGAAGACTAAATTGGAGCATTGCATTATACAGGATGGTTAAAATTCCTGAGGCTGAAAAGTGTGCAGTGATCTGTGCAGTTCATTGAGTGTTGCACAAAATGATGTTATAAAATAGCAGTACTAGTGATTTTTTGTTATAAGATGAATGCAAATAATATAAATATGATAAACCTATTCAATATAGAGGAGATGATCAGTGCAAAGACTCAATTCTAATGGTCATATTTCATTTTAACATAAATTCTGTGACCAGGGTGAAGACATGAAGCTTCTGAAACACATGTGTGTGTGTGTATATGTGTGTGTGTGTGTGTGTGTGTGTGTGTGTGTGTGTGTGTGTGTGTCTGTGTCTAGCTCCAGTGATTACCCTCTTCATTGCCGCTATGTTGTTAGATTTACACACAAACAATACTGTGAAATGAGAATAGCAATTGCATAATGTGTCTGACACATATATTATTATTGTCAGTGTGTACTCTAAATTGGTAGTGAGTTGGAATGTCATAATCAATATACTGTAAATGAGTTGCACATATGGAAGTCAAAGCATGTTTGCTGTGAGATCATACTCTAAGGACCAAAGTCTCTCTTATACGCAAGCCCACCAACATTGTGCGGCCCTGTCAGCTGAAATATGAGTAGCCTGAGCTCCATTTACCATCAACAACAAGACTTTTATACATATGCATGTTCCAACTTCATTGCACAGTCATGTCTCCCCAGAGGGTGGCACTCTAACACAAATACCCTCTGCCGTCCACTCCTAATGACAGCCGCTGCTCCACTCTTTGTGCTCTGTGTGTGCATGTGTGTGTGTGTCCATGTGCATATTTGTGATTGAACAGAATGGACAGGATATGGCTTCTAGCATGTGTATGGGTATGTTTATCACTGTGCGCACTCTCCAACTTTCTGTGTTCACTCACATTCACATAAGTGAGTAAGCCACCTCATTACACTCCACTACCTTGGCTTACCTGTCATTCATCGCTACGAACACGACCTGACCTCATGTTTCTTTTGGAGCCACAAATGTCACCTTGGTTTAGATTGCCCTCCTGTCACCAGTGTGGAATAGAGAATAGAGAAGGGATGGAGAAGGGAGGTTAGGAACTAAGCCAAGCCATTGGGCCACAGCATGTTAACCTGTCAGCCCATTTTTCTGCCTGACCGGCCATGCCTCATTAAACCTAATGGAAGCTGTCACTGTTGCTCCCCCCTTCGGCCACCTGACTGGCAGGGACAGAGATGCAGGCAGAGCTCCAAAGAGGTGGCGAGTAAGGGGGAGAAAGGAAATACTGAGTTGAAAAATAGATTACAGGAAAGTGAAGTTAGAAATTGGTCCAAGAAATGTGGAGTGAGAGTCTGACCTGCAGTTTGAGAGTGAGGAAATGAGACGACTGTGCACAGAAGACAAAAGAAATCCAAATTTAGAGACAGACAGTAATGAAAGTGTTCATCAAGTGATCAGCATGTTGAGCAATTTGCAGTACATTTGTGTCTGAAGGCCACATTTTATTCTTTACAGTATCAACAAGCCTGCTTACGGAACCAAAATACAATATAATGTTATTTTATATGATGTATTATAAGTCCAGGAACCTTTTGTCTCTGTGCTATTTTAAAGGACTGGAACTTATAACTGTAGGGAGATAAACATGATGCAGACTGGTAATAGAATAGAATAGAATAGAATAGAATAGAATAGAATAGAATAGTAGTCATGAAACAAATGGATGGNAATAGAATAGAATAGAATAGAATAGAATAGAATAGAATAGAATAGTAGTCATGAAACAAATGGATGGCAGATCATTAATCTGCCTTGCAATTCTATTACATTTATTGTATATGTGAGACATTCTGTAACGTTTTCTTTTATCACTATTTTGCTTCATTATCTTGCCATTTGATCACTGCCACCCATTAGAATTTGATTTTCCCTGCTACAGGTGTTTTGTGGGGACAGTTTTTTTCTTGGGGTGTCCATATTTAATGTCAGACTGTAGAGCCCTTTGAGATTATTAATTTGATAAAGGGCTAAACAGTAAAATAACAGAAAATGAAAACAGAATATTTTCCATTCTCCTTGTGGGATTGTAAACATACATGTGAAGCAAAAGGTGTCTTCAGAGATGGTTATACCAACAAAATGTTTGCCTTGGGCCAAATATGTAGCAGACACACTGCATAATTTGCCCCTTTTAAAGAAAATAAGAATACAAGCAAGTCTGCAGTTTGTCTCTGCAAGCCATTTTTAATTGAATTTTGGAAATATTGAGTCTGTAATATTCAGGAGATCAGAATAACCTTAAGTAGAAAAGATAGTGAAGTCACTGGATTAAGACTTTAATAATGATAAGAATTAAATGATGATAGGAAAAAAATAAATTGCACTGGTGTTAACTTTCAAAGTTGTCTCCTCTAAACACAAAGAGTTTTTTGTACTTTTTAACTCAGAAATAACCTAAAAGTTATTTATCTCTAATAACAATAAGTCATTTATTTATACTTGATTTCAATTATTCATTTGTCTTCCTTTTAGGTATGAGAGGGTGACTGATGACAAGAAGAGTGATGATGAAGCAGACAGGGTGGAGAGGATGGAGAATGGCTGTGTGGCTCAGTACCAGAGCACCACACTCCGAGTCCTGACACACTTCATGGCGGATCCTGGAGAAGGAAGAGAAGCTTCAGAGGAGGCGGGGCCAGGGCAGCAGAACTTCCTGCTGGGCAGTGATTGGCAGGTGGATGTAACACAGCTAGTCAAGGATTCTCTGAGGGTGGAGGACCTGAAGGTTGCACAACTGCTGGAAGGCCAAGTCGTGATAGGACGCAGGGCTGGAACCACAAAACTACAGGTTGTGTGCGTGTGTGTGCGTGCGATGTGGGAAAGTCACACAGAAAATTCTGTGATTCAATAAAAGTTTACTTTTTTTCTGTGGAAAGAGATTAGATAAGAAATACAAAAACTCTTGAATTAATTAAGCTGAAAGGGAAAGTAGTTAAATAAGTGTTTTGTATATTTAAGGAGTAAAATTAGAATAGCAAAATGATTAAGACTCATTGTTTTGAGTTTGTTTTTGTTTTTTTACTGATTTTTACCATTTCACTTTTTTTGAAAGGAAAAAAAATTCTTAAAACTTTTTTCAGTTTTCACATTTTATGTTCCCATGTACCCAAAAGTTTTTTTTTGTGTTTTCTGCTCTGAGAAGACAGAATTTATCATAGTTTACAATAAATAAGGTCATGTGGTGATAAGGATAGCTTGCTGACAGCTTCTGCTAATAGAAACTGAAGAGAAAAATGGAGCGGAAATGCAATCAAGCTGCTTGCAGGACTGCTTCAGAGTAAGTAAAAAATAAAAATAAACACTGGAGGATCTTTAAAAATGCTATTTTTATAATTACCACCCATCCATTCTCCTATTTTTCCATTTCAAGTATACAATGAAAAATACCTTTTTTTTTTTTANCCTTTTTTTTTTTTATTTTTATTTTATTTTTTTTTTTTATAAAATACAGAAATAGTGAGCTCAAACAATGACCAACCCAACATGATGACCAAAAGCAAAGGGGGAAAAAAAGAAAAGGATTTGGAAAAAGATACAGAGAATGTGGAGAATAATGAACTCACAACAATCAAACCACATTGATCAGAGCATGGCACAAACACTTAAGCCTATCATGAGCTGACAGAACAACATGCCTTCATGGCACGTCTCTCTCTCTCTCTCTCTCTCTCTCTCTCTCTCTCTCAGAAAGACTCATAATCTTATTTATCTAATACTAGCACCAGGTCCTTGCACGAAATAGCACGTGTGCCTGCTCACGCTGTAAATCAACATCGATCTGACATTTACAAGATAGCACAACACAGAACACACATTGTTGAAGCAATGGACTGGAATCTAAATCTCTTCCTTTTTATTTAGAAATTGTGTAGTATAGGTGTCTGTGTGTGTGTGTGTGTGTGTGTGTGTGTGTGATAGACTACTGCAACACTTTATGAGAAAATGGTTAAGTAGAAGGACAAATGACTGAAAAGGCATCTTAAATTGCCCTCACACTTCACTGGGTTTGATATTGATAAAATGGCAAGATGTTGCCTTGGATGTACAAATTGAAAATGGCTGCAGTCATGTATGATCATTCATTTTCCTTTAAAAATATCATCTGTCTGATTGGGTAATTTCTTACTCGTCTGTGCAGACATTATATACTGATTTGGAGGGCAGTAGAGATAACATTTTAAACTGCAGCAAAATGCAGACTGTTACTCATAGTTTTCAATTTTTGTTAAAACCATATGCAGATAAATATTGAGGCTTTATTTTCCTGTTTTATTAGATTACATTGCATTTTAAGGTGTAGACCTGGACGTCAGAACAGCTAAGAGGCCCCTGCCAGAGAACCTGAGGCTGCAATCTGGTTCATAAGAGGTCGATGGGCCCTGAATAAAGGGCCCATCGACCCACTGACTTGAACATAGTTCTTGATGGATGGATGGATGGATGGATGGATGGATGGATGGATGGATGGATAGATAGATAGATAGATAGATAGATAGATAGATAGATAGATAGATAGATAGATAGATAATGTCTTTCTTTTGCCACAAAAGCCTGCACTCTCTCACTCCATCAATTTCTTGATTTTAAACACAGTCAATTAGCTCAACTCAGGAGTATTAACTATGGTGCTGGAGGACTGTGATGTTTATATTGCATTTGTTTCACACAGATTAATTCCAGTTCCTTGGAACTGACATCAATTAGAACTATCATCACTGAAGTAAGCAAGTACATGGTGAAAAATATACAGAATGCTACAGTGTATTCAGCTCTATCTCTCTCTCTTGAAATGCACATAATATAAATGAAGATAAAGGTTAACTCTGCACTCCAAAGCAGCCTTGATTTGTAAAGTTAATGTTTCCGTGGTTAAATGATCCATTTTCATTCATCACCACTTTTACTGTGCTGATACTGTATAAACAAAAAGCATATATATTTCACAAAAGTAGAAGTACCTAATAAACCTTGTAGCTCATTGTGAAACATTAAGTGTAATGGTAGTGTTTATTACAAACGAATATTACAGTACAAAATAATACCCAAGCACATGACATGGTGTGGGCAAGAAATCTCACATCACCGCATGTACTTATTACTTGAAGGTAGGATTAAACCATTTCTTTTCATTTCTGTGGTCGTAGTGATTTTATCTGCGCGTTTAAAATTCAAAGATGGAAATTTCGCGCTGTGGGAAGCAAAGGGAAAGGGAACGAGCCAAAGCAAAGGGAAGAAAACAGGGAAAGAGGTCTGTACAAATGAGCTTGTGATCAGTGCTGACAGTTCATTATGGCAGCAGTGCGGGGGCAGCTGGAGGAGAGACTGGAGCCCTAATTGGAGCGGATGGGAGGGATTCTCATCTCATCACAATATCACAACTATTTACATGCCTGCACCTCTGGCAACTCAGAGGCGGAGAATGTGTTAGTGCAGGCAGAGACTGTGTGCATGTGTGTTTGTTTCCTTTGAGCTGGTGTTTGTTATGTGGCTTGTTTATCTGTGCACAGTTGTTTGCCACGTGGTTTACATTACTGAATATGATAGAGTTTAGAATATTGTATTTATACTACACAAAAAATGCATGGACCCAATGGTAAAATGAATTGAGGTCATGTGCTTTCTTGTGGAATATTGATAATATCTCAACTATGAGGTGTCATCCAATCAAAGCTGTAGGTGAAAAGAGGTTATGTATGTGTAAATATGTGTTTTGAGATTAGTTTGTTTTTGTGTTATGCCTATTTTATTTTTTTGTTTGAGGATTATTGTTGCATTATTAGTAGCCAAAGTGGCTGAGTTTGAGAAATGAACCGGATCGAGGGCTAAGTAAAGTTACTCAACTGCTGTACTTAAGCAAAGTACTAATAATGCAAATCTGTATTGTGATTTGCTATATTTTAGGCATTAATTCCACTGCATTTTTTGGGAGATACCACACCTTTTTTTCAGTAGATGAACTAAAGAAAGGGTTTTTAACTAGGTTTCTCTCTTACTGCACTGTTAGTACATACATTTTACTTCTATTACTTGTTCACTTTAAATTCACAGTTAAATATCCCTATGCAAGACTTTTACTTTAATGGAGTATTTTTCTGGTGTTACTGTTTGTCTACCACTTGAAGAAACTATCTGTCCCTTGTGTACAAAACTCAAGCAACAGGATTGCTTGCAAGGTTCCAGGATTGGGCTCCTCATCACTGACAACATTGTCAATAATAGTGGCAACTGGCAAATTAGCTAATCCTCATCAATTGCAGGAAGTGACATTATGTTGGATCTTAATAGACTACCATGAATTGCAAGTGTCTGTGTGTTGCAGGTGCTGTCCCCTCTGTCATCGTCGGTCCTGGCTGAGAGGAGTATCAGGGTGCTGGATGACAAAGTGAGTGTGACAGAGCTGGGAGTGCAGTTGGTATCTGGACTCTCTCTGTCTCTGCAACTCAGCCCAGGGAGCAACAGGGCCATCGTCGCCACAGCAACCACACAGGAAGTCATTGACTCACTCAAACAGGTAATTTCTTGCATTTTTGCATAGTTTATCCTTCCTCAACCTCCCACAAGAAAGCAGAACCTGTCAATCTTGTCTTTGCCACCTGATAATCTAGACCAGGAGCTCACCCATTATACTTTTATTTGATTTACCAGTTCAGGGTCCATCCCATTCATACATTCATACATCCATCCATCTATCCATTTTCTATACCTGCTTATTCTGTGCAGGGTCGCATTAGGTTGAAGCCTCATAGAGACAGAACATACAGAGACAGACAAAGTCATTCATACTCATTTTACCACCGATTGGTAATCCAGATTTTCCAGTTCACCTGATATGTATAGTTTTTGGACAAAACCAGAGTTTCTGCAAGAAACCTGCGCAGTCACATTCAAACTCCAGAGAGAAAGGCTTCTTGCTGTGCCGCCTGGAGTCTGTTATGTTCTTTGTTATGTTTCCTTTGATAATTCATTCACTATTGATATGGTGCAGCAATCTCTTTGATTTGCATATCCAACCACTGAACAGCTCTGTTATTCTATAATTATAATTTCAAAAGGAACAGGCCTACTGTCTCTTCCCTGAGACAGAAAAGACTGCTTGGCAGTAATTTAAATTTCATTCTGTTTATCCAGCTGTTTGAGCCTTTCTACTGTAATTAAAGTAAAGCCTTACCTCTACTAGATTCCTAGCTTCATTCTTACAGAGAAGTAGGAAATGTGCAGTTCATTGGTTTTTTGGTTATTCTCAGCAATTTTTGGACAAGGTGTAACTGCCATTATACCTATTTCTCTCTCTCTTTCTCTCTCTCTGTGTGTGTGTGTGTGTGTGTGTGTGTGTGTGTGTGTGTGTGTGTGTGTGTTCTTAGGAGTCTCTCATCAGCGCATGGCTGCAGTTCAGTGACGGCTCCATGACTCCTCTAGACAACTACAACTCTGCCCACTTCATCCTTTCGGCCACCTCCTTGAATGAACAGGTGGTGGCAGTGCAGCACAGTGCAGCATGGAAGTGGCCTGTTGTTGTTGCCAAGGGAGAAGGTCAAGGTTCACTCGTGCGTGTTGAAATGAGCCCATCAGAGATGTGCCAGAAGGGGAAACGGCGTACCATTTTAGCCACTGGAATGGTAAAGATACAGGTAAGGTTTGGCCAACCTGAGCAGCCATACAGACAACCGGGAGACCGGCGAACTCGGCCTGACCCCCCTTATTATGGTGGCTCCATCTCTGACATGGAAACTGGGATAATTAATNGAACTCGGCCTGACCCCCCTTATTATGGTGGCTCCATCTCTGACATGGAAACTGGGATAATTAATCGTGGAGCTACTACTGTCAAGGGCCATGTCCCAATGAGGCCTAATGGGGGCCGTCTCTCTGCAAACAGTGGGGTGAGGGTCTCTGGTGAATTTTCAGAATTTCCAGACCAGGCAGACCTGCCTCGGAACCGTAACACTGAGGACGACTTGTTGCCATCCCACCGGGGCCTGACAGACCTTGAGATCGGTATGTATGCCCTGCTGGGAGTCTTCTGCCTGGCCATCCTGGTTTTTCTCATTAACTGCATCTCTTATGCGTATAAGTACCGCAGCAAGCAGCTCTCTCTGGAAGCCCCAGAAGCAATGCCTCATGCCCATGACTGGGTTTGGCTAGGCCAAGAGGAGGGGCTGTGTCTGCAGCAACAGCAGCAGGATGAGCTGGGGGGCACCCTGGAGGAAGGGAGTCAACTATTAAATGGAGGAGTCCAGCGTGGTAATAACGGCACGGGAGGATGCAGCTCGAGTGGGAGGGATCACAGAAACGAGTCTCTCAACTCGCCAACCACCAAGAGAAAGAGGGTGAAATTCACCACCTTTGCCAATGCCAAGTCCAGTAATGGATGTCCTGTGCTCAGCCCATTAGCACTAGTGCAGACCAGTGAGATAAAATGGGTATGTCCAGACATTGAACTCGGGGACTCACAAGATCTTAGGAACTACATGGAAAGGCTGAATGAGAATGCCATCAAGAACACTGCATAGGGAGTAGTGTGTGATTTCAATGAACTAAAGAGAAACTCACCTGAATGCCTTCAGAATAAAGAGATAGTGAGAGCTGGAGGGAGGCAAGGGAAGAGGAATAGAAAAACGAGTGCAGAGAAAAGACTGGAGCTGCTGTTAAACTGTACCTCATCATAACAACAGGACAGCGTGCTCCGCCTCTGTTGTTTCTGGCAAAACTCAATGGACTTCAGTGAGATATGACTTGCCACAACACCACACAGCATATTCAAGGAAAGGGGAAATGTGAACTAGATATTGTTGCTAAAATTAAATGTATGTTTCTTGTCTTGATTTCAGTACAGTTTTACTTTTTAATTCACCATTTACTTTGTTTTAATTTACATTTTGAATCATTCCGTTTTAATGTCGTATTTGATGTATTTTTTGAGCTTCATTGCTATATGGCCTGTACCACCCATCAGCAGTTATAGAATCTAGGAGAGAAGCTGAAAGCAATTTGTATTGTATATAAATGCACAGTTTGAGTTGGAGGTATTATATGTATAGTAACATTTTGTAAAGTGCTGTTTTATTTTATTTATATATTTATTTTTTATTTATGTTTGGTCTCCAGAAACCAGATCTGTGCATGTTGTTATTATAGAGGCATGTGTGTCTGATCTGGTGCCTGAAATGAAAGTGTGTAGATACCTCCTAAAACTCCTGGAGACAGTTCAGTATTCATTCATAGGTTTTAATTAATATATTTGTTAAATGTTTTTGTTATCCTACACTTTCCCTTCTTATGTTCTTGTTATTTGATTGAATACAGACTGATATTTTGATCTTAAATCATGGAAAAGTTTAAATCTCAAAAAGTGATCAACATCATGAGCATCAGTAGACAATCACAGAAATATGACCCCTCATTTATAATGTTCCATAATAATCAGTTAACTATTTGTATGGCTTGTATTAGTTGGAGAGCAGTATGTGCACAAACAAAATAAATTTCTTAAGATAATGTATTTGAGTTTTTGGGACCTAAAAAAAAAAAAAAATGCTGAAAATCTGACTTTTACTCCATATGTCAGAATTAGTCAAGTTCATCCTTTTCTATCTCTGTTTTCAAATTGGCTGCTGGACTAATTAAAAGTGAAGGTGACTCTTCTTCATCATGTGAGTTATTGGTCTGTCTGTTTTATTTGTCTCTCAGTCTGCCTAGTTTTGCCCATCTGACTGGTTTATGTGAGTACACAGACTGGGGGCTTCATCAAATATAAAAATGAAGTCCTCGTGTTGACAGTCTTTGCATCTGCCAGCAGAAGCGGGAGAGATAAATCATCGTGCACATATCACCACATCCGCTCAAACCACCACTACATTCAGATAGTCATGTATTTTCGCTGCATAATACCGTGAGGAGAATTTTACTAAGTGTAATGAGATTTAGATAAAGGTTATTTAGCATGAGACAACAGCAAAAGAAAGGTCATTTACACTTAGTCTAAAATGTGTACAACAATAGTCACAGAAAATAGTACTAATATATCATAACACAGCAAACCTATAGGTTCAGTTAAAAGTCTCAATCAATACTTCAGGTTTAATAAAGTACAAGAAACAAAAGCAACAATTTTCTCAGTTAAATTGATGGTATCAGCATGATAACACATACTGAGCTGTCCTAATATAAAAGAAAACATAATGACTCAGCTGAGGAACCACAACTCTGCTTCTCAATGTGGCATTTTGTGTTGATGCTTAACTAAAGAGAGATTTTGTCAGTGGACAGGTGTGATTGTGCCATTGCAAATACTACTAAAAGCAGCCAAGTGGACTTGAGTTGCATGACTTAGACTCCACTTGGACAAAGGTCACAAAAAAAAAAGACTTGCAAATGATTGCAATGACTTCACTTGGAGCCTTTTGACACACAAAAATAAGCAAAAATAAAAGAATTTGTCATAATCTCAGCTAAAAAAAAAAAAAAAAAAAAAAAAAAAAAAAATGGTAGAGAAGCAGTGACTTACAGAAAGACATTTACCTCCGGTCAGGAAGTCAAATAGACAGTTACTAAAAACTAATATTTTCCTCAAGTAATAGGCAGAAATCAGGTAATAAACATTTTATTCTCCTGCATTATACAGTGTAATATAAGACCTATGAGGATCATTTGTGTAAAGTTATCGACTATTAAATGGGTTTAGGCCAAGCGTGTCAGTGACCTGAAGTGCTTCTAACGCTCTCAGACAATTAGTCTTTTTCTACAGGATACAGACAACTCCCCTTTCTAAAAGGCCAACCTAATTAGGGATTACTTAGTTCAGTCTTATTACATGTTAATGTGGCATTTTCTATGCAGCTTGTCTAGGCAACTTATTGCACCTGCATGTAACATATAATTTATGCCCAAATTGAAGGAATCTGAGCACCTATGGATGAGAGTTGTTCTTGGGTTACTAGGGCAACTCTAAGGATTTTAAGTGCCTGAAAAAAAAAAAAAAAAAAAANAAAAAAAAAAAAAAAAAAAAACAGGTAAATTGAGTGTCAACCATTATACATACATATCTGGCAGAAAATACAAAATATTTTCATTTAAAGAATGTATGTTATTCATTTTGGAATGAATCTCCGTTGAGAAACTCAGACAAAAATGTATGTGATACATAGATGAACACCTTACACAGATGCACGGACAATAACATTAATTAATGCACTGAAAACTGAAAAATAATGATATTCTCCAGATTCTCTTTCCCTTATTCCAATTTCCTGACCATATAACCTCATATCACTTGCCTTGCTGCTGTTTCTCTCCTCTCTTCCCTCCTCTCTCCTCCAAGCAATCACTGCTGATCTCAGTTTTTGGCAACAGCTATTAACTCCAATCAAACATCAGGCTGCCTACATCCTTTTACCCCTCTTTGCCTTGATCCATCATATGTAAAAAAAAAAAAAAAAAAAAAAAAAAAAAAAAAANAAAAAATAATAATAATAATAATAATAATAATACAGATTGTTATTTTTGTTTTCCAAAATCTTGACATTCTAATAAAAATCTCAAGAGACTTCCATATCATATTGAAGCCAAACACCAGATTCCACTCACTGAGACATCTGTAGCAGTGTGTCTTCCACTTTTCGGTCTTAACCCTTTAACACGTTGTGCCAATGTTCTCGATGCTGTCAACTGCCAGGTACTCCTCACTGTGCACACAAAGATTTCCAGGTCTGCTCCTGAACTAACCGACAGCTCTGGTCAGATATAGCAGACCCCTGTCATCATTACATCCTTCTACACTGACATTCACTTCAGCTCAATTTTGTGCCAATACACTATGCCACACTTTGATCTCACTCTACAACTTTTCCTACTGTTGCTATGCCAACCAAACTCAACACTACTTTCTCTTTTTATTTTTTCATGTCTGTATATGTAGTTCTAGTGTGTGCAAGACTGGCACACACCATTGAGTATATACACAATTTAATCTTGCAACAGACNGTGTGTGTGTGTGTGTGTGTGTGTGTGTGTGCATGAGCCACCACCAGTCCTCTTTGTAGGAGTTCATTAACATGTTTATTTATATCTAGAAGTTTAAGTCTGTCAAAGAGGAGGATCACCAAGAGGGAGAGAGAAAAACAGAGACAAACAGGAATAAAAGTAAGTGAAAGGCAGTTTAGAGGTTAATGTTGTGTTGCTCTGTGCAATGAACCCATCTGGCCTCAAATCTCTAGGATAGCAGACCTCCTGCCAGCACTGCACCACTCAGCAGCTCACAGCTCAGCACCAGTGTGTTCAGTCGGGGAAGCGACCCAATGTCCCATGGAGAGCAGAGGGCCCTCCAGCCACACAGAGACCACACAGCCAGACCGACACTCCACAGCCACAGAAACACCCAGAAAGCAAAACTCCCCAGACACAGAGAAGCCTCCGAATCATGGAATGGATCCAGGCCAGGAGGGAGGCACCAATTTGCACCCCAAGGCCGCATGGGCCCACCCCCAAGCACACAAGNCCCCCCCCAGAAGTACATGAGGTGCCTGCGGGCCCAGGTAAGCGGGCAAGGAGGGCAGACGCAGGCCCACAAGGGGGGAGCTCAGCCCTACCATGCACAGGCCTACATCCTGCAGGGGCCACCAACTAGCGAGGGGGGGGTGCACATCCACATCCTTTTGCGCAAGAGGGCCCGCCAAGTCAGTGGCAAATCCTACCCAGACGGGGCACCGAACCCTCACACCCACAGCCCAACCAACAGGGCACAGACCACCTAGACAGCACTCCTCCACTCCAGCCCAGCTAGAGCCCAACCCCCCACCCCAACCAAGTCATGTGGGCCACCCCCAGGCTGCACCCCCACCCACAGCCCATCTACCCAGGGCTGGCCATACCCCCATTCCTGTTCTCGTGATTTTTCACTTTTCTTCCTTTATTTCTTTTGACATGCAGGTTAGGGCGAATATTGCCAATTACTTTGCTGAAGTCACTAGTTATCTATCTGCTAAAAATCTCAAACCCGTCTCTTTATCACTGCAAACCGCATGACTCCTGCTAGACTGACAAACTATCTGGTGTGATTCTACACATCTGACCTTCATATTCTAGCTTTTATCTGATCATAGGTTAGCCAAACTTCTGCGAGCAATTAAAGACAGAAGACACAGTAGTAATTCTGTTATGAAGAGGTTGAAGTCTCCTGCAGTGGCCTCTTATGCTTGAGTTCATGGGTACATTATGCATCTTTTAAATACAGTACTGTATGTGAGTGTGTGTGTGTACTCATATCAAACATAATGAAGCATTGCTGCTGTTGAATTTCATGAAGTGACATGATTTATTTTGAAAGCAATATGGATCCAGTCTAAAAGGTATAAGAGATATGAGAGTTGCATGAATTCATATTGATTAGTGTGTGTGTATGTGTGTATGTGTGTGTGTGTGTGTGTGTGTGTGTGTGTGTGTGTGTGTGTGTGTGTGTGTGTGTGTGTGGTATACTGAATGCTTGTTTGTCATTGTGTGGGTGCAGATAAACTGAGAAGAATCGTGTGGTTTTGTGTGCCTTTGTCCATGCACGTGTCTGTGATTTATGGGTTCGACTCCTGCAACTAATCAGGTTTAAGTGAAGTATTGTTTTCTTCTTTCTCCTGATGCTGAAACACCATTCTGGGTCGGGATGAAGCAGACAGCCGCTGATGAGCCCCTTTTAAAAGGTGCCTGTTGACCTGGCTCTTTCTGCACTTGTAAACAATCCAATGCAATGAAGTGAGATAGATCAGGCCTTGGAGAATATCAGGATAGAGAGAGCTGAGGCAGCCCTGAAAAACAATGAATAGTTCATTAAGGGAAATGAATCATGGCATTTTTAGCAACGTGCAGTTGATCATTGGAAATCCCTATGGTGATGGCCTTATTGAGCTGCTGGTAGAGATGGGGCTGCAGCTGTTAACGCACTTGCTTCCAAACACACAGCGCCCCTTCTCCTTTTCTCTGGAATTTATTTTTTGCTTATTTTATCTCTGATGGTATTTTTGTTTTTAGGTCTGTGTTTTTCCAACGTCCTAGGGGGGAATGTGTATTCTGGGTCCCTGAAGTGATAATGATGGCTTGCTTGCTAGTTTCTTTGTTCTGCAGCTCATTGCCATGCTGACAGACCAAGCTGGGAGTTTCACTGTTGAAAAAAAGTTTTTGTATAGTTGGGAGTTCAGGAATCATGAATAGAGGCAGATAGCTACTGCTTTGTTAGCTGCATTGTTGCATGAATTGTGTTGTTCTTAAAGGACTCTGCTGGTGATTTTGCATGTTTGAGCATAATAAATACAACCATCATACACATGACATTAAAGTGCAAACCATTTTTTGAAAATTACAACTGTAGTGGTAAATATTAGAATTGTTTTTCCTACTTTCTAGACTGCCATAGGTGTCAGTTCATTCCAGCATGCCTCAAAAATCAACTGATAGTGACTTGAAACATGTTTGAAATAGGTAATCCATCACAGTGAACAAGATGTTCATTTTTTTTTTTTTTTTTTTTTTTTTTTTTTTTTTTTTTTTTGTCAAAGTAACGTAATTTTAGTATTACAACACAAATTCAACAGAAAGTACATAGAAGAAAGCATCTGTCTCTTGGGACTATATTTCTCCACCATGAAATATAGTTTTTTGTTTTTTGTTTTACAGAGAAATGAAAATGATCATGCCTTCTGAAATCGTGTGTAAATGTTGGCGGGCAAAAAATTAAACCATGAAGGGGGAGTGCATCACCTGAACGTTGGATTCTGAAAGATTAGAGGAAAATAATATGAAAGCTAAAACCTGATTTTATGTTTTGGAAAATGGTTGGCAGTAATGTAATATGTATGCAAGTAGTATTTATTGGGCTCAAGCATGCAAAATCACCATTATGGTCCTTTAAAAAAAATTTAATTCCACTCTATGCCTGTCACCAGAAGCAGCAGTGAAGGAAACTTAAAACTGACAGTGGCTATACTTTATTTAGCAATAAAAAGAAGGCAGAGAAGGAGATTTTGTCCTATAAATCAATAGGAAGGAAGATGGGAAAGTTTCACTGTGTTGCTCCAGCAGCAGAGTAAATAATGAAGGAAGCAAAGCAAATGTTGAGCTCTGGCTGTTGGCTCTTCACCAATGACTACCAGACATGTGTTATTTGGACCATTTATGTCCAGAGGGAGGTATCAGAATTAGACAAAAGATAAAGCTTTTCTTGGGGGCCCACAGAAAGAGCCTGAATCACCATTTCTTGAGCCTTGCAAGACATCTTTTTCTCCTTGAAAATTAAGTATACTGCTGGGGCCTTGAAGGAACAATTCACTTGCGGATGAAAAGTTTGTGATTTTGTGACTCATTGTCAACCCAGTGCAATTATAAATGGAATTTTTATATGAACATAACATAAAAGACAGAAAGTCAGCTGGTGCAGCCTTGTTTCAGCCTTTTCTAAAAACAAATTATATGCCGATGTTGTGTGGAGTCAATAACAACCAGAAAAATTACTCCAAAAAAGCTTGTGCATCATAATTCAAGTGTTCTTAAATCAAATGGCTGGATATCCTGATTTTCATATTCTCTTTCTTGTTGCACTGAAAAGGATTGCATCCCTCTGGCTGTGCCCTCCACAAGCAGCAGAGAGACAGTAAGCAAAGTTGAATGCAGCATAAATCAGTTGTTGATGATGGACTGCCCATGTCCAGCCTGATGTAATTGCCCAGCCTTAACCAGGATGATGGATGCAGACCCTTCAATGACAAGAGCAGAGAGCATGACTAACTTAAAACACTATGGTGAGGGGATAAGAAGGATTATATTTTCTTCCATCTGTGAAGATAATTCAGATGTTCAATATCTGAATCATATGAAAAGCCACCAGAGGCCTTTGATAAAAAGGTATCAGAGCCCTTAAGCATTCAGGGGAGTTGATAATAAATCTACTGTAGTGAAAGCCTGCTGGGTGGAAGGGCCCTGCAGTAAGTAAAATGTGGACTTGCCATGGGTCAGTAGCTCTCGCCTTTAAGTATCAAAATTAAATGTGGAACCAGCTTGAGCCTTCATTCCATTGTCTGTGACATCCCCTAGTGAGAGGGTGTGTGTGGCAGCATTCAAGTCTGAGGATTCAGAGCTTCAGCTGTGCAAATTGCTTCGCCAGGTTTCAAACCTTCAGTTGGCATTTTCCTGCACAAGCAAGGCAACCACCTGCTGATGTCCCACAGTGAAAAGCTGAGAAAAGACACAAGCTGCAACTGGAAACCACAGAGAAAGACCAGCTGGAGTCAGACAGCACTACACTCACCCAGAATCTCATGACTGGGAGCTTAAGCATGGGGAAATGTGGGACCAAGTGAGCTACAGCCCACATTTACATGATGACAGAACTACCTTGAAAATTATTTTTACATTTTATTAACTTGGTTACGTTCTAAAAATAAAAAAAATGTTTTGATGAAGATTCTCAGTCATTCAGGTGG
>VXCM01000895.1:0-13048 GCA_014773175.1 Lucifuga dentata
TGTTGTTCCATCAATATATTTGTTTAGCAAATTACCTGTTTTTCTGGGTATTGTCATAGTATTCCTCTGATTTTCAAAAAATAATCCACGTACCAGTACCGATAAACATGATATTTATTTCAGCAGCTGATTACCGTAACTGACGGAACACGGCTTACTGGCCGCCACAAAATGTGCTGGATAAGATGTTTAGCCAGGAAATACATCATTTTAAGATATGATTTATACTATTTTCTATGGGTAGTGGTAATGGGTAGTATTTCCAGCTGACCCGATTTGCGTTGTGAAATTTGGTATAAAAAACCCCAAAAACCTCAGCTTATACTTGAGTATATACGGTAACAATGGAAGCCAAAGCCGCAACATAGCATGTTTGTAATCATCAAATATAAGTTCCATTTCTCATACAGATGAATGTATGGTATAGTGATCAGCATCTAATAGTGATGGTCTTCATGGCCGTTTTTACATTCAGCTCATCCTTCACAAACAAAACCTAAGGCCTGTTAATGAGCTCCTGATGCTCTCAGTCAGAATCTGGTGTGGAGAACAATAGCTATACAAGCATCCAATAAAATGTGGCCTTGTTAAGCAGCATTATGTACTCCTATATTTACAGTAGCTTGTGTGTGGCGCAGGCAGCATCTATCTCATGCAGGAGGCAGGACACATTACATAACCAGCATATGCTTGTACTACCTTGTAGACTATTTGTTGTATTTCCAATAAACCATACCTTCTCTGTGATCAGCTCATAACCAATTCTAACTTAGATCTTGTAATTCTGCACTAGTTTTACTCATTCTGCAGCTTTTCAAAAAGCTGTTTGTTCTGAAACGCTTTGAACATGTGGCAGATAACAAGCCTGCAGACTTTACTATGAAACATAAAACTATAGGAAACCACATTATATATATATATATATATATATATATGAAGGCAATGGAAGACAGGAAAAGAGCACAATGAGCCATTTCAGCGTTCTGTCTCCCAGATGTCGATGTTTGTAATACCTGAAATGAGAATACTTTAAAACTTTGACCTTTTCCTCTCTTTTCCTACAACTGATGCTACAGTTGAAATGAGGATCACAAAGTAAAGCTACTACACGGAAATATTTTTTTTTTTTTTTTTTTTGGGAAAGGAAATAATTAAAAAGCCACTCAATGCTAACACCTGTTTGCTATACAACTCAAAAGCAAAAATCCACAATTCATTAGCTGCTGCCATATGGAATATGACAATCACAACTTTCTTTTAAATGACCCGTATCTTTCACATATGCTAGGACATGAGTCATGCTGGAAAGCATTGCAATTTTTCACTATATATGGTGATAAAATTTTGTGGTCTGATTAATGCACAGGTGTGAGACCACTTCGGAATCTTGGAAAACTACAAGGAAAGGAGAATGGAAAGTAGATGATTTTAGTGCCAAAGCCTCTTTTCTCTTCCCTCTGTTGGCCTCTCCAAAAAAGGCTAAAGTTCTGCAATAACAAATCAAATTTAGACATTTTGAGATTTTCAGAAAAATACCAGTCTCGCTCTCAAATACCAAAGTGGCGTACCCTCTTGTGTTTCAGCCGAATACATGTGGTTAATTGTCATAGTGAATTAAGATTGGGCTAATGTGGGTTTTAGCAAGCCAGAGGTTATAAAGGCAACACTGGGATGTGGTCAGCGAGGAAAAAATTTGGACTTGGATTTGGAGAGAGAGAACATACTGGGATTTATTTGTACCATACAAGGAGAATAAGAGAGTATCCTGGATTTTCCCCAGCTGAACGCTAAGCTGTGGTGGCTACACAAAGATGTCTGAAGCGTCCAGTAGAGAAATAAGAGGATAACTTGGCCCGGCATGGTACAGCACACATTCTGACCCAGAACTACTAGTGACTGACCCCAATATAAATTTAGCAAGGCGTTTCTATACAAACCTTCTTTCCGCTTTACCGCTTCGGTACACGCAGCACAGAAAACACGGATATAAAAACAGGAACACTCATCGCAGCACACGAAACAGCTTTCAGAGGCTTGATTGATAAGTTCTGAGCCTCAAAATGTCAAAGCAGTTGGTACCTCAGTTAAGGTTTTTATTTTTTTACCTGTATCTGTTGGTTGGTTAGCAGGATTACTTGAAAAGTTTAGAACCGATTTTGATTAAACTTGATGGAAGGGTGGGACATGGCCAGAGGAGAACCCATTAAATTTTGTCAGATCTAGGAATTTTTAAACCATTCATTAAATTGAGAGTGCTGGCGTTTTTCAATGTTTTGTCAATCGCAACAAAATCAGACATTCATCTCATGATAGACAATGTAAATATATAAAAATACATACAAAGTATACAGCATGTGCTCACTTTATGCATCTGGCTCAGAACTTACCAATCAACAGTCCTATATAAAACACTTCTCTGAAATGTTAAATGAATCATTGCTCAAATCCAATGGCTCTTTTATTTTCAAAAAGCTTCACTTAAGTATTTACATTTTGTGCAAAAACATTTAAAGGTTTCAAGGACTTTACATTGTAAGTTCAACCTCAAGGCACATACATGGAACAACATCAATATTTTATCATGAGAACAGAAATTCAACTTTGGTTCCTAAGAAACGCTTTGTGTGGATGGTTAACTTAACACTGCGATGTCTTACTGAGAAGCCTGACAGCCATTTTACATGCACTTTAGATTTCCAAACCACACGAGAACCTTCTGGATGTTCAAACTGTATCTCTGGGTGAAAATACTTGATAAGTTTAAGTCCAAAACCTTAACAAATTCAGGAAGTAAATGAAAGAATATGAAGCTAACACAGCACTTGAATGAATGTTGCTGTCTAATATGTATTTGCAGCGAAAGGATTTACCTCCAGGAAGAAAAGCGGTGGGTTCAAAGAAAGACTTATTCGGTTTCAACCACTGGAGTGTTTTGTCTGAACTGACCTCTCAGTGATTAAACATAATCATTCCAACGTGAATCAATGAGCTTTAAGGGAAATTACTTCTCGGCACCCTGAAATAGTAATAAACCGACGCTAGCATTCTGCCTAAGTCTGTAATATGTTTTGTGGAATTTCATCGGTCACGGCAAAGCGACCGACCGTGTTCTTTCATCAAGCAAGTAGAAAATGAAGAGTAATGTTACGCTGCAAAACAAGCAACAAAGCTGCTTCCAGCCTGATTCATTAGCCATGCACGCTTACAGTCTGGCTGCACAGATAAACAGTCTCGTTAGCTACTGTATGTCACGCTTGGTGTTGTTCCTCCTGTTACTGCTGTCAATGTGGCGGCGATCTGCTGTAGAAATGTGCTTTCTGGTCCATTCCTCTCCTCATTTCTAACTCGCGCTCTCTCTCGCTCTCTCATTCGGCGCTGCATTAAGGCAAATTTCAATCTCGGTTACACATTCACAGACGGGAGATAACATATGTTGCAATAGCTCGACCTGACTTGTTTGTTAACCGAGTTAAAAGAGGGGTTTCATCTGGAACAACCGAAACAATGTCAGATGTGAAAGGGTCAAATGTTTCTGCGTGAGATTATGTTCAGCTGGTACAGAATGCAGCAAAGCACACAGGTACGTTTAAAAAAAAAAAAAAAAAAAAGCTTCATGATCAAGCAGGGCAGGTCGCGCAGCTTGATGCATTTTGATGGGCAGCATGGATTGGGTGTGCTGATATGTGAATATTAGTAGAAAAAAAGAGGTTAAAATAACAAGAGGAAACACTTTGATAACCACAGAAGATCTAATAAAACCAATATGTAGATAAATCTATCTTAACAAGTGATTTATTCAAGTGTTAAGACTTTATTTTGCCAGTGGGTGTTGGGTTCAGACTACACGACTCCTGTATCTTCCTGTAAAGTTTCATTGTTTTTTTCCGCCTGCTTCACTACACGGCTCCTTTTTGCACACCTGGCCGTTCGAGGCGAGGGAAGCTCTCTTTGAATTGCCTCTCCTGAGGTTTCTTTCATTTTTTTCTTATATAAGGGGATTTTTTTAGGGAGTTTTTCCCTTGTCTTCCTATAGGCCGGGTTGGGAAACATTGATGTATGGGGTTGTAAAGCCCTTTGAGACATTGTGATATTGGGCTGTACAACTAAACTTGACTCGACGATTTGAGCCACGATTTTCCACTCGCCAACAGTTTTTGGATGTCATCAACAAAAGATCAAATAAAATCAGCACTCACTCCCATGTGCAACAATGAAATTACTAAATTTAACCGACTGAACATGCAGCTACATGGAATAAAATACATGTCTCTGCCAGGGAATATAGTCTCAGGAGAAAACTCATTTTACCAGAGAAATTAAAACAACCATGCCTTCTACATGCCAAACAGCATGTTAGCAGAGAAAACACTGAATTTTAAGGCAGATAATCTAAGCATTTTATTTTGAAAGATTAGAGGATTTGGCAAAATAACACAAACACTAAAATACAGTTTATATTTTGAATATGGTTGCCAGTAATGTAATGTATACAGGTAGTATTTATTCGGCTTAAACATGTAAAACTACTGATATGGCTGAATTATGGCAGCAAGTGACATGTTAAAACAGATTTACAATATTATGTCCATGTTATAAATGTTCTCACATTGTCATGGTTAAGCAGAATTTAAAAAATACTGGGGCTGTATATATATCACCTAAGATGTGTTTGTGATCTGAGCTATTGCTGGAATTCTAAGTGCAGCTGGATAATCTTCAACACTCCGTATGAGCCCTTTAAATCGGTTTTACCCTAAATGTTCTGCCTGGTGTGTTTCTATGTGTTTTACAGTCGGCGTTGAAGCCCCCACAAGGAGTTAACACACTCATTTGCTCTGTGTTTTCTCTGTTTCTGTCTCTCTCTCCCAGTGTGAGATCCGTGCAGCCAAGTGAAAAGCAGGTCGGCATATTTTTCTCCCTTTTTTGGACGAGGATTATGAAGAGACGGGAAGGGGAGGAGGCAGAGGGGTCGACGGTGGAAATTCTTTAAGCTTGGCCCTCAAAATAAAATCTTGTCAAATCAAATAAAGTCTTCTTAAGAAGTGCATAATGAAGACTTCACATCCAAAGAGCTGCCGACACCGCTGAGAGCTGAAGCATGAGAGACGTGTTTTAACCGAGCCCATGCAGGGATCAGAGAGCGAGAGACAGACGGGGAGAGCGAGACAGACAGGAAGAGGGGGCATACAGGGTGAGACTCATCAACGAAGGCTCTAATGGAGTTTGTTGTGAGGAGAACAGGTGCATTGTTCAGGTGAGCAAACCATAAATGAAATAGACAGTCTCATAAATGTAGACAATAGAATAAATGATGAGAAGCTGAATGAGCTTGCTCAGTCACAAACACGCACTCATGGGCACGGGTATGAACTTTCCATTATAATTCACTCATTTATCAAAACTCCTAATGAATGAGGGGACAAGGGTGAAATAAGTGGGTGTGTAATTAGCATTGCACGTGTGTGTTTTCTGAAAATGCATCACCCTTTATCTCTCTCCTGCTCCAGTGCACTCATTCAAGAGGAAAAGGAGCCTTTCCCCCATGACGGACCATGGTGGTGAAAATCCATATCATTTAGCCAGCAAACATAGAAAATACTGTTAGTTTTAAATGATTCCACATCATTAAGTGGCTCGATGAGCATTAATACTCTAAACAATGCTGTTTGAGCATGAGTAATGCTGTCTGGGTAACGGACTCCAGGGGAATGCAAGAGGTAAAGTGATCTCTCTCTCTCTCTCTCTCTCTCTCTCTCTCTTCCTCTCTCTCCCCCGCACAGGCCTGCCCCCTTGTGGCTTGACTTGCCATAACCATCTGACTGAAGACAGAATATGAAGCTGAACAAATTAGGAAAGTTCTTTAAAAGGATCCGTAAGTCTCAGCACGTTCATGGAGATCATTTGCAGCAATAAACCTTTCTTGCCATCTAAGCTCGTGTTAATAATTACACCTCCTCGCCAAACAAACAAATGCCGTGAAAACAACGCATCGTCTTTCAGAGGTTTTCCAAAAGCGTCTCTTGACTAAGCTCGCCTTTGTTCTATCATAAATGAACTGAACAGAGATGCGTTTAGGTTTAAGGCGCTTTTGGGAAATCTCAGCGTGAGCTTTTCAACAGCACTGATGACATTCTCTCTACACACCTTCCACAATCCCTCCCATGTGACTTTTCTACCATCACTTATTTCCTGTAATGGTTCATTATTAAGAAAGTGCACTTTGATTCATTTTCTCCTCTCTTCTTTTTTTTTTTTAACAACATGCCACCTATGAACCAGCGCTATTTTTCCAAAGCGCTCTAATCAGCAGTGTTTGTATTTCCCCAGTGCTGTGTTGTCTTTACTCCTGTTCTGTCACACCAAGAAGGTTTGCAGTGTTTCAAGAGCAAAAAAAAAGAGGCCATATTTTGCTTCTGTGGTTAGCAAAGAATTCCAGCCCTCTAAGCGCCAAACAACTCCGAGGCTGACGGCGATCGTCAGAAGCTACACCCAGGGTGCCGTGATTGTACAAATCCATGTTCATGTACAGTACTGACCATTAAAACAACTTCCAAAACCCTGCTGGTTATAAAAATAAAAAAAAAAGAAAAAAAAAGAAAGAAAGAAACACTCTCTTTTACGAGGAATAAAAAAGATAGCAGAGAATTCCCACATTATTATCCACAGTATAAATTACATCATAGACAGAACTTGGAAATATATATAATACAGTTATATTTCACTAGATTTTTTAAAATGTTTTTGTTGCCTACACAAACTGTGTATGAGTGTTTCTGTGTTTATGCATGTATGTGCATTGGTAAGTGTTTCGGTTATGTATGCATGTATGTGTGTGTGAATATGTGTGTGTGTGAGAGCTGCTGTACTACTTGTTGCTGCATCACGTGTGGCAGAACTCTGTACTGGGCACGTTGCTGCTCTTGCAGTAGGCTATGCTGTTGTTACTGAGGTGACAGTCTCTAAATCCAATGCCCCCGTTGGGTGTGTAGATGGGCTGAATATGGAAATCGCCCTTGAGCAGCTGCTCATTGTTCAGTGCCACAATCTGGAAACTGGTCTCAGTCATCTCCAGAATGGAGTTATCCTTCTTGGTTCCAGCCTCGCAGTAGTCATCTTTTCTCCTGCCCCGGTTGTATTTCCACTTGGTCGAAGACGACCGGTTCTTCTTGTGCATGTGCCAGCAGAACAGGCTAAGTAGTGTTACCAGCACGATAAGCACTGCCCCACCTATGATCCCAGCCAATAGCAGCGTGGAGTTAATGTCCTCCTGAGCAGCCTTCTCTGAGCTGGTAGGCTTGATAGTGGAGGCCGACTTGGTCCTGGCCTCAGAGCATATAGTATCCTCCCCGGGCCTGTAGGAGTTGAGGGCGTCCAGCACATGCACACAGATCCGGTACACAGACCGCGGCTCCAGGTTGGTCAGGCTGATACGCCGCTGGTCCCCGCTCACCGTCCGCTCCCGTGTGCCTTCGTTTCTTTGGCTTTGGCCCCTTTTAACCCAAGTGACCTTGTAGGCTGTGACGGTGAAATAGGAAGCCCAGCTCACTTCGATGCAAGAGGAGTTGAGCACATGGAAGGAGATCTGGAGAGAGTCCTCGTAAGGAGGCAGAGGCCCAGAAGGATTGTTATGGATTGGAGGTAAGGGAGGGGAGGGTGAGTCAAAGTAGTAAGGAATGGAAGTGGTGATGAGGGTGGTGAACATGGTGGTGATAGCAGTGGTGGTGGGTGGGGGAGGAGGAGTGGAGCGCAGGGTGGGCCAGGGTGGCTGGTCCTCATCGACGGGGCACTCGATATTATCCAGCGTGAGCTCTCTGATAGCCATGCCACGCACCTTCTCCGGACTCATGCACATGAACCCTCGGACGTTGAGGGAGGACGGCAACGACTTCAGCCACACCACAACCCATTTGACGCTACAGTCACAGCGCCAAGGGTTCGTTCGCACGGTGAGCTGTCTCAGACTCGACAGGCTGTCAAACACTCCCTGCGTAAGTGTCTGAAGCTGGTTACTGGAGATATCCAGTTTTTCCAGCCTATGGAGGCCAGAGAAGGCTGCCACAGGGATCTGGTCTATCTGGTTCTCCTGCAGGCTGAGTTTGACCAGTGACTGGCCAGGTAGGAGAGGAGGGGGGAAGGTGAGTGAATTACGGGCCAGGGCCAACTCACGAAGGTTAACCAGATCCTGGAAGGTCCCCGGTGCAATGCCCTCATCCGTCAGCAGGTTCCCATCCAGCAGGAGGCGCTGCAGGCGTGTCACATTCTGGAAGGCCTCCTCCGCAATGACAGCAATGCGGTTCTCATCCAGTCGCAGCTCTTTCAGGTCCTCAGGAAGGCCAATGGGAACACTGCTCAAGTGGTTCTTGGTGAGGAAGAGGAGTTTGAGGCTGACAGCCTCCCTGAAGGCCCCTTCTTCCACCCCCACAGTGGAAATGGAGTTATCATCAAGGTGCAGCTCCTCTAGTTGGGGCAGCTTGGCCAGGGCTGCCCTAGAGATAGTTTGGATGTTGTTCTCCTGGAGATGCAGAACCCTGGTGTTTTTGGGCAGGTTGATGGGGAATTCGTCCAGCTGGTTACCATAGAGATGGACAGTCTCCACAGATTCCACATTATGAAGTTCCAAAGGGAAGCCAGCATTGTTGATCTGGTTGTTATGAAGGAACAGAACCTTGTACCCTTCCTGTATCCCCAGAGGCACTGATGTCAGGCTGCGCTCATTGCAGTACACAAACGGCTTGTCACAACGACACTCCTCCGGGCAAGAGGCGACCGGGCTAAACTGCATTTGGAGGCTTAGGATGACAGTCAACCAAAATTGCAAGAATGAAGCCCAATCTTTATTCCAGGGTCCAACCAGAAACTCCATAGTGTAAAAAAACATTAAAAGGGAAACCAAAGATAAAAAAAAAAAAAAAAACGTGGGGGAATAAAATAAATAGGAAATACAAAAAGGCAATTAAGTATATATCCACCAAAAACCAGACCCAAGAAAGTCCACCTAGGAGAGTTTGGTAATGATGCAGTTAGCTGGGAAAAGAGCAGGAAACCGTGGGAGTAATCCTGTAAATGCAAGTCCTCAGCTGAAGAGCGATGGTCTCATTAGCGGTGGCCAGTCCTCTGACTGACTCCATCCATGCTGAGACATCAGACCATAGCAGGACTCTTCATTTGTCGCTCCATGAAGAGCTCAGCCAGGGCCAATTTGAAGCCACGCAGTAAAGAGCCACCGCAGGCTCCACTTGCATGTCCGTCACACACTGCTGGTCCCCGACCAGGGCCAAGTCCAAGGGGGGTGACATTTGGATCCAGAGACCTGTGGGAAAAACAAAGAAATGCTAGATGTGTATTTTCAGGGATGGCCTGTTCACAGAAAAAAGGCTCTTTTTCTCTTTTCCTCTCATCTTTTTATCTCTCTCTCTCTCTCTCTCTCTCACTCACACACACACACACACACACACACACACGAGTCACAAAACACAGCGTTCACCGCTGCTCTGAAATTATGCACAGGCTATTTCTAAAAAAAATGCCAAACCATCTGATAAATATTCAGAACAGCTCTTGCACATCCGGTTTCACTGACATAAAGAAGGCTTTTATTCCTTCTGCTCTATCAAAGGAGGGAATAGAGCACAGCAAGGACACACACTCATGGATTCACAAGAGGTTCGAAACCACATTTCAACATCTAAATGGAAAACATGTTGCAAAGAGATAAAGCAAATCAAGATATTGGCTGTTTGTGAGCAAATAAGATAAAAAGACAATGCTTCCTGGAAAAGGAGTTACAACTGTCTTTTTTTTGTGTCTGCTTGAGCAACCATTGAGGGCAGAGGTGCATGAGTAAACACACAAGCGCTTACAGTAAACGGAGCCGATGTTTTGCTAGTGGCCCAAGAAAAAGAAGATCGTTATTACGCTTGGGCCTGCACACACCATCGTCAAATTCATGAATTAAAGCTCTGCTGAATGGAATTAAAGATGAAGAGAAAAGAAAAGGGGGGGGGNGGTAAACCCTACACATCAACTTCCTCCTCTCACTCGAGTGACATACAGGGGCTGTCAAATGAAATGGGACTGGAAAATAATTTAGTCCTTCCACCTGCAATAAATGATCGATACAGGCTATTTTTCAGCATGGAGAGGTTTCTAGTAAAACACAAGGCCACTGGATTACAGTAGACCCCGCATTCATTATTCCGTCTTTTATGACCTATCAAACATTTTTTTCCCCCCCTCTCTTCCTCCAGATGATTGAAAGATACTGGTTGTCATCGGTGCTTTCATCTTAACTGAAGCTCCTTGAGTCACTGCTGGTTGATAGCATAATGGCAAGGAGGAACGGCCCTGAGTGTGGATTAAGGTGTTCTCTGAGGGTGTCAAGAAGTAGGAGTAGGTGTTAGCTACATAAATATGATAATAATAATATATACGTTTTAATATGTCTAGTAGGCTATCACAGGAGAAGCTATTTTTGACAAAATAAAAAAAATATTTAAAAAAACAGAAAAAAAAAAAACTCCAGCTGTAGCCCTGATTCTTGAAATACCCCATGTTGTTTTTTGATCAGATCCAGCCTGCATCAACTCTTTGTGGCAAAGATGAAGAAACAATCTTTTGACACACATCTGTGATCTACTTTTCTAAATTGAAAGAGCTAAATTTAATCAAATAAGCTTGGAGGGGGGAATAAGCAACCACATGAGGCAATAAAATGTGCTGCCACAGCAGCAGAATCAACAGCAGAAGGCAGCAGCATCAAGATGATTATGGCTGCATAAAAATGCCACTAAGAACCAAATAATAACCTTGTGAGGAAGCCTGATATTAACTTGGTTTTATTTGAAGCCATGCAAAACCTAATATTTGGCAAGCATGGGTATCAAGGGATGAAAATGTCCAAGCAATGTATATTAACAAGATAGATTTTCTTTTCTTTTCCTTTTATTTAATTTTAAGCCGAGGGAGCACAGTTTCTCACCGCCAGATGAACGCTGTGATATCTGGGCAGAACAATCCGATTAGAAGTGGATTTAGAGACAGAAAACGCAATTAAAAGTTTAGAATGGATGGGGTATTTAAGGAGGCGATAAGAGGTGGATCAGGTGGACTTCAAAGGCCGAATGAGCGCTGTTCATTTCGTTGAATTGGTTCAAAGAGCTGCTGAAAGCGTGCAGAGCATGGAGAGTAAAGCCGCTCGGAAAGCAGCCAGGCTTTCTGCGGGCTTTGAAACGTGGAGCGGTGCGCTTTGGACTGCAGTCATCTTTGACACGATGGAAAATCTCATTAACCTACAAATAAATTATCCAGCAGTTTTAATTAATGTTTAAAGTCACTGGGAATTGGCGGCTTAGTGACGATTGCTGACTACATTTGCTTTCAGTGGTGCTTTGGAGCGATAAGTTGCCTGTAGTTTCGGTGAAAACTGAACACATCTGTTCTTATCAAAGGGTCTTCAGTCAGATGAATATCGCATGTTCACGTATCACTTATTGAATTCCAAATTAAATTTGAAAAATGACGCTGATTTATGTCTCAGACCTGGGTTCAATTGTTCCTATACGTTTTTCTCCAACTGTGGGTTCATGAAAAACATCCACTGTACCTTTGGCGAGTCTTTCTCCATTACAAACCCGCGGCCGCGTTCAACTTTTGCCTTTTCTTTAAGCCTCCGTCCTTCATGCGGTCCTGGCGTCTGATCGTGCGTAAAGGTCCGTTCGGTAACGCTGGTGCGAGCTGGTTCCGATCGGCAAGAACAAACTGGCGAGACTACGGACCAGCATATCTGCCTGCATGTGTCCCCGGTTGTGGCTGCCCGTCCGCAGCGCTGTCCGCTCTTTAGTTTCTCAGAGCCGAGCTGCGCTTTAACTCAGCGCCGTGCATGAGGAGCAAAGAAAGCACAGACAGGGTAATCGCGGTTTCCATTTCTCCCCTTCCTCTCTGCCCGAACAGTGAGGACGCACTCACCGAGGTGTCCGCCGCCTGATCCGCCACGGGCCATGACGGCCCGCGTCCGTTGCGCTGTTTGGAGGGGAGATCAAACTTGCCTTTAGCGCGTAGCAGCTCGGAGCCGGACTCCCCGGGAGTTGTTTTTTCTTAGATGGATTTAGTTGATAGTGCGCCGAGAGTGTGCTCTGCTCACCTCTCTCTCTCTCTCTCTCTCTCTCTCTCCCCACCTCTCCCTCAGTCCCTCCTACCCTCCTCAGCATAAAGAATGCATCTCCTCCAGCAGCTTCGTGATGGCTTTAAGCCACAGATCCTCCCTGCTGCCCTCACACTGCAGAAAATAGTTTGTCTCTCTACACACTTTAACCCTGCCTGCTATTTCCCAGCCCTGCGTCTGGCGTTTAATGGGCATTTTAGATGGAAAATCTATGAATTCGGCATGAAGTCATGTTTTTTTTTTTTTTTTTTNTTTTTTTTTTTTTTTTTGGTTTTTTTTTTTGTTTTTTTTAGCCCTATTCCTTGATGAAAAGTCACTATAGGCTAATAATCTTCTAACATTCCTCCAGTCAAATGTCTGACTTTACCTATGGGGTCATTATGGGCCCTATGCCGCCTCTGGGCTTAATCTTATTGGGGTATTTGTATCCAGATTCTTATAGGATCCCAGTTCCATTCCATCTAGTGAGAGTTGCTTTAATTACAGCAGGATAATTAGCCCCAAGTGAAAAGCTCAGTCTCATCTTTGCTTCCTCGACTTTCTGAAGCATTTACACACACTGACAGCCAAACTCATTTCATCTGACTATACACTACTTTGCGCTACATACTGATTCAGCATTGCATTGCTTCCCCCCCCCCCCCCNTTCTCTCTCTCTCTCTCTCTCTCTCTCTCAGAAAGCAACTAGGTATTGTACTTATTGTTGCACTACTTCTATGTGTCCTTTTTGTCATACTTTCTGAAGTTCTTCCAATTAAATCTCAGAAGGAAATATTCTACATTTTACTTTTCTGATGCCAGAAATTTTAAATTACTTTTCAAACTAAAACCTTAAACTCAACTCATAATATACTCCTGCTGTTGGTTAAATTAAAAAAAAAAAAAAAA
>VXCM01000895.1:13257-46040 GCA_014773175.1 Lucifuga dentata
CCCCCATGTTATGATTCATCATGATTCCTTAGATCCAGGCTTCTATCTTCACAAGTAGAAATTACGAATTTGAATACAACAAAATTTTCTTTTAGATGTCTTTTATTTCTGTCACCATCAAAATCAGTGTTTGGGATATCTAAACCGGACCTCCTGGAGTTTGTGGGTCCTTACGCAGCCACTTTTAACACTTAATAGGTAGGGCTGCACTGACTGCAGCCTTACTTTGGCACAATAAATTACTGTATAGATATTACGAGTTCTAGATAATTCTTGAAAAAGAAAAATAAGTTTTCAAGTGATATGAAAGAAGGAAAAGTTCCAAAATGCCACCCAAACACTAATTTTTTAAAACATTTCATTTCAGACTTTCCAAAATTGGAGATACAAGGTTGTTCACACTGATGATGAAAAGCCCCATATCTCCAAGTTTGGGAATTTTCTTTTTAATTGATGCATTAAGGAATACCAGATAAGTGTTACAGTAATAAATTCAAAATTTAACACATTCTCAACAACTGTACTTTTACTTTGGACACGAGAAAATTTTACAGGTAATACATATTTCTATAACAAGCATAGAATGCAAGAAATTACAGTAATTTGTAATGTGTAATTGTGCCATCGTGATATTTCTGCTTTTAACATAAATGAAGGATTTAAGGAAGTTTTATACCACTTTCTCAAACACACACACATGTTCAGTTACACACATACTAAAAGTGTCATGTTCTGTGTTTTCCATGTTAGTTTACAGCCAAAGGCTGGTGTCAGAAAGGCACACAGGAGTCACATGATCTCCACAGGTAAGCAGGTACTTTTTTTTTCTCTCTGATCTTTGGCTTCAGTTGTCAAATAACATTAATGTAGCTGTTTGGCATTTCGTGACCTACTTCAACATATATATCTCAAGTTTTAGAACAAATTGCATGGCTCCCATCCAAATTATCAGTGTCACTTTGTCCATTAAGGGCATCTAGTTTAACTGAAGTTCTCTAACATGTCAAAAATCCATGAGATAATTTGCCTGTTCTCAATGTTTGCCTTTCATGTTTAATTTTAGCTGCCCGTTCCAGAGACGGAGCTTTGAGAGGCCCAGTCCACAACATTTAATTCTTTCATAAATCAAGCTTCTGTGCACTGTATGAATTATTGATTGAATGAATTTAGAGGAAACAGCCTAGTTTTATTTTCTCCTTGATGGACATGGTTTGTAGCAGGCTCTGCTCCTGGTTGGTAGTTGTGGGAGGCATTAAGAAACGTCTCTCTCTGGCAGGCAAATAAAAGGGGCCTTCAGGCAAATATATTCAAGCAATTTTCCAGGGGTGAGAAATAGCTTTGTTCATTCTTGTCAGATGAAATAACTGGATGTTAAATAGACTACAAATATTGACTGTATAACAGTAAATGGTAAGTTGAGCTGAACTGAATTAATTTTGAATGACTGAGTCTACCATGTGGCCTTGCTTATGAGTTTGGTAGTGATGTGCATATTTAAAGGACCATACCAGTGATTTTGCATGTTTGAACCCAATAAATACAATCCACATACATGTTACAAGAAAATGTATGTCTCCGCCAGGGAATATAGTCCGAAGAAAAAACTGCTTTTACCAGAGAAATTAAAACTACTGAGACTTCTACATGCCAATCTGCATATTAGCAGGCAAAACTGAATTTTAAGGCAGGTGTATCAACTACATTTGATTTTGAAAGCTCTGGGGATTTGGCAAAATAACGCTAAAACTAACATATAGTTCTATATTTTGCAGAATGTTTGGCAGTAGTGTAACCTGCATGTAGGTAGTATCTATTGGGCTCAAGCATGCAAATCCACCATTATGGTCCTTTAAAATTTTTTTATAGTAGTAAATGACATGTTAAGAGATTTACACTATTTGTCCATGTTATAAACATTCTCACATTGTCATGATTAAGCAGAATTTTAAAAATATCTGGGGTGTGTAAGGCTAAAACATGCAAACTCACTGGCATGGTTCTTTATGGTTTATATTGCTCAAATGCTGAGAAAGGCTTCAGTGTAAACTCTCCTCTGTAAGTCAAAAGTGGAAACTCCCCTCTCAGTCTTGTACAGAGACCCTCCCAGAGTTTTGGTGTGGCATATTTACTCTGCACGCTTCTGTACCTTGATAAAACTCCAAATGCACACTGACCCCATAACACATCAAAGCCGGCTCCGTCCATCTGCTCCAGAGGAGAACGGTACAAGAAAACCACTCAGATATGCAGATCTGTTTATCCCTTGGCTGTATTCGCTCGACTCCCTCGAGACATCATTAGCTTATCACGTTCCTCCCTGCATGAATTTACATCTGGACACTGAAATGCACTTCAAAGGTGTCAGCCACATCAGTGTTTAAAAACCGTATCACATTTATTGGCAAGATCTTTGAAAACCAATGTAATACTGCAAATTGCCAAAGCAATGATGCCATCAGACCTCTTGCTGAGCTTTCTCTGGCCTAAAGAAAAATATGCCAATTATGGTTTTGAGTGGGCAATCAATGAATTCATTAATTTTCAACCCAATGTAATTATGTTTACTTCTGTCGATTATCAATCTACATGCATCTGATTCACAGCGGGATTCCCAGAAGACAACATTACATTTTCTCAGCTGAGGAGAAGAGTCAGCCAATAAATATGCAGCATATTTTACTCAGAGGCAGCCAGAGGATTGTATCAGCTCCTAAAACCCTCCTCGATCAAAATTAATTTCTTCCCTCATTGAGCATTTGGGTTTTGTTGTTCTTGTTGCTCTGTTTTCAATAAATGCAAATACAGTGTCTCGATAGACAGCCACGCTAAAAGAAAAAAAAAGTGTAAGGTACAGGTGCACACAAACACAAAATAAACATCCTTCTGCACAAGCACGGAGCGAGAAGATGCGGTGTCTCCCAGATGAAATGTCAACCACCAACTCAGGTTTCTAATGTCACATGGGATGTTATATGTGGCATTTAAAATGCGTAAAGATTTTATTTGTAAAGCTTAAAGTTGATTTCATTTTAAAAAAAAAGGCAGAAAAATAGTCTGTCAAGCTGTCAAAAGGCTGGGGTCAAAGGCAGCGCATTCTCACATGAGCATGTGAGTTATAGGGAGGGCGGGGGGGGNTGGTGAATGCTGAGACTGAATGCTGCCCTGTGCTAATGCCAGGCTGTAAAAACACTGACTTGACAACAAGCAAGCCCCTGTAGTTCTGCTGAGAGAGAGAGAGAGAGAGAGAGAGAGAGAGAGAGAGAGAGAGAGAGGGATGGAGACTTCAAATCACTAAGTGAGAGACAGCAAAAGAGGATCATGGATTACGGGTTGTTTTGGACATGTGGGTGTCATGTCATTCTTGTACTGTTTGGATTTAACGCTGCAGATGAACAGCTAAGCAATGTTTAATTGTTGAGATAAGCAGTGACCATTTTGTGCTGACTTTTCACTGTCCTTGGCTTTGCATTAAAAAAAAAAAAAAAAAAATNAAAAAAAAAAAAAAAAAAATTTAAAGGAACAATCCACCCTCAGATGGTCTGACAATATTTGATGTCATCAGTTTGTGATGCTGAGTACGTTCCCCGCAGTATTGTGTGATTCTTGTATTTACTCATCCATTGACCTATCATGTGTATTTGTCTTCATTTAAATAATTTCCCAGGGTGCCTTTGGAGAGTTCCTGGAGAAGTGATTTCTTTGTGCTGTGAAGGATAATCAACTAAATGAAGCACACAGCTCAAGGGAAAATAAGTCACTGAGATTTCTATTTCACATATACCAATATGAAAAATAACAAATACACATATATTAAAACTGCATATATGACACATATCCTGTATGATCATATGTGAGCATTATATATGTCATTCAAAATTGGAACATTTTTACAGATGAACATATACGGCACACTTGATCATATGTTATATGTATTGTATATGCAAAGACATAAAATATTTATATAGTTGGCATATGTTAGTCAAGCATTGTTCTTTGCAAACAATGTTGCACATACTGCATATGTCAAATATATATGCGCTACATATACAGAATTCAAATATATTGTTATTTTTTAAACATGCAGATGTATGAGATATACATGCAGTGTATATTTTGAATATATGTGCAACACATCCATCAACCTAATCTAGAGGAGCTACTGTATATGTTACTATAATATGTGGCCAGTTATATAACATTTATGTTTGCCTCTCTGGGATGAGGCCATTTATGCTTATTAGATTTCTGTATGTGTAAAGATGCAAAGTCTTTCTTGTAAATCTCCCTGTCTGATTCTGGAGAAGAATAAAAAGGACACCGTGCTTTGTGATTGTCCTGCTGCAACACTTAAACCTGTCTTTTACACTTATATTTTATATTTGCAAAACATTTTTCATCTTATAAACTCCACTGAAGCTGTTCTGAAAGTATTGATGTGTTGCCGTTTACATTTTGCTAGTTATCGAACGAAAAACACCAAGATGTAAAAAATTCATTGGGAGATGTTTTCAGTTTTCAGAGAACATGATGCTAACTTGGGTTACTGCACAACCAAAGTCAGACTGACTCTGCGCTGACTTGTCCAAAAAAAAAAAAACACAGAAAACAAAAGACAGACCCGTGAGAGAGCAGCACAGATAGAAAAGATGATCAGAGAAAGAGGAGAACGGGAGGAAAATAGACAGATGCCAGGAAGGAGCAGGTCTTGGGGTCACGCGGAGGATGGGCCTGATCCCACCTCCAATCCCTGCAGCATTTCCTTTGTTTGAAGTCACATCTGGGCTAAATTTCCCCTCCTGAGCTGAGCACAGAGGAAGTCTTAGCATGTGGATACTCAGGGTGGGTGGATGGGAGCTCAGGGCCCCCCCGGGCTCCAGGCTAAACTGTACAAATACTGTAGATCCATGAGTCACTTAACTCAGGTCTGACAAACCCTGGGATCCAGACCTGACTCAGCCTCGTCATAGCGGATCCATGAGGACTCCTCGAATGATACATCCTACCAGTCATTCAGCGACGGACTGACATGAGCAAAGATATCTGCTTTTTAACAGCTTCAAAAGAGGGCTTTTTGGAGTGAAAATTAATATAATTACATATCCTGATTAAAATCATGAAGTAATAACCATTATTACTGCAATCATCAGCTACAGCCATGATGAGGATCACGCCTCTTTCTTATTCTTTCTACTCATACAGTATAAAAAAGCAGAGATTATACATATACATGACAAAACTTTTTTAAAAAGGACAGACTTTTACATTTTCATTTCGTCTCTATAGATTATTTCCTGTTTTGCTGAAATGAGTAAACTACTATTAGAATGGCAAAGTACATTTGTATATATTTTACAAACTTTAAAGGGATATTTGGTTATAAATATTTATGTTTGAACTCTAGTTAGGATAAAATAATTATCACAATAATGTTACACATCATTATCATTTTGGCCAGTACAATTGTATGATTTTATTTTTATTTTAGTAGTGCTCTCCATATCTTTTTAAAGAGTCTTCAGCCTTCATTCAGGGCTGAATGCAGGTCTGAGTCAGTTAGATCTTGTCCCAATGAGCCCGACACTCACAAACCAAATCTGTATTGATGTAATCGATCAATTAATCAATCAAGCCTTTTCTAGAAGAAAAACAACTCAAAGTGCTTTACAGACAAACAAAGGAATGGATTACTGAGAGCAAAAAAAAAAAAAAAGGCTGCTCATTTGTAAAGGAAAACTAAGGGTAATACATAGTTGTGTATCAATGAGATTTTTGAAAGATAAAAGACAAAATGTGGCAAAAAAATGTAAAATGTAAATAGAAAGTTGATCTAACGTGTCTCGTTGCATTATCTTAAACCTCAAACTCTTGAGAAACCTTTGATTCGGTCAATAATTCACAGCCGCAGCACTGTTCAGCCGAGCTCTGTGCTTGAATGACAATCTGTGTTTATTTTTGGCTTATCCTCCAACTAATTAACTAAAGCCTGAAATGCTTGCCTGAAACCTTTCAGGCCCTCCAGCTGATTTATTATTGCATGATTTCAAATTGCCGTTTGAGTGGAAAAGGTCTCAGATGACCTGAGACAGTTATTAATGACTATATTTCAATTAGATATCATTCCGTATCTATATCAAATGTATTTTTATAGTCCTGAATCCTCAGTGGAAAAATTCCAAAATGCATGAAAAACGAATTTGGATAAATCCAGATTGCATAAGAAGCCAGGTGAAACATTTCACAAACATAGCCAAAAACACAATTATGCTGTCAGATACTGGTAAGCTGCAGCATTTCATCATCTGCAATACTGAGGCTGTTTTCTTGTATTTTCCTATCAAATGTAGTCATTTTATATTTTCATCCTGTTACTAAATATACAATTTTTGTGTGTGTGTGTGTGGCTAATTCATCATAATCAACATTTTTCTCAGACTTTTTATTCCAGTTACAATCAGCCTCACAGTATTGCGTTTGGCAAGCTTTGCTGTAACTTAATGCTTTATGGTATTGAAGCTTGGCCGGCAAGTGGTTATTTGCTCTTATTTAGAAATATTGCTCACAAGTTGAAATACAACTCTTGCCCCGGAGTTACACAGATGAGGCTCTCGCTTTTTCCCCATCGCATGTCGAAGGCATACGATGTAGTAGTTCATCTTTTGTTTACAAGATCCTCCAGTGCTGCTCACCATGTCGTGAAAAACATAAATGAGATTTCGCTAAATAGCATTTTTGCCCCATATGGTTTTGCTGAGGCAGTAGCCCCCTTAAAACAATCTGCGGTTCCATCTGGTCACTGTGGTTTAGCCCCTCGCCAGTTTGTCCCCCTTTTGCTTTCACTTACTACCACAGCACGTCGCCCCACTTTGAGCAACGTCTGAGAAAACATCCCCGGGGTGTCTCTAAGGTAGACGCCTACATGAGAATTACAGCGTTTCTCAGGGTGCATCTGGGACATCTGATGAATCAGAACGCCTTGTTCTGCTTTGTCCCTTTATTAGCTGAGTCTGTAGATGCTATGAAGGGAGAGGACAAAGAGAGGCTCAGAGGAGGACAGCTGCTGAGAGAGGAGGAAGAAGAAGGAGAAACTGGAAGAAGGGAAAAGAAGGAGATGAGTATTGCTGTGAGCAATAATGTAAGGAGTATTGATTCAAAGGGATCTGTTTTCATTGCTCATCCCTCACAGGGCAGAGGATCACTCTTCCTCTCTCGCTCAGGTGGCATGGAGCCCAACCCTGGCGCCTGCCACCATGCCCAGATTAATTGAAGCATGCTGTTGTAAATGAATCACACATGCCTAATATCTCTCCGCTTTCCCTCTATGGCAAATGCTACAATCACTGATCCTCTTTTGTTTTCTATTTCAGGAACAGGCAATTTCGCTTCACGATTTCAGCCGTTTGTCTTTTAAGGAAGTCTAACCAAAAGTGAGGGGAAGAAGGAACGAACAGGGTGGAAAGGTAGCTGAGGTCAGGTGCTCATCGGTTTTAGTTCACTGTAAAATTCATGACTTTCCCTTTTGGTTTTTCGTTTCTCTTTTTTCACAGCCTCTTTTCTCTTAACTTGGCACAACGCTGATTAATCGTGCTGTCTGGAGAAAGGTAAGAATAAGCCAGCACACCTGTCCCTGATGCCACCTAGCATTAAGATGAATGCATCATAGCTTTGGTCTTTATTAGTTATTTATAAGACCTACTGCCCAGAATAACAGCACTAAAGGAAGAGGACAAAGTGAACGGCCATTAAAGGGTTTTACGGTGTTAAGGAAGAAATATGAAAGAGCGATAAATATTGACTGAAGACACATTAGTAAGAACATCCTGTCATATCAACAGTATGGCTGTCATATAAACCTTTTACACATCATAAGAGGTGCTTCTATTAGAGTTGGAGTAGCCAAGTACTGTTACTCAAGTACTATACCTAAGTATTTAACTGCTTATACTTTGAGTATTTCTAGTTTGGGAGACTTGTACTTTTACTTCAGTGTACTTTTTTTTTTTTAATGTGATGGCTCTTCAGCTTAAGATTTTTACATCCAACATGAGAAAAGCTCATAAAAGCTAATGTAATATCGTCTTCCTTTGTCACCTTCCTTCTAATTCCTTTATTACCGACTTTATTTCTTTCCAGCCTTTTTATTTTCATTTGCCTTCATTTTTTTCCCGTCCTTTCTTGTTTGCTCCCTTCAGCTCTTCCTTCTTTCAGCTCTTCCCCTCTGTTTTTTTTCTTTTCCTTATTTCCATGGATTTTTTTTCTTCTTCAACTAATCTGTCTGTATGTCCATTTTTTTAAATTCTCATCATTATTACATTAGATCATTTTACCCTCAGAGGAGAATCATTCTTTACAGCTATTTTTGATTTTCGACAATTGAGTAAAATGTACTTCTAAAATGTGCTTACTTTTAAAACTTGTTTCCTTTTAATTCAGTAAATCTTTAATGCAGGACATTTAGTTGCACTTGAGTATTTCTCCACTGGTATTGTTACACTTTAGTAAAGCATTTTAGGAATTCTTTCAGCACTGCCCCTTGTAGGAAAACAGGGATAACTCAAATATTACAAACACCTTTTAATATAATAGATGCCAGTACAACAGCAGAATACAGAGTTATATTAATCTATGGCACAGTGTCAATAAAAACTTATAATAAGCTTCATTGCAGGGCTGTTGTGATAGTTTGTATTTGTACTGTAAATGCATGCATGCAGGAAGCTGTAACTCAGTGTTTAGTCAAAGCAGTCAGAGCATTATGCATGTGTTGTGTTTGCCAGAGACTTAAGTTGTCTTAAGCATAGTGTGTCTTTGCATCTTTCATTGGATTATTTGGTTCCTGTCAAATGAGATTTTAGAGCTTTGTAGAGTTTATGTGAGCTAATATTCTGCATTGACTCATGATGTCTGATAGCTAACGAGAGCAGAGCCTCTCACAAAGCCATGGTGCCCCGTTAGTCCCCTCTTATCGTCATGCTGATCAGGGTGTATTCACTGACTTGGCAAAGCCCCTGATTGCATGGTTAGAAATTCAAGTGGTAGATGTATCAGGTTTGATATGAATATTATGTACTTTGCCCACGGGGACAATTCCATTTGTAAAACTTCCCCCCTCCTTTGTGTGAAGCGCGGGTGAACCCCTTTGGATTTGTCACTTTGCATTTACTGTAAGAGGTAAAGCTTTAAACAATCGCAATAATGGAATGCATGCTTTGGTGGTGACAGAGTTACAGATCGATTTCAAAGCCATCTGGAAAATACAAGTCCCACTGTCTTTAAAAGCATATTCATGCTCATTAAACCCTGTCTCTTGAATTTCCACATAACATCCTGTGTTGAGGGCCATGTTAGTAAATCTGTTCACGCAAATGTTCTGTACGACTGCACATCAAAGATTATGAAGGTTTGAAGGATGATAATGCATTAAGTTTAGATGCAGTAAACTAAGCCCTTTCTATCATTGTGGTTTTGTTCATCCCCAAACGCCCTCACATTTCCTGAACTGTCTATAAAACCAGATGTTAACAACACGGGCTACGAGTTTCTGTCCGTACATTCTCATGTGCAGTGCCTCTACATTTAAATGCGGGCATCCTGTTTTTTTATTAAACATAATCTTGATGTATGTAATATGTATACTAAATGCCACGTTTCTGCTCCTACCATGAACTGCCCACATGCATTTGTCATGTGGATCCACTTGTTCGACCACTGTTGTGATTAATTGTGTGGTTGTGCACAGATTTACTGTGATAGTCCTTTCTGTCAAGGATCTGTGTCCTGACTGACTGCGCACTTACCCCACATCCATGGCGGTCTGCTATGCTTAAACAAATAGACGCAAGACAGAACCCGCACACGCTGGAACAGTGGGTTTGTAGGCTGGCCTCGGCGAGGCGCTTATTCCACACACTGAACCTCTTTGTTCTCCCACCGACCTTCATCCAGACACTTTTATTTGACAGCGAGGTGTGCCCAGCAACTGCAGTTTGGAGCTGATGTCCCTTTGCAGCCGCCAGAGGTGGTGATTATGACTGTCATAAAACAGCCGTGGCTCCTTCTCCCTGGTGCATAAGAGGAGGAAAACAATAGCTGGCACATGTGCAAAAAGAACAGGGGAATGGCAAAAATTCCCCCTGCTGTTATTTAAAACTGTTATGGCAACTAAGAGCTAGCAGGTATTTCTCATGACTATCTGCTTTCCCCTGGGTGTCGGGTATCTCTGGGGAGAGTCTCGGAATGCTTCAGAAAGGTAGTCGGAATGCAGAGACTGCACATGGAAGCATTTTAGGCGACTGCAGAGCAGGCGGCCGCTAGAGAGATGTAAGACGAAACATTGCTCAATGTGCTCTTCAATGTATCTCTTGGAAAGAGAGTGTTAACACATGTTCCGTTCCCAGGCTATCTACCCCTGCATGTCTGGGGTTGCAGAATATAACTGCGGCGTCGTAGCGGGGGTTGTGTAGAAATACACCCCTGAGACTTCAGGACTGACTCAGGCCCAGTTCTACTGATACGTTAACAAGAAGAACTTGTTCTTATCAATGGGGTGCTTTATTTCTGCTGTACACACACACACACACACACACGCACACGCACAATCAAATGCAAATATTAACAGACTCCGACACACACAGAGAAATGCAAACACGAAAAATTCAGACACCAGTAAACACACAGATAAATGGGCGCACACAGTACACACAAATGCAAACATTAACAGACCTCCTTGCGGACCAACTGACTGACGGACACACACACACACACACACACACATACAAATGCAAACAACAGCATACTTACCAACCAACAGGCTCACTGACAGACAGAAGGACTCATAAACACAAATGCAAACATCGCCAGACGTGGAGGTTGATAAACAGAGACAGAAGGACACACACACACACACACACACACACACACCCTGAGTGNGAGGTTGATAAACAGAGACAGAAGGACACACACACACACACACACACACACACACCCTGAGTGAAGGTGCTCCAACAGCACTGACATCAACACCACTCCCGTTCATCGCAGCACCTCAATCACACTTGAAGGCAGCCATTGTTGTGATTCCTTGCAAACGGAACCTTTCAAACAAGAAGAATTATGCAAAGAGAGATACGACAGAAACAAGAGGGGAAGGACAGAGTGTGTGTGGGCGCTGGTGTGCACGTACATGGAAATATGAGAAAGGAGAGAAAGAGGGAAGGTGGATGAGAGAGAGAAGCCAACGAAAGAAAAAGAGGTAGAAAAACAAAGTTTCAGTTAGATTGCCGATTGTAGGGGATGATATGAAGGGGAATAGGAGGAGGAGGAGGAAAAGGAGAGCCCGATCACCTCCTCGGGTGAAGCAGAGCAAACACAGTGCAGCGCCCAGTCATCCCATTGCCCTGCTAATCTCTCAACATGTCCCACCTAAATTAAAAGGCTTTTTGACAGAATTTAATTACAAACAGGGCAATAGTCTTAGCTAACTCTCATGCTCTCTCTCTCTCCCCCTCTCCCTCTCCCCTGCAGACCTCTCCTTCTTCCTCTCACATTGCAATTAGAGCCTTTCACTCATGCCAACAAAAAGTACATATGTGTAAACTACAGCTCCCACTCTCAAGTATTACCAAGGCCAAGAGCTGCATTACTCAGTCTCTGTGTCATGTATAAAAAGTACAGTTCTGTGTGGAGGCAAGGTGTTAAAGGATAATAACATCCAAATTTTTTTTTTATTTTTTTTATTTATTTATTTATTTTTTTATAATGCTATTATTGTTCATCAGAAGTCTAAACCCACTGGTGAATTTGCCACAGTCAGAAGCTATTACAGTCTGTTCTCCTGCTGCTTTGCCTCAAATCCCGGAAGTGGCACAACGCTGTTATTTTCAGAAATCTATTAAAATCAACTTGCAGAAATGTAAAGCATATGGCCTCCTCCACGAACACAATCCGTCATTTTAAAAGGTGTATTGTAGGTTTTTCCTAATAATACGATTTAATCACGCAGCTTATTATTGTGTTTACATGTAATGAGGAATATTTTCACTTTTTCTGTTAATGAGCACTTATACACTTTTGTACTTAAAGTGCTTCTGCTGTGGCAAAGACGCAAAAATAAAATGTAAAGCAGTGGGAGGCGATAAAGTTTGTGTATATACTTTCCCTTTTCAACAATCTCTTCATATTCAGTTATAAATGGAACTGATTTAGACAGATATGCAAGTTAAAGGGGCATAACAGTAATTTTAAGCTCAATAAATACTAATACATATTATATTACTGACAATCATAAAACACTGTATTAGTTTGTTAGTTAGCTGTTACTTTTGACAAATCCCCTAATCTTTCAAAATCAAATGGTCAAATGATACATCCACCTTAAAATTTAATGTTTTGCCTGCTAATCATATCACTGATGAGTGTAAAAGACATGGTAGTTTTAAGTTCTTAGTATAAGTATTTTTCTCCTGGGACTATATTCCCTGGTGGAGACATACATTTTCTTCTGTGAAGCTCCGTGTCAAAACACTACTTTACTGAAAGTAAAAAGTACTCAAGTATCCAAAGTATACGTAGATGCTCATTTTTGTAGAGAGTGTATCCATAATGAAAATCCCTCAAATTGGAGATATAAGGTTTTCCATCCATCAGTTCAAACAACCTTGTATGTATAGTTCTGAACAGTTTGGAATTAAATAATAAAATAATAATTAAAAAGTATTTAGACAAAAAAAATTGTATGATGCATAAATGGGAGATGTGAGGTTTTCTCCCTGTCAGATGATACCGTGGTAAACCAAGGTAAGATACAAGGTTTTTACCTGACAACACTCAACTCAAAAGTAGCTAAGAACAGTACTTAGTAACTTCTTTCCACTTTTATGTTCGTCTTTTCATGCATCGGTGTGTCTGAGTGAGTTTTGTGCTGATGAGTCCTTTTGGTAAAGCTGCAGTGTGACAGAAATGATAAACAGCAACGTGATTTTCAGCTAAAGTCATGCTCAGTCACTCTCTCTCCCTGACCTCCTTTACCACCAATGATAATTAAAGAAATGATTAAGTGGAGTGATCGCACAGTGAACCAGCTCCACATATGCTCAGGCTTCTGTCATTTCACTCATGGTTGAGCACAGAAATAAACAAACATATAATGTCAAATATTAAATCTAAGCATACGTGATGGTTCTTTCTTACTACTGCCGGCTTTGTTAAAGGAATGGCTGAGTAATACATTGTCAACAAGTGCTGCAGTGTTACTTTTTCTGTCAAAAACCTAGTATGTCTGCTGAGTCTTCTGTGGAATGACCAAGAACACATTAAGCTGAGCCATAAATGCAACACAATATTTCCCAATCCTGATTGATTTCACTGGAGGGAACCCACTCTGATCATTTGTTCTTTGTTTTGAATTAACTTCTTTCCTTGTTTGTCACAATCCTCTGAAGTGTTTCTTCCAGCAGATCTTAAGTGATGTAGAATTGGCTTGAGAGGTATGAAATCTTACATTTATATTTGTATTTATTTGGGGAATATTTAAATACTAAAGAGAACACTTGAGGGACAAACAGGAACTAAAGTGATGGAGAAAAACATTCCTGCTACAAATAAGAAAAAAAAAATACAGAGCCCCTACGGGGACATGGGAGGAAAAAACAAATCTGTGGAAGTAAAAAAAAAAAAATAGCGAGTCTTTTTGTGAGATAACACAAAAGTTTTGTGATATAATGCAATACTTTTGTGAGATAACGCAAAAGTATTGCGAGATAACGCCCTTCAGTGAGCAGAAGTGCGACAGTATATCTGGATCGCTCTCATGCGTTGCTGTTGCTAGGCAACAATGGAGCGATTTGTCGAGTTGTACTCTGAGTTTATATTTTACTTTACGCAAATATAAAGAGATTCAGTTGGTGCTTGGGTCTAGGTTACTTGTGCTATCTCGCAAACATTTTGTGAGATAACACAATACTTTTGCGAAATCTTGCAATAGTTTTGCGTTATCTCGTTAAAATATTGCATTAAAAGTATTGCATTATATTGCAAAAGTATTGCGTTATCTCGCAAAACTTCTGCATTATCCCACAAAAGGACTTATTATTTTTCCTTCCACTGATATTTTTTACTCCTCCCATGTCCCTTTAAGGGCTCTTTTTAAAAAAAAAGAAAAAAGTCTTGTTTGTGAACATAAAATATTTATTTACAGTGCTCCACTTTGCCGTGACTATGATATCAGGTTGAATTTATTCTGCAGGTTCTATGGTAGTTCAAATAAGACCATTTATATATCAATAAACATGAGATCTGTATCCAGATGTCTTATCCAGATTCGGAAAAATGCATGCTAAATGCACAGCATGCATTGCAATCAAACTGCAATCCGATCTGCCAGACCATATGATCAGACCATCATTAGATGTCAGTCATGACTAGTCAGATGGAAATGTAATCCATATATCTGGGATACATTTGTAAGATAAAATCCACACACATGTTGAAAATGTGACCCAGACTCATGTTCCCGGCTCCGCTCACTCTTATTAATAACATTTTTTTGTAATCGGGAGTTGCAACTTGCTGTAAAAGGGTACTTGAATCTGACTGCAGATCATGACGTTCCACAGCTAAAAGTTCTACGTTCATCTAGCTATAAAGGCAGGAATCTCTGTATGCCTGTGGCACCATTATCTCTAGAACCCGGCACTGTATGAAGTTGAAATTTGGCAGGTTTATTGCTCAGAACGCAAGGACATGTGGTGTCACATGAAGTTGTTTGGATGAGCAGTTCTTTAATTGAGCTTTGCCAGTAAAAAGTAGTTTGTGCATCAGGATACGCTCTGGGCAGCATATGCTCTGCTCCATGGGCACTGCAAACAAAGCTAGCTCATGAGGACGTGAAGAACAAAATTATGGCAGGCTGTGGCGCACACCAGAAAGTCCAGTGTTGTGCCGAAATCTGCATCCCTACTTCTGCCGAGATTTGTATCTGCAGCATAAATAATTTTTTGAAGATGAAGGAATGAACTCAAGTTAACAGCACATTTGAGGCTTTCTGGATGCGACAGGGTGAGTTTGGTGCATGTGAGCCTCCTCAGGGCTGAGAAAGGAGGGGGTGTATTTTTCGGCAAGTGCTCTTCTGCTGAGATTTGCATCCCCAGTGTAAATAACTTTCTGAAGATGAAGAAATAGAATGACATTAAAAACTCATATTTGGGGTTATTTTTGTGAGATAGGGTGAGTTTGATGAATGTAAACTCAGGTCTGAGAAAGGAGGGGATGCACTTTTTTGGCAGAAATAACAAATAAATAAGAATGAAGGACTGAATCGTTGCTGCCCAATAGACTTACTGAAGGTATTGTTGTTATTGCCTTGAAGAAGTGTCACAATCGTTATTTGATAAAAGTTATTCAAGGGAATAAATATTGTCTTGGATTACATATATGATCCATTGTCCACGAATGGGGATGCAATTCTCGACAGGGATGCAGTTTTTGGTACAACACCGATCTGTTCCCAACAGGCACGTTTTGAATGCTGCACTCGTTTTAAAAAATGGCCAAAGCTCGTTCCAAAACTGGATGTCACTGTCCAGGTACTGTATCTGGATACAGATCACATTTTAACGCTCAGCGTAAAAGAGGCCTTAGTGACCGAAAATTGTGTAAGAAAGAAAGAAAGAAAGAAAGAAAGAAAAACTTTTAGAATAATGCAGGGTTAACTACATTTCCACCAAGGTCCTTTTCTCCATAATCATTTAAGGCTTTTATGATAGTAACTTGTCACCCTAATGTCTGCAGCGCTCATGGGAAAAAAACACCCAAACTTTACTCTCCCTTGAAACATTTTACTGATCTCTGCAGCGGAGTCAATAAATAGGAACACATAACTTTTTTCAGCTGGGCTCACACTCCACCCCTCCTCTGTATGCGATCCAATTTCAGCCCGACTGAGGTGATCCTTTCTTGGGGCTTGTTCAGATTGTTCAGATGGAGGCCGTTTACACAGCGGAGCGAGAATGAGGGATTTCTAATGAGTCTGCACTCTGATAGTCTTCAAATGGCGCCCAAGGCCTCTCGCCAAGGACCTTCCAACTTGACACAACTACTCATCAAACAGTCCCATAATTCTAGAGTAGGCAGAGCTTGGGGGGCTGGGGGGGGGGGGNCTGCGGAGTCCAGGAAGCAGACGGAGGAGTTCATGCTGGTTTTTATGTTTTTTTTCCTTCTTTTCCTGTCAGCTCATCTCTCTGAATTCTTTTGTTATCATAACTGGTGTTGACAGGAGAGGTATGGGTGTTTTTTGTTGATATTTATTGTAATGGATGGAACATTCTTTGCTAAAAAAAAAAAAAAAAANAAAAAAAAAAAAAAAAAGAACACAGATGTTCTGAGGGAAAGCTGGGAGGGAAAAAAGATCCACCAAGATTTACCTTGTTCATGCAAATGTAAGCCATGAATGATGAGTTCTGCAATGTGCCATGTCAAAAATATTAATGGTCGCTCATAATTGAGTAATGAGTGGCATACCTGTCCTGAGGTATTAAGACGCCACAAAGATTTTAATTGTTTTTCAGAAAAGTAAGTAAAAGAGAATGTCTTCATCTTTTCTGTGCGTTTAAAGGACGTCAGGTTCAGTTACAAACTTTGCAGAAATCCATCTTCGTTTAGCAGAATATGGATACCTGATTATTTTTGCAGAATAATTCTGTTCATATTTCCCTGTTTTTCGCACCTGATGCCACGTAATCATGGAAATATTTAATTTGGAACATTTGTTGTTCTAAATTAAAATAATTTTACCCATAAAGGAAAAAACACTAGTGTTTGTGTTCTTTTCTTTCTGTTTTATCATTATCCACGGGCCGGTCCTCGTTATAACTCCATCTGTCATGAGTTGAAACAGGATCTCGGGTGAACTCGGGTTAACAGATCTATAATGATTTATCTCAGCTGATTGCTTTTAATGGTTTTTTTTTAACAGTGAGATTTTTTTTTTTTTTTAAATGATAACCCACATTTTTGTCTTATGCAAATTTGTCCCACGTCTTTGAAAATCAGCCTTTGTTCCAGCAATCACCTGTCAATCAAACACTGTATCCAGTTCTGTCATTTCTATTCTTCTGGTTTCTTCTTTTCTTTGTCAGCTCTTATGCTAACATCTATTTACTACAGACTGCTGTTCCTCCTGCTGGAAATAGAAAATGCATCCCTTTCTCTGCACCAGACGAGTTTCCTGAAAAATGTCTTCGCAATCCAAGTCTGCATCCACAAATGCGGCAAAAGACTGTTTACTGGTGGAGCCACTATTCCAGACTGAGGGAAACAAAGTAGAAATCTTTATGAAAATGTCACAGGTTATTACGTTAAAGTTAATTAAATCCAACAAGCCTGGGAGGGTGCCGCAATGCTGCTTTAGACTTAATTTCTAATGCTGGCTGTGAACCTGAAGTAGCAGAAAAATGAGAGGGATTTACAAAAAGGTCAATAACACTATTTTCTTTACTTTTAATCTACATGAATTCTGAAATGGTTACACCTTCAGGCTTAATACGATCACTGCAGGGAAGTGGGTGTAAAGTGCCGCCACAAGGCCACGAACCTCATCCATGTGTCCCTGAATGAGCATTAGGTATTAGGATGCGGGAAAAAGGAGAGCACTTGACCCCTATTGTCACGATGTTCGGTCATATTTCCCTGTCATGGTAATGGGCTCAAGCTGCCTCCTCCTTTACCACATTAGTGTGTCAAACACACGTAACACAACACAGATACACCATTTACACACAGCGTCTTGGGTTCGCCATCATGAAGGCTGCAGCTCATCCTTCCAGGAGTGAAACATAAACAAAACACACACACACACTCCCACACAGCTAATTTCTGCTTTTTACCCTGCATGCTAATGTATAAGTTCAGCAGCTTTCTTCCTTTGACAGCGTGGCTCCTTTGACTTTCAACGAAAGCAAAACAAATTCCACTCACAAGTGCATTTTCAGTATGGTGAGACAAAAAAACATGTAAAATGATACCTGCTGTAAGTAAAAGCATTCCTGAGTGAATGGCATTAGCAGAACAATAGTTCTTGACTGACTGGCTGGTGATATTTGTGCCTATAAATGAGGCCATTTTGTTGCAAATAATGATGTGGTTTTACACAGTTTACTGGTTATTTAAAATGGGCGCATTCAGACGTATGACCCACCAGAAACAGTGGTTTTATTTGCAGTCGGAGCTCTGCGTTAAAGGAATGGCCTCACTAAACCGCTGATACTTTTACACGTCTGGGTCCATTTATGTGAACAGTCCCTGTTGTATAATTTCTCCCCTGTGTTAGCAATACACTTTGCCTTGGTTTTCACCAGCTCCCTATTTCCTCTCTCTCTCGCTCTCTCGCTCTCTCTCCATCTTTCCCCCCCTCCTCGACAACATGCGGGAGAGGACAGAGGCGCAGTACGTTTCGGAATGGAAAATTGNTTCCCCCCCTCCTCGACAACATGCGGGAGAGGACAGAGGCGCAGTACGTTTCGGAATGGAAAATTGATTATAAATAGGCGATGTGAGGGATCCACGGTAATGATGGTGGAGAGAGCTCGGTCCCACAGCACAATGTCACCACAAGCTATCAGCTGCCTCAGTGCTGCGCTTTGATGCTGCCCAGCGCATATTATTATGCTTTGACGCTGGTAAGTCTATATGTCTCCAGAGAGCTCGCCTGGGGGTCAGCTAATGGGACCACTGCCATCCTCCTCTTTGCTTTGGAAAAGCGGCAACAGCATTTTCTGTCGTCTCTCTCTCTCTTTTTCCTGAGGAGTTGGTTACAATAACTACAGAACCCCAGATGGGGACATGCTGGAGCTCTGGCCATGTAAAAGAGAACGAGTGAATGAGTGTAAGTAACCAGGCTGCGTATTTAGAGCCAAAACAAACTAACTCGCACCTTGGAATCTTTCAATTTGCCTGTAATAAATTGCAGCAGGAAGCAGTTGCATTGCTGATGTGCTGACGGAGTTGAAACTGAAACCTATCTCATGCAGGGACGGTGGCACGCTCTCAAAGAGAATGGTGAAATAGTGTATAATTTTCTCTTTTTTGGGGGGAACCACTCTCTAATAAGGCATACTGCACAAATATTTATAAAATTGCATAGGTGTAGATTTAGGTTTGGACAGTAGGGACATGTCCCTACAAAAATCAAGATGTTAGTGAATTTTTCCTACCAATATTTTTTTTACATTAGACGTTCCTCAGGTTCTTAAAACAATTAAATGCGACACACTGGTAACTATTAAACTGTAATAACTGTTGTAATTTCTTCATCTTTTGTTTTCCTGACAGGATACATGCAATAATTAACACACACACACACACACACACACACACACACATATATATATATATATATTTTTTTTTTTAACCATTTTCCATATGCATATTTAATCAGAATGCATACTGCTGTCACGACAGCTTTCAAGAGGAAATGCATCCATTGTAGTTAGGGACCATTGTGAAGGTATAGTCCTTAAAAAAACAGAGGTGACCTAAGTATGCTTTGCATAGAAATCTATATATGTAAATTTGTTTATCTTATTTGCATAGAAATCTTTTTAACTGTCACAAGAACCAGCCCATACTGCATACATACTGCAAGAAACATTTTCCCATTTATAATCCTATTGGGAAGTATATGTATTTTTTTGCTTATAAATCTATATAGCATTCTGCTATAAATCTATTTAACATCTGAGTCATTTGTTTCTGTTATAATTGGTGGGGTGGGCCTTGACATATTAGGAATAGCATGTTCAATATTATATCCTGTGCGCACCCACAAAACACACACAAACACACAACTGTTCAACTAAAATATCCCTTAAAACCAAACCTCCGAACTAGTAAAATTGAACTTAATGGTTCTATTAGTGGTTAGAAAATCATTTCAGTAACACGTTAACATAAGTAAGAATAACTTTTGGGTTGCCAAAGTGTGAAAAATGCATTTGACTGGTGTACATTCTCATCCGGCATGACAGGTTTTGGCTTTTTAATAACACTTTAACATCAATTAGACCCCTCAGGTGGAAAGTTAGACTACTTCTGGAAAAGGCTGTTTGAACCAAAATACATTTATCAACAATTTTTCACATGGCAATGGCAGACTTGATTCATTATGGAGCAGGATTTAAACCAGTTTAAAGATTTTTATTTTTCAAAACCTGGCAACCCTGGCTTATTACTACTGACCTATGAAACATTAATAAATGACTATAAATGACCATTAACAAAGCCATTGGTTACGATTTATAAAATCTTGCCTGAAATGAAAACAATGCATAACCTCTCTCTCTCTCGCTTGCTCTCTCTCACACACACACACATGTTCTCAGGGCCAGAGGCAATATTTGTCAGGCTGAGCACGCAAGCCAACAGATATGCCTTCATATATGATGTCAAGTCACTTCCTCAGTGTGCACATTTTTCTCACAACGAAAACAAAGCAATTGACAACCGCAGCACCAGTGGCAGCAGCAGCATCTATTCCAGCAATTATGGAGGAGATACAACAGCTTTCAGAGACAGACAGAGAGAGAGAGAGAGAGAGAGAGAGAGAGAGAGAGAGAGAGAGAGAGAGATGGAACTCTAACTACCCCATGCCATAGCCAGAAAAAGTCCTTATGCTGTTTCACAGATATATATTTATATATATCCCTCTGCTTGGTGACCTCAGTCAGTCGATACAGTAATTCTGGATCTCTTTCACTCTAACCTTCCCTCTTTTTCTGCTGCATTAGTGCCCAGCTGAGTGGCGGTCAGCTCTGTTNCTCTAACCTTCCCTCTTTTTCTGCTGCATTAGTGCCCAGCTGAGTGGCGGTCAGCTCTGTTTACTCTAACTGCAGGTGGCATTGGTGACATGCATTAGTCCCCCTCTGGCCCCGTAGCAGAGGAGCAAATGTGAGCTTCCCGGAGCGTTCTGCCCAGACGTAACTGGATAAAGGCTGTCGGAGGGCCTTGTCTGAGCCACAAGTGGAAACACAGGCAGAATCTAATAAGAGTTCAACCCACAGCCATGTAGACTGTATCAAAACAAAAGCTCTGAATTCTACTCGGAGTTCTCTGCAGGTAATTTGGTCTCGGCTGAGCTTAAACTCCTGTTATTCTGTTACATTCCCTCACGTTCCCTGATCTCCACTCAGTTTTGCTTTAGTTCACTGCTTTTACGAGAGAAAAAAAAAACAAACAAACAAAAACAAAAAAAACCCCAAAAAACAGACGTTTGTTGAGCTTACAAATCACATTCCCTTTCACTGCATCAAAGTATGCACGATCTGCGAGGACAGCTGATTTGAAATTAGTAAGATATTTGGTGACATCTTGTTTTTCCAAAGCTGAACCAATAAAGATAGCTTTGCTCTTTGTTGTGTGATAAAAATATCCAGAGTAGAAAGCACCAATAAAGGACTGTTTAAAGAAAGAGACAGAGGAAGAGATGGAGAGATTGGCAGAACCTTGTTTGTTCGGCGAGCGTGTGGGTATCGGATAACGGTGTGCGTGTTTTATTGGGTGATGGACAAATAAAGAATAGCAGAGCAACGTGTGGGAAGACAGACACTGGTCTAAAAGCCTCCATTCATCCCTGAGTCATGTTTCACTGGGCCGCAGTGTCAGGTTGGGCCCTAATCTCCTCCAGATGCCCTCGTAGGAAAACATCCCTTCCTGTACCATGCGCCACAGAACAAGAAAAGAACAGATCCTCGATACGGTCGCTGATTTGTGAGTTTTGTTTCCTTATTATAATTGTTGTGACTTCCTATCTATATATTTCATCATCTATCCTCACTTTCAAGCCTTGATCAAAACAGGCTCACTCATCGACTCTCCGAGCACATCCGCCTATTGCTGCTGGATGGAAAGAACAAGGGAAATGTATGCATAACCCTCCTCTGACATGCTACCTCGTTTGATGTGGGATTCTAAAACAGATGCCCCATCTCTCCAGCTTTATTGGGGATATTAAAGTGCTGCGTGGCTCTGTCGCTATCACTCCCTAATACAAACACACACACACACACCAGCATTTGTAGAAGCCAATTCTATTTCCTGTTTTAGAAGGCAGCTTCGTAGGTTTTCCTCTATTATTCAGAGACGGGCTGTAAATAAGAGCCGAGGCCACAGATGGAACTTGTAAGTTGTTGGAAGGTTGCTGGTTGATTTAGTATTGATTCCTACCACTCAAGAGATATTCCACACAAAATTTATCTTGAGTGTTGAACACTTATCTCCTGTAGAGCAGGACGGTGGCCATAAAAACTTTGTAGTTTCCTTGCTGAAAGCTGAGAACAGCTTGAACCCAGTTTCATGATGTTATAAAAGCATCAAAACATCCATAGAAACTTCTCAAACCACTCGTGCAGAATGGTCCACTTCTCCATCCAAAACCAAGTTTGTTCCAAATGCTCACGATTTCACTAAGATACAGCTAAATACACTGTTTCTTCGAATTCATCAGGTTGGGATTTAAAGTAGCATACCAGTGGTTTTGCAGGTTTGCGCTTAATAAATACTACCCACATAACATTACATGTATTTTAGTTTAACCGTTATGTTATCAGATCTCCTAATCTTTCAAAATCAAATGTTCAGGGGATACAGCCACCTTAAAATCTTATATTTTGCCTGCTAACACACATGTTCGCACGTAAAAGGCAAAGTCTTTTTATTTTGTCTGGTTATAGTCCCAGGACAAAAGCAGTTTTGTCCTGGGACTATATTTCCTGGTGGAGACACTGATTTTCTTCCATGTAGCTCCGTGTTCGATGGGTTAAATTTAACAAAAAAAGAACGACATGTGGTTTGCTGTGATACATTACCTACATCTACCAGCTGATTTTTATTATAGCATACTGGAACAAACTGAAACCAATGGCTGCCTGGAAGGTAGGAAAAACAATTCGAAAATTCCTATGTAGTGCAGTGTATTTAGCTATATTATGGGGAAAATATGAGTATTAGATAACAGGAAACGACAAACTTCTTACACCTCCTTCCAAGCCTACAGGAGGAGAGTGTTTGATCGTGCAAAGATAGATGAGTGGACTAGCCAATATCCTTGAGGAATGAAACATAACGTCTATATATAAGCAAGCCCGCTCCGTGGCCAGACAGAAAAACTGTTTGACATGACCTCAGCATTGATAAATTTCAAAGCAGCTGGCTGTATGCGACCGTGGTTATATCTGTCCTCGTAAAACAACAGTACAAATACACATAAATGTAATTCACTAGCCAATTGAATCCCTGGTGGAGTTTAATCAAACTTGTAAACAGTGAGGAGGTGGAGGAGAAAAAGATAAAGGAGTTCTTAGGCAGGAGAACAAGCAGCATAAAGCCTTGAATTATCCAAGCCAGGCAAACGGAGGTGTGGTGAGGGACGGACTGTACAGCTCTCGTTCCTGGCCAGGTCTGCCAGAAGGTCATGTGAATGTGGAATGTGGCTGGGCTGGATCTTTGCCAGAGGCTGTACTCACTCAAGAAAGCTTATTTATCTTAAAACAAGCCAGAAATGTATACCACATGGGCTACATTATTCCCCCTGTTTCAATAAAGCTTATTTGAATAATTGGTTTTTGAAGAAAGTGACAAAATATTGCTTTAAGGCAGATCTCTGATGTGTCAAGGTAATGTCTTTTGTTTCGAGAAAATTCGACTGACACAATGAGAGACTGAGCTTATGCATGCTGCATTAGCGGACAATTACCCAGCAATTACTGTGAAGATTTTGGGATGGAGGGGAATGCATCACTCAGCAGGCAGCCGACTGCGTGAGCTAACTCAGCAAGCGACATGCAAAACAGAAAAATAATGGTGCAGGATGCCAGAACGGAAGAGCATCTGCAACAGCAAACATACAAAAAACAAGCAGGAAAAGGCACATGTTGGCATGCTGTCAGGAAAAAAACTATTTCTGCAGACGGGTGAAGAGAACATATACAAATAAAAACACATTTGCACGCATCCATCATATGTAAAGAACATAGATATACGCGTTAACAGCTTCCAGAGTGCCGTCAAAGTTCAGCCATCAGCAGTCGATGCAATCTGAACAGATTGAAACCAGAAGCCTCACCCTGCATAGGCATGTGCACAAACACACTATTATTGAATAAAGAATCATCCATCAACTGATAACAAATTTACTCTGCCTGTATATCTATATCTATATATATCTATATATAGATATATATATATAGATATATATATATATAAAGTAACTGATTACACAAGAAAATCTGCTAGAAAATGTTCAATATCTGATATTGCGTTTCAATGACTCGTGCTGATAATAAGATTTAATGAAAAAAAAAAAAAAAACCAAAGGTGATGATTAACAGGAAGTCCAGGAAGTTGCATAATGTCTATTGGTGTTTAGCTTGGAAGTGCAGCTGATATATTGTGTTGACTAAACCTTTGATTCAACCTGCATCACTGAGTCATAATTCTGAGACTGCAACTGTGAAATTAAGGGCTTATCAGCAATGGCTGGGAGAGAATGTGGGAGTGAAGGAGAGCGGAGTGAGTGAGACGTGACTGAAAAGGAGAAAGAAGACACAATTAAAGACACATAATAAGTCAAATGTTTAGACTGGCAGCAAAAATCAGATTTTTGGCATATCCAGATTGGAATCAGATTGCTTCTATTGAGGCTATGTGGCAGCAAACGTATTCTTCGATGGGTAGAAATCTGATTCAAATCAAATTTCTAAATGTGCCTCAATCTAGTCGCTCGAGTCAGATTTCAAACCGTTCTTCATGTCACTCGTGAAGCATAACACATAACACATGATGGTGACATCACATCTGGCCGCGGCTGCAGCATGAAACATGGCTGCACTTTTCAACCGTCTACCTCGCTCCAGCTAACTTTTGCTACAGCGTGAAGAGAGAGAGGATCCACGTCTGTTCTTCATGTAAACTGCAGCTTTATAACGTATGAACACACACTAATGTTGTTACCACAGCAACTAATGCACACAGTTTAATCATGTTCTGACTGCAAATCTGCAGCAAAACATGACTACTACTGAACTGAAAGTTTTTTTTTTTTTTTTNGTTTTTTTTTTTTTTTTGTTAGCATAAATAAGAATTAAAGTTAAAGCAAAATCTGCCACTGAGGTAAAGAAAAATGACTTTCAATAACAAAAGATATTGGACCTCAAAACTAGCCAAAATAATTTAATTGAAGCCTGTTAAGCTTTATATGAACCATAAAAACTTTGTAAATTCAAATGAAAAGCACATGAAACTAGATGGTGTTTAATCCAGCAAATTTAAAAGTTAATGTCTCAAAGCAAAACTACAAATTTTTGCTTGTGAAAATGTTTCTATTTCTGCCAAAGCGAGAGCAATTTCTAGAATTTAGGGTTATATTCTTGCTGCTAATGCAACAAATGCAACAATCTACCTTATTCTTTTGTGTTCCAAGATGCTGACATTTGTTTCTAGAAATTTCCTAAAACAAATTGAGAGTCTCACCACTGGCAGATCTTTTCAGTCTTTCAGGACTTAATTATTTGATTTAAGACTTTTTAATCTAAATTTGATTCTTGAGATAAGCAAAGCCATCGTGTTTTATCCGAACAGACGTTTGGAGTATTATGTGGTACCAATGCAATCCACTTTTAAGACTTGCTTGTCTGCTCTGGCTGGAAAATAAGACTCAGTATTTACTAAGACAAATTAAGCCAAATTATCATGAAAAGAGTCTAACAATCTAGTGCACATGGTGAATTCTTGAGACTTTAAACTACTTTCGTGTGCCAACAAATGCAAACTCACAAACTTTAATGTCCATCCTACAGATCAGATTTGAGAAACAAGGATTTGCTTGATTTAAACGGGAAAGTTGAGGGTGGATGCGGGGGCTTGGATGAGGGGAAAATGCGTCAGCAGGATGAAGCCTATTAAAGTTCAGTGTGGTTGCAGCAGAAAATCCGTGTTGTGTGCTGTACGCCTGCTGGCAACCGCCCCGCCTGGCATCGGCCAAAGCGTCTTTGGCTGCCGTCGGAAGGCTCCAAAGCAAACAAGAAAGGCCCCGTTTACAGGCCATAAAACTTGTGTCTACGCCTCTTCAATCATACAAGAAAGTCATTAAGTTTCAATTTACTCTTATCAAGCTGATTTCAAGATACCTAAGTGGTCTGAAATTATCTTACAGCAGATAACAGCCTCACCAAGGATGTTATTTGAAGAAATGATTTAAAATTTATTTAATTTTTGTTATTGACAGTGCGGCAGTTTCCGGGCTTTTTTTCCACATTGAAAAGGGCAGACAAGTCCGACTTAAATGGCTGCTTTCAGTGTTTGCAGGGCTTGTTCATCCTAAGTGGTTTGAATTGCAGAGCTTTTTCAGAACAGAATTGTTAGTGCAGCAATCAAAGCTGTGATTTTCCTTTTATACTGCTGCTGTAAAGTACAATCAAAGGTGCCAAATGTTGAGTGATTCATTTGAAAAAAATAATAATTTGTCACCTCTGATGTTAAGACGCCTATACCATAACACAGCAAATGTCAATGTAGTTGTAACTGCCCGAAGGCATCCTGGAAACTGAAAAATGGCAAACAGAACTCATTTGTTCCCTCGTTTCACTCCAGTCGTCTTTTACAGGTCGACGTCAAATTCCAGCGGATCATTTTCATCTGGAGGTGAAGCATTTCTAACGTTATGAGACTATTCTGTCTCCTTGAGTGACATTTCCTGACACAAATGATAAGGAATGGCAGATTATGGGTGTCTGATGAAAACAGAGATATGCAGAATGTGTCGCGGGTGCTGCTGCCTTGTCTGATTTGAGCTGCAGACACATTACACGCTCACGCTGAGGTCATTTTGGCAGCTGAGGGTGATGCACGACCCTACAATACCATGACCGTCTAAACCTTATACACAGACGTGGGACGTAACTCAGTTCATTTCCTGATTTACTGTTTTTTAAGTGCATTTTTTTGAAATGCTGATACTTTCATTCACACTTTTACACCACTGCATTTCAGCATTGAATTTACATTCAAAATGAGAAAAACCTTGAAAAGACTTTAGCAAAGGGAAATAGGTTGGAGAATTTGGGGGTTTATAAATATTCCTTTCCAAAATTTTCAGTATTTATTTCCAAACAAGGGTTTTTATAATGTTGGGTGAAAGCAAATATAGAAAATAGATGAAGATTATTTTTAACTTTGGAGATTACCATTGACATACCAAGTAAATGTTAATGAAACTTCAAAATAAATACTACTTTTGATAACTTGAGGACGTTTGCCAACATATTTACTTTGAATCAGACTTTTGAATGCAGGAATTGTACTTGCAATACTTTACTCAAGGATTGGAGCATGTCTTCCACCGCTGCATGTATAATAATCTAAGGACTGGACTCCATATGTCGAGGTATTAACATTGTAAAATATACATTCGTAACATTCTTTCTGAATTATTGAGTTATGTGTTTATTTGAAAGGCAGCAGTAAGAATTCCAGCTCTGTTGGCAGCCTGCGGGTAGAAGTTGACTTTCATGTGTATATATTAGATTTTTTTTTTTTTTTTATAGACACTTAGCTGCAATTAACCCTCATTCTCCCATTTGCCTATAATCACATTATCCTCTGGTATTTGACTCTATTTTTCTTTCATCCAGAAGACGCCATCTCCTCCTGTTCCATGCCCAGAGGAGGCAGAGCTGCTGTGGATGTCAAGAACAAGCTTCTCCTTGTACTGGATCTCCCAGTTGGCCTGAGAGCCACCCCCCANCCACCCTCTCTCTTTCTCCATACACACACTCTCTCTCTCTGCATATCTAAGCTCTGCCCTCGGGTCATGTCCAGCACCAGACAACGTCTGATTCATGCTTTCATTTGGCTGCTGGTCATCCTTACTCTTCAATACTATCAGAGGGTTGATTCAACATCCTGCCAGAACTCTGATAAATTCTTAGTGTAAGTGTCCAAATAAGAATGTAATCTACAAAAGCTAGACAATTAAGAGGCAGTAAAGTAATTTTGAAAAGAAATATGTTTGAAAATTAGACTCTTTTTTAAATTTTTTATTACTGTCCTGGTTCAGCCCTTGTTTTGAACTTGAAAGATCAACTGGACTGAGTTGCAAACTCAGCTCTCATACTGCGGTTTGGAAGCTTTGTGCAGTTAGTAGTAATAATGTTTATAGGCTTTAGAATACTAGCCCTCCTTTGGCTAATGCATTGACGGTGGGAAGCCTTTTTTCATCTTGTTGGCATGTCGTGCAGATAATGAGGAAGCCTGTGCCCTCACTCCTTGAATCCTCAATACCCGACTTCATTGTCCTTCTAATTTATTTCTAATGTTTTGAGACAGAGTGAGACATTCCTATTGTCAAACTAATGGCACATATGATTTCTTTGCTAAAGGAGGCTTATATTTCCTTCCTGTGCAACACAATAGCACATTCCAGCTGTCAAATATGTTCATTCATTACTTCTTTATGAAAACATGTTCCAGAAGCTGACTGTCCCCAAAAGCAATTATAGGAAAAAAAGAAAAAAAAAGAAAAACAACAACAACAAAAAGAATTATGCATGTCTCCTCCTCCCCAAAAGTTGTATGTTGACCTGTCACCATCACAACTGCATTATTTCCAGGAGTGACCAAATCTGATGCATCATTTAATGTGCATTTATCTTATATAAACACCCCAAAGTCACAAAAATATTGCATATTATCAGGGCACTATGGTTCTGACCTTTGACCTCCTTGGCATTAAAGGACCATACTGGTGGGTTTGCATGTTTGAGCCCAATATATACAACCCACATACACATTACGTTGCTGACAACCATTTCCCAAAACATACTACTGGAACAGTAAATATTAGAATTGTATTTCCTACCTTCCAGATTGTCATTGGTTTCAGCTCATTCCAGTACACTACTAAAATCAAGTTGTAGAGACTTGAAACGTGCTTGAAATAAATAATCCATCACAGCAAACAAGACGTCTATAACATTTTTTGCCAAAGTAATCTAATTTAACCAATCCAGCACGGAGCTGCATGGAAGAAAATTTATGTCTCCGCCAGGAAATATAATCCCAGGAAAAGACAGGGTTTTTTTGTGTTCATCACCTGAACATTTGATTTTGAAAGATTGTAGGATTTGACAAAATAACTGAAAAACTATGATTTGGAAAATGATTGTTATTAATGTAACATGTACGTGGGTAGTATTTATTGACCTTGTAAAATCACTGGTATGGTACTTTAAGTTTTGTACAGCAATACTGATGATTGAGACACTAAAGTCTATTCAACCATTGTGTTGTTTACAAGTAGCTGTGCATAAAAAACATCAACTAAATGCTTGGAACTTATTAAAATAAATGAATGTTGGAGGGTTACAGGTTGATGGTAGTGAAGTTGGTAATGTTTCAAATAAGTTGTAATGTTTACTCATTAGTCAAGTCAGCCAGTTTTCCGCCATGCTTTAGGATTTGGCGTGTTGGCGTTGCTTTGTGAAGCGAGTGTGTTCAGGGCAGCAGCCCCGGCAAAAAAAGCTTTTGATTATATAGGTGTCATTATTTTCCAAGAACCAGTGTGTGTTTACCTGTGAGGAGCAATGGAGCACTTCACATCCATTTAAATAATGAGACCATTGCAAAGATGTTACAGATAACTGTTACTGCTTCACCTCGGACATTTTTAAAATTATTGCTCAGAACAGTCACAATTATTTTAAATTGCTTTCCACAAGAAAGGAAAAGCAGGTGGCAGATTGAAAATGTAAACTAGCCTTTAAACCATTGTGAATATTTAAAATAGCTCCTGAGTGGGAATATGAATGCGTTCTTTTATTATGTGCTCCATTAAAAAAACAACAACCGTGCTCAACCTTTTACCCAGTGTCTCCAGTGGACCACCCATTAAAATCATCAAGCTTGTTAGAAATTTTGCTTCAGAGGAATTCGTCACCTCAGAGGTTGACAAGACATGTGCAGCAGGTCAGGAGGAGACACGGCGAACAACAGCCAGTGAACTAGAAAGAAACACGGCAGCCATGAATAATGCATGCATGGAGTTTTATCTAATGGCTCTTTTAAAACTTTTAAAAGTTCATTCTAGCTTTCAGCTGGTGACGCTCTCGGCTTTTTAGAAAAAATAATAACATTTTCTCGCTTATGTGTTTTCTGTAGTCGCCTGCAAAACTCAGCTTGAGAGAGACACTGATTGGTTTAATTATGTTTGCGGTGATTAAACATCTTAATGATACTTGTCACAATGCGAGACGTGAATCACAATCATTCTGAGATGCTGCATTCTGGGCTACAGCTTTTGAAAGAAATGCCTCTGGAATAGACCAGGATCGCTTTCTTGCTCTTATACACAATTTAACAGACACGACCACACACTCCTCAGCCATGCACGCACACACAAACACACAGCAACACAATTTAAAGAGGGACACTTACCGTCTTTGGACACTTGGTGGTCATGGAGGGGTCAGAGAAGAACAGGGAGAGAGAGAGTGGAGAGCGTGACCTCCCGGCATTACACTTGCATCCCAGCCCGTCTCCCAGACAAGAGGATGAGTCCAACGGGGCTCGTTAACTTGAAAGCGTGGATGGAGGGCAGCGGGCTGCCGGAGTGTGTCAAGAGGAAGCTGCAGGCACCAGTCAGGCCGCGAAGAGACAGCAAGAGAGAAAACGAGACAGACTAAGCTGAGAATTCAAAGACACCAGCAGTTTCTCCTTCCTTTTCCTCCTCTTTCTCAAGAGTAACTTAACCCCTGAGGAGCCCTGGCAAGTAGACACACAGAACCAGTTCCAGACCTGTCCTACACCAGCAACCGCCTCTCCCCCTTCTCTCTCTCTCTCTCTCTCTCTCTCTCTCTCTCTCTTTTTCTCTCAGCTTTCTTTTCTCTCTTTTTTGGTATCATTTAACTCTTGATTCCATGGCCGGCGATGAGCTCACTGCAGGCTCAGGTTTCAGAGCTGGGGAGCCTTATGGGAATGTGAGGGCAGCCTAGCAGAGAGAGAGAGAGGTGCTGGGGAGGTCAAAGGGTACTGAGCAGTGCGGAGGAATGGAGGGTGAAGAGGAGAGGGGTGTGTGTCGTGTGGGGGAGTTTCAGCTGAGGGATATACGAGGGGTCTGGAGTACAGAGAACAAAACAGGAGTTACAGGGGTCATGGGTTACGGATGTTGTGGGGCCAGACCAGATCTGACAGCACTGGAGGCTATAGAGATGAGGACACTGAGCACATTTACACAGTCTCACACACACACACACACACACACACACACACACACTGACGTCCTTTTTCTAAGTGCCAGATTTATAGAGACTGGGGTGATTTCCTGGATGAGATGAGGCTGTGGTAGAATGTTTTAGCCCACTGATAATAATTCTGCATTAAAACAAACAGTATAAATAAAAGGATGAACAGAATCAGAGGAATATAATACTTTTGTTTGTGTAGGCGAGGCTGTGAAAAGGTGCTTATCAATTAGGATATAATTGCGGCAAAATAGCCGTGAGTTTGGAATGTTTCACATGCTGCTTTTGCTCTCTGGGTGCCTGGCGTTTTATCTCACTGGTGAGTCTGGCGTTTTTGGAGGAAAGCTAAGGAACAGAAAACAGAAGCAGGGATGTGTTCGCTGTTGCAGCCTTTTGCCTTCTCTCCAAATCAGAAACAGAAGCGAGCACCCCAACACTGAAGCATCCACAACAAAAAATGGAGGAAAGGTTTATTACTAACCATCCAAAGCTATTACACTGTAAAAAACTTTATTTAAAAAAATGAGGCAACATTTTCCAATCTTTTTTTTTTAAAGTTGGGTGAACTACTGGTATTTTTGAGTAGGACAAACTCAATAATATATATTTGACTTTAAGACATTAAATTAAGTACAGCCTATGTGGAAACAGCTAAGAAATTGAGTTGAGCCAACTTGATAGTCATCAACATGTGACCTACATTAAACTTGAATAAAATTTAAGAAAGAAACACGACGAAATTGAGTTCCATGAACTCATATAATTTTTTTATTTTTTTTTATTTTTGACAAACTGTTGTTTTGTGTGTTTGAGTCAAACTCGTTCACTTCCCCAACCCTGATTTCTCCTGCCAGTCCAAGGATTGAACCGGCAATCCTTCGGTCACGAGCTTCTCTAACCTTTAAGCTCCATTACAGGAAGTACAGACATGCTACATTACTACTTTCACCAGTTTAATAAATCTTTATCTGTATTCTGGTGTATTACTCCACAAATATAAACATGCCAACAAACAGTCCATGTTAAATACATCAAATATAAACTTTCTCTGCATGATTTTTGATCTCATTCTTTTTGAGACAAACCGTCAACATTTGTTGACAGTTTGACTCAAACACAAGAGTTTGTCAAAATTATATATGTATGTATGTATGTATGTATACATATATATATATACACACACACATATGAGTTCATGGAACTCAATTTTGTAGTGTTTCTTTCTTAAATTTTAATCAAGTTTAATGTAGGTCATATGTTGATGACAATCAAGTTTACTCAACTCAGTTTTTTGGCTGTTTCCACATAGGCTGTACTTAATTTTACATCTTAAAGTCAAATATATATTATTGAGTTTGTCCTATTAAAAAATACCAGTTCACCCAAACTTTAAAAAATGATTGGAAAATGTTGCCTCATTTTTTAAAGTTAAACCAAAGAAAGGTTTTTTAGAGTGCAGTTTTTACTTAGATGTGACTTAAATAAATCCAGTTGAAAAGGAAATTT
>VXCM01000895.1:46054-155492 GCA_014773175.1 Lucifuga dentata
AAAAAAAAAAAAAAAAAAAAAAAAAAAAAAAAAAAAAAAAAAAAAAAAAAAAAAAAAAAAAAAATAATAATAATAATAATCAAGCTTTGGAAGAAGTGGAGAACTTGAGAGTTTCAAGTACGTTTGTAGATGTGTGTTACTGCTATTATAATGATTACCTGGACGTAGCTTCTGTCTATCATCATCATGTGCAGCTCACAGCACACTGACTGATTACATGGAACCTATCATCAGCCAGACGATGCTTGTAGCCAAAAATATCTGTGTGATCTTGTCCAGAACTGCAGGGGGATTAAGCATCACGGTGCATCTTGCTTTTCTTTTCTTTTCTTTTTTGGTATACCAACAAAGGTTTTCAAAAGCAGGAAAGTATGAAGACCAACAATGATAGAACCGTCAAGAAACAATAAAGTAAGGAGCTATGAGAAATCACAAAATTACCAGATAACAGAGAAAAGTTTCTTAAATGTCAGAAGGGAAGGAGAAAGCACAGTTGCTGGGAACAATGTAATGAAATCTAATAAAATTTTATTTAAAAAAAAAAAAAACTATAATAATAATTGCCTTTGTGAAGCTTGGAGTTAAGGTTCATTCAGGTTTGCTTAAGGTATTAAGTCAGATATTTGAGGCCACATGGTGTTTTTGTGAGACTGCATAAAATTAAAATATTCCTGTTCCTGTCACTTGGCCCACTCACTTTATATTAAACACTGAGAATTTCATATCACATCTTTGTAATTTGTAAAAAAAAAAAAAAAAAAAAAAAAAAANTTTTTTTTTTTTTTAATTAAGCTTTCATTTAAGATGGCGGAGGTAGGTAAAGCAGCTGTGGATCGACGCGGTTTGTTGGGCACCGTGTTATATTTGCTGCTTCTTTTTAACACCCAATATGTCTGGGAGTTAAAATCTGGAACTCTTTACCTGTGGAGCTCGAACAGGAACATAATTGGGATCATTTCAAATCTAAGTTGAAACAGCATTTGAAGAATGCTCAAGAGTGTAATCACGGGTCATCAGGTGTCCTCAATCTTGTGTAGGCTTTATATTTTCTTATTAATTTTTTTTTTTTGATAAATTGTGTGAGACTGTGATTGTATTTTAGCAGGTTTTAATGATGGACAGTGTATAAGTATTTGTATTGTATATTAATACTATGTTGCAGGTTATGTATTTGTTTTATTGTCTACACTTCTCAACTGCGTAACTATGTATTTTGTTTTATATTTAATGTTATATTGTATTGCGGATTATGTACCTCAGTAAAAGCCCAACTAGGGACAAGCTTTACAAACTAGCTCTGGCTAAAAATGCTATGATGTGCAGCATTAGTTCATTTTCCTTTGTCTCTGCATCAGTTCCTGTTCAAATAAACATTTAAATAAATAAAATGATGGAATTCAGAGCATTGATCATATCCATGAATATCTATCCTTGCCAACGACATTACAGGTACACTGTATACCAATTATATGGTAATTTGTCACCTGTAGGGACACTGCAGATGACAAAAAAAAAAAACAAAAAACAAAAAAAAAAACATAGGACAACATGCTGCCCATAAAGATGCATCATCAAACTCACTTTCCTTGTTGCATAACTATAATAACTGGGACTGATTGAAGCGGCCTGGCATTTACTTGTTTATTGTTTTGCCAGGCGACTTTCTGCTGTTTACTTCTTTCCTTCCTCTCTTCCAGCTCCAGCAAGCTTTGAACTGCTGCTCTGCTGGCCCGGCGCTGCTCCAGCCCTTGGGAGTGTGTGGTCTTTATTAAGGGGAGGAAGTGTGTGAATGAGCACTGCAGGCCCAACATCTCAGGAATCTTGATCCTTTTTCCCCTTGTGGCACTTTTCACAAGCGAGGTCTGCTAATCGCTTACACTGATAGCAGGGTTCTCTATGGGGCCCCAGCTCTGGGAGAAAGAGGTCGGCACTGGTGTGTGTGTNCAGACTTTGCTACCTCTTCCCCCTACCTGCATGGTTTGTGTAACATGCTGGGGAGTAGACTTGTATAATGTTTGTGCAGAGGAGTGTCGGAGCGGGCACACCCTCTGCGGGCCTGTTCCCATGGGAACGACAGTGATAGCGAACAGCTTGTTTTTGTGTTATTTGGCAATGTTGCCACTGCTGGAATACTGACAGGCATTGGGGAGGTCTGATATGCAAAAACACTGCCAGGTAGCCCTTATGAGAAAAATGTTTTCCTTCGCCTTTCTCCCTTTGACTCTCTCTTCGGTGTTTTTACGAACACTTTGAGTTATTTGGTTACACAGATTCAGTGGATTCAGTGTTTTTTCGCCTATTGGTGGGTGATGTTGATCCATGCCACAAGTTGACAGGCTGAACTTGTTCTTGAGGGTTCACAATCCTCAGGTCGATCATGAGATCCGTTTTAGCTAAATGACTTGAGGTTAGTGTTTCACGTCTCCACACGTTTTTAGCCTACAGACACTTGGCTATGGTTTTAACCTTTTTCATGTCTCAGAGGGAATTCCACACTAGACAAACAGGAAAATAATTTTTTCAAACCACCTTTTCTCCATAAAATGTATAAGGATAACATCGCTCCATGGGTTAGCTGACTTCATTAGCATATTTGTAATTGGAACCCTTCCTTCTTCCGTTTCTAAAAAAAAATCATTACGCGAGTGCTGAGGAACAGTGGAGTTTGTATTGGCACTGGAATGGTGTGTGAAGCCATAAACAAGCCATGTGCCAAAACGTAATGTGAAAGCAAAAACATATAAAAGGATTTACTCATCATTCTTTTAAAAATGTCAAAGTCGATCTCAAACTGTGATGAAAACAAAAATGCACTCCTGCAGATTTATGACAAACAAAATCCATCACCATTAATGTCCAGGAACAAAGAATAAACGCCTCTCGTCTCACTTCATACATCAAAAGAAACTCCAAACCTGTATTTTCTCTTCCCTTTATAACTAATATTATACATAGAGCAAAAGCAGAGCAGCAGGAAAGCTCAAAAATGAAAAAGCGTACATTTATTGTGCAAACGACTACCTCACTTCATGGTGTTTGGATTCCTAAATGAAAACATATTCTAGAAAACCCTTCACCAGGCTTCTTGCTGAGAGCGAGCTGCACAAAAAGCAAACGTCTCTCCTCTCCCGCCACCCTCTCGCCCAGGACGCCATGGTAATTACATCATTTGGAGATGGAATGAAAGCACTTTACAAGCGAAAGTAAGTGAAATGCTTTATTGCTCATGGAATTGCCAATTAAAAAGCAACACCTGGAGCCCCAAGGCTTAGCTAAAATGGCTCTCTCCCCCTGTGACAGGGCCAAAACCAGTTAGTCCTCTGCTCTAAAGAGGCCCAAGAGAATGTTTTTCTTTCCATTTTTTTTTTTTTTTNTTTTTTTTTTTTTTTCCCTTTGCCCGGTCTGTATTTGTAAAAGTCGCCGACAATCCAGCTTCACATTGGCTTACATAGCTCATAAGTCACCAAAGCCTGACGTGCTCTTAAACGTATTAATAAAGCCCATTTCCTGGGCAGAACGTATGGCATGGCTACAGTCTAAACCTTCCCAGGGCACGCTACTGAAAAAGAAAACAAAGGTGATTCTCTCCAGCACCCTGTTCACACCAGNACACACACACACACACACACACACACACAGCTGGTTCAGTCTGGTCCATTTAGTCCCAGATGTATTCCATGCCTATTAAACTCTTCTGGGTGCACACAGGTCCATTATTGTTCGTATCTAAAAAAAAAAAAAAAAAAAAAAATCTAAAAATGGGATGGTGCAGGAAAAACTAGTCCTCCAGCATCTTCCAATAAGACACGTTAACACTGTCAATTTTAAAATGGAGACTTGCAATACCTCAACACTGTCTTATTAAAGTCCTTGGATGAATAAATTCCGTCCAAGGCCCCTAATGAATAATGGATATAATTTCAAAAGAAATAATTTGGTTTGCTTTAATAATTCTTAAGATTCTTACAAAAATTACACATCTTTTTCAAAAATACATGTTCAGGTGTCCATTTTTTTTTTTTTTTTCCCCCAGTTGCTGCCTGACATAGTAACCACAACCCTGCTCCTGAAGTTCAATATGTGTAGGGCTGCAAACTGTTACACCCGCAGAAAAGATTACAATCAGCCCACACTGCCATGACGACACCGGTGACAACGATGCTGACAGGCAGAGCCATGGCGACAGTATTCATAGGCGCACATTTGTGGTGTCAGAAAGGAGGCCCTATTTACTTTGCAAATGTCTTTACCAGTAGCGGTGGCTTATTACTTTTGAGCCTGACTGACGTGGCTTTATGGAAAATAAATTGGCACAACCGCACTCGATGCATGGGTTATTACTTATGATACTGGTTTTGCCCCTGGGGAGACAAATGAAAGGAGATGGATACTCAATGATAAGATGTATTGTCATGAATAAGAGTGAAAGGGATGAGGAAAACCCTGAACAGCGCTCATAGCTCCTTTGTAGCTTCAGTCAAAGTGCCTCTTACAGATTCAGAGCCGGCAGCCATGGATAATGTGCCTCTCATATCCAAATAATGGGCGCTATGCTTTGCACATCCTTATGAAATCCTGGCTATACAGTTTACCAAGTCCAGTATTATCACTTGTTAAGCCTGCATAGATTTTGGGGCTTTATATAAAAGCAGAGTGTCACATTTCTTCTTTGTGCATTCTCTTTCATTTAATAGTGCTAGAGGAAGAAGTATGCTCTTTCATGCATGGTTTACGTCAAAATGTTTGTACAGCAAGTGGTTAAAGGAAATTTCTGTGTTCAGCTATGTAATTGTGGGAAAAGAGATTTCAGCCGAAATACAATAAACGCAAGAGGAGCTTATCTTTTGATGAGCCGTGATGATGAGACAGGACTGAAATGCCTAAAACTTTTCTGGTTACAACTTAAAACTATAGCAATCACCCTTTATATCAGTATTAGAATGTTTGCTATGCTGTATTTTTCTGTAAGAAACTATTAAATATATGTGTGTAAATGCAGTTTTGAAGGGTGCAGTTTTGAACACAGCTAAATGACAAAATAAAAATATTGTATATATTACCATCTAATCATGAAAGCTATTAAAAATATTAAAGAGTTAGAGTTACCTTCCCCTATTCGGTGGGCATAAATTTGAACTAAACCTTGAAATAACACAAACATATATCAACTATCAGATCTCAACTTCCTCAAACTTCAGGAAAATTTTGAGCAGCATTAAAGAAAAACTAAACGATGGAACTCCAAAACAATGGTGCTGCATTCATTAAGAAGAGCTGAAAATGAAAGCTGAGCCAAAGCACGAATAATCTGTTTTGGCAGCTACTTGATGCTCAGCTCTGCATTAATACACTTCTTTTTTTAATTTTTTTAAAAAGTTTTTTATTTTTCACACCCAGAAGGCTTCTGTAACTGTAGCTACATCTTCCACATGTGACCTCCTCTTACTGGAGCAGAGATAAAAAAGATCTGACCTCAAACCACAATGTCTCCATGCATTACCTTTCTGCCCTGTGCATTCATGGTGCTAATGTCCCACCTGTAGTTCTGCAGCCTGTGCCAGCACATCTAAGACAGGAATAAATATCCTCTTTGATTCGCTGAAATATTCATTGGCACACCTTGGGGGCACCAGAGGAGGTGTATGGTGTGTTCAATAAGGCTATGGCAGCAGTGTTCTGCTAACGCCTTGACAATAGAGGGAATAATCATTAAAGTAAGCAACAAATGTGCTATCAGCACCAATGATCATTTACCACCTTGTCAAGTGAGTCCACCTGGTGTCTTTAAAGTGTTCTTATTTTCATTTTAATGTGCAAAAGCTCCCTTGCTGCAATATGGCTGCACACTGACAGAAAACAGGCCGTTGCAGGTACCGTCCTTTAAAGGATAAATACTACCCATACACATACCCATACACACCCATATACATTATTGACAGCCATTTTCAAAACATAAACATATTTTAGTTTTCCGGTTATTTTGCCAAATCCCCTAAGCTTTCAAAATCAACTCCTATGTCTGAATGTAGAAGCAACGGCCATTTTTTCTTGGAAAAAGCCATCTTTTCCTGGGACTATATTCCCTGGCGGAGACATACATTTTCTCCCACGCAGCTCTGCATTGGACTAGTTAAATAAAGATACTTATTAGGAATGTAACGTTTAGGTGGGCTGTTTATATTGGGCTCAAACTCAAAAACAACCAATATGGTCCTTTAAGACCCCTCCTGAAAGACCCACTCTGTTCCAACTGGCCAGCCGTGACACGGCAGATTCTGGCCAAATGCTCTCTCTCTAGCCTCGGTCTTAATGGGTGTGTTTAGCCATGTGTGTTACATTGTGATGTCAACATGTTACGGAAGTAAAGCGCAAATCTACAACAAAGCTTTCAGAGAAGGTCAGGACCGACGGGTTTGTCTTACTGGATGCAAAAGTTTTGCAACTTTGAAAATGTCAACATATTCTCCTTACTATATGACGCTAACAACAATAACTTTAAGAAGAATAACTTTAAAGCTCAGGGTAAACAATCAGTGCTGGAACTCTTGAATGTAGCTGTGTCTAATTTGTGCTCACTCTGATGTCTGACAGACTCAAACAGGCAACAAAATCATGCAACAATGCAAATTTGCATCCAAACAAGGAAAACACTAACAGCACTAATTAAAAAGGAATCAATTCAGTGTCTACTTGGAGATCAAACTATCTGTGAAGGGTTATCTCAGTCATCCAGATAGTAATTTGTCTGGACCAATATGTGGATTGTAGACAATTATCCAAAAAGTTGCTTCACTTCAAGAGCTAATTGCAAAAACTGAAGAAGTCTTTTGATTGGACGGCAAATCATCTACAAACTTTGTCCAGTGATTACACACCCTGTAAAACGCAGTTACATACAACTCAACTTTAAGTCTGGGGATCAAGCCAAATCTATACTTACGACACTTGCAAATATACACTGTGTTCGAAAAATATAAACTGTATATGATGGATACGGAGCACGTAAGTACAAACTAAGACACAAAGGAATATAATTAGAGTGCTGAAGCTTGTGAAAGAAAATCGTGACTTAAAAAAAACATAATTTAAAGACAAAATTCTAAAAAAAAAAAAAAAAAAAAAAAAAAAAAAAAAGAATCAGCAGCTCGCAGTGTGATTCATCACAACATCTTGCAGATACCCCTCAGAATCCACCTGGTGTGTCATGTTTATCTCTTTCTTCATTTGCTCAGCTGTCTTGTCATCTCTGCAAACTTTCCTTAAATCACAAACAGCACACAGAGTACACATAGTGCATAATGTGTAAACACAGAGAAGGATGGAAAGATACACACATTCACAGCAGGTTGCATGATCGAAACGAACCGTGTGTGTGCTAGTTCAGAGATCCTGGATGATTTACATTTGAGAAAAACAACTTCACAGGAAACTCCACCTTCATGTGGCGTACCCTCAGCTTCATTTTGACCAAACGAAGGCTCGGTGTACACCGCAACATTCTAAACAGCACCAGAAAAGAGGAAAAAAAAGTGGCTTTGAACATCTGGTTGTGGATGCATATCGTCATTACAGAGTGGGTGAGCTGGAATGAAGAGAAGTGATATTTCAAGACAAAGGTCATTCACTAAACTAGCTCCTTCGCTCACATCCTCTAGTGTCTAAACATTCAAACAAGCAGAGAGTTTTCCATTACCTGATGCTGCTCAGGTTGATTTTACATAAACATATGAAAAATTTGAAACTATGCACATTTTCAAGCTCATATATCAAAAAGCCACATGTGGCACATTGTTCTCACATATGCATTTCTTTCCCAGAAGCAGAAGCCAACTCTGGTCTCATTCCTAAAACACGCATCACATGGGCCAGTTACATGCAGTCGTCTCATGTCATGCATATCGCAGTGGTGAATGACGGGATGCGTGCAGCTTAAATGTGATTTCAGGTCAGAACTGGATCCAGGGAGAGTAATGCGAGCGAAGCGCCTCTTCCTCCCGCAAACATTGTTTTGCCATTTGGCCACGTGCCTGTTGTCTGACATGCTCCGTGTCCCATGTTTCCACAGCCTGATAGACAGACGACCTCATGCTCCCCACACACCCACCCACACCCACTCTGGGCTTGGCACCACCAGCTGTTGAATGCATCAGGCCCCCAAAATGGCTTCTCAGCTGCTGCTGTGGCACATGGAGGAAAATCCTGACAGACTGAGCAGCTGCTAGGATGAAAACTGAGCAAGGTCACACTCAGAATCAAATGTACTGCTGTTACCTGCTAAAGTATTACTTGTTTCACTAATAATTACATTATCCTGGCTTAGTATTATTATTACCTCAGCCAAGGACATTATGTTTTACGTGTCAGTGGTTGTTAGGTAGCAGGATAATTAAAAAACTTTAACTTATTTCAATGAAACTGGGTAGAAATTAAAACACTGATCAAGGTACAAGCAATTAGGTTTTGTTGCAAATCTGGTTCCAGGAATTCCAAAATTGGGAATTTTCATGCAGATTTTTTGCAACCACGAAGCTTTAAACAAAATGTCTTTGCTCCTTCAAAGGTGTCGTATAAATATCACACAATAACTTCCATAAGTTGAAGTGGTTTTACCAACGTTTAAGTTGAAGTGGTTTTATAAACACATTTCGATTACAGCATCTTTGCAATAAGATTATAGTAATTTTAAATCAGACTGAGGTAATTACGCAACATGGAATTTGCCACCCTCCAATCCTGTCAAATAGTGTGGCAGTGTGGAGATAAAGACCAAGCAGCTGATTTACACACACACACACACACACACACACACACACACACACACACACACACACACAGAGTGCCCTGTAGCAGTAGTGCACCACTCCCATACTAGAGTTTTAAAGACGGCTGTGTCTAATAAACCAATCAATGGGGTCGACTTCCTCTGAACATATGGTATTAAGTGATTTGATGTCATTTGTTATTCGCCGATCTTCCCACAGGGTGAAGCTACCAGTCTGAAAAGCCTCAGATTCAGTTCAGTTGGTGGATAGATAGATTAGCCAAGAGGGAACTGGACATCAATATGGCACACACACACACACACACACACACACACACACTCTCTTTAGACTGAGTGACCCAGTTATTAGTCCGGAGTAAGTAGATCAACTATTTTCTTCCTCGGAACATGGAAATTTCTAGACCTGATCTCTGTTTGGCAAGTGTTTTGATTGACTTCAACAACCCCTTCCCACCCACCTACTCCATCCCGCCGGTGCTAAAAGGGTGTTTCCTGACAAGTGAGTTCATTTTACATTTATGCGTAAAGGTTTTAAGGCCAAGGCTTAGGTTGAAAATTTATTGGCTATTGTATTATATTTCATGCAGGAGCCTGGCGACTTCGCCTTGTGTTTAGCCTTGGGCCTACACTCAGGAATATCTGATGTATTTTGATAGCAGTGAGAGTTGAAGCTGTCAAAGACTCAGCCTGAGGGAAGATCACCTTTTAAACACTTGCGTTTCTCAATGATTGCGTAACCTCTTGTCATACAACAAAATCAGTTCTGGGAAGTATTTTGCACTGTAATTAGCGGAGACTTTGCCTGAATAGATTATTTTTACATGAACTTCAAGGGTATAATTTATTGAATATTAGCATGTGTCATGCATAGTGCTAATTAATGAGATGTATGTCTAAGATTAATTTCTCAGAACATGTATTTTACCAACACACATCCACTGAGGTTGGAATGCCTCTAACACGGAAAGTAGGTGAAAGTTCTTGAGTTCACTTCAACAGCTTCAGGGAAGATTGGCGTAAATGGGTGCTCTCACTAATTTAAAAAGTCCAGTTCTCATCTTGCAAAAAACAACAATCTTCAAGCATTTACTTTTAAGATATTTATTATAATCTACTATTTTCTTTTGACCTTTAAGGCAGGAATGTAGACAACAAACAAACATTATTAGTGGTGGTTTAAAAATCACAGTGGAAAAAATCATCCACTAAAAGTCAAACTCCTGCATTCAAAATTCTACAAAAGTAAAAGTATTAGCTGTAAAGTGTACTCAAGTATGGCAAGTAAAAGTACGCATTGTCAAGCAGAGGGACATGCGAGTGCATAAGTGAGGAAAATCCAGAAAACTGGAGATTTTTCACCTGACGCTGTGAATAACAACAAATAATATCTTAAAAAAATATATAAATACCCTAAAAATTAAGATGTATTTTTTTAAGTAATGTGGAAATACATGTAAAGTACGTTTTATCTCCATCTCCATTTTGGGGGAATTTCATGCTTTTAGATCAGTTGAAGGTTGAGGTTGAGTAAATTCTTTCCCTTTGTAAAAACTATTGAGTTAATGTCTAAAATGCCACAAAGCTCAAACAAGGCTACGATAAATGTTTATCCTGTACCAGCTATTTTTTTAAATTTTATTTTGAACATAAAGTCTTAATCTGAAAAGTAAAATACAGCTGTCAGATATAGAATGAAGTGAAAAAAGTGCAACATTTACCTCTAAAATGTAGATCACAATGGATCAAAATGGAAAGTGCCAAAAAAATGTACTTAAGTACAGTAAAGAGTAGTGTTCATTTGGTTTCTAGCACTAAGACCCAACCCGGGACCAGAGTCAGGCCAGATCCAAATTATATTCAGTTTACTGTAACTATCAGAGAGGCTTATTGTCACTGTTCAGACAGGCCGAATGAAGTCTCTCTCTCTCTGCTAATCCACTAGCCACTGCATTGTTGACAAGGAAGTCTGTTGAAATGTTGCGTTGTTATCGCTGCCTTCACCTCATTCAAAAGGTTCAAGTCTGCTCTGGATTAGTATTTCTCTGGGATGTATATAACTGCTTGTTTCTATCGGGGTTTCGATCTTTTCTGCAGTATTTTTCCTGTTGATACATGGCTATCCCTTCAGCTTGAGTCTTGACAAGTTTTCCTCCCTCATCTCACTCACACCGAAGCTCATAAGGAGACAGAGTGAAAACTGCCCCGCAGGTTTTCCTGTCTGCACATTCTTACACACTAAACTGTGAACAACACCCACACACATCTGTCCATGTATCTGAACACACAGTCACAGACAGCGACTTGCACACACACACACTCAGTATACCCCGACCTGATATGACACATGCACACACTAATGAGTCATATGAGTGACCGTGTACGTGTCACCACACAGATGTCAAGTCAGGAGTCTGCTCTTGTTATTGTCTGGGGAAACAAAAAATTTAAAGTTCACCCTCACTTCCCTTATCTATCCATCTCAATAAACAGGAAATCAGCTTTTGGGGTTAGAGAAATGTGAAACGAAGCCAAGATGATCTGTAATTTTGTTTATTGCAGGGTGCATTAAGCTCTCCGCAGGCTGCTTATTTTTGGTTTCTTTAAGGCTTTGCTTTTCAAGTCCGTTTTATCTTTCCGCTCACTTTCTTGCTGACTCTCTTGTATTATTATGCTTCACTGGATCATTGTGTATCATCCAAGTTATAGCAACTGTTTGTGCTTTTGAACACAGATAAACTTTGAATCTCTGATGTGCTATGCACAGAGGGAAATTACAGTCTGTATGTGCGTAGTGCTGTAAAAGTAGCTATTACAGTATCTGTTTTCCATAGTAAACACATGTATGTAAATGCTTTGATATAGCTATACTACCTGATATGAACTGACTGGTTGGAAATTTTCTGTGATTTTCTAAATTGTTTTATTGCTTAAATTATTAAGAAAAAGAAAGATAACCTCCTGAAAGATATCCTATTAGATCGTGTGAATTTACTGCTTTAAGTAATGAGCGAAATAACCATCAGCAGAATGTTTGAGCTGTGATAATTCTTGTTCTGACTTCTGCTAACCATTAGTCTTTTGATGTCTTCATTAGTTTAATTTTGAAAATGCACATAATTCACTTTGTCATCTTAGGGGATCAGTGCAGCCATCCTTGTTATAAGAAGAAAGTGATGGAAGCCAAGGCAGTTAAACTATGAGTGAGCAGCTTCAAAGAGTGATAAGAGGAATAATCTGCACCTTTTGGAAGCTGTGAGATTGTCTGTAGAACAACAGATGAGCCCAGAGTTTCTCTCTGCACCACATACATAATTGATGAATACAGCGAGATACAGCTAGGTCAGTTGTGGTTGAGAAAAGGTCTATAGTACACTGCAAAAAAAATCCTCCTCACAACAAGCTATTTAGTCCTAATTTTGAATTCTTTAAATTATTTAAAAATCTCCAATGGCAGTAAGATGATTTAACATTTGCAACACAAATCAGATATTTTTTATATCATAGTTTCTGCTAAATTCTCTAGATTTAAGAAACATGATATGACATGGCTAGTGACTTCAGTTTTTTACAAGTTTTAGTAAAATAAGAGTTTCTATTTCAATTACAGACAAAAATCTGTACATAGAAAAATTACACCCCTTCCCAAATCAAAGCTCAGAGAATTACAATTCAAAATCGTGATGTAATATTTCTAACCATGCTCTGATGATTTTTGTTTTTCACCTTTACTTGACTATCATTTGACTGCAGTGGTACCAAAGTTTGATACCAATCAAAGCTGAGAAAACTGAAGTTTAGTCAAGCATAAACCCATCTATAACAGCATTTAGTCATGTAACCCTACATTCAAGAGTGAGTTTTGGCTAATATAAAGACATAGCATAATAAAGAAAAAGAGGAAATTTGGGAGCAAAGTGGGACATGTTACCAATTCTGACATCATTTATACTTAACCTTTCAGGATGCTCTAAGAGGTTGAAAACAAAAGGCAAAAAATAAAGCAAAAAGCTCTTGGTCATGCTCTGCCAGACACTCCTGGAATAGCGCTGACATCTAGAAAGCTGGGATAAGAGGTCTTAACAAGAGACTAACCTTTCCTCTGGCCAGCTCCAGAGAGAAACATTTCTTTCTTCCTTAATGCATTTCTCCTGACCTTATCCTTCACCTCTTCCCGGCCAGCTCACATTTACCTGGCAGGTCCTGATGCCTCCTACAGATGGTGAAAAAATTGCTGAGACAGACCATAGCAGCACAGAGCTGCGATCACACAGAGCAATACTGAAAACAGCATCATTATAGCTGGTCACCCACAGCTTAGCAGACACACCCTGCGTCTCCTGTACCTGCTGAGGAACAAAGTTGCAAAGCTGAATCACTTCGCTCACCTGTGAGGAATTAGGCAGGGAGCGATACCGCCATTGCTGCGGTGGCGGACACATACATGAGTTTATTGAAAATGTGAAAGACAAAATTGAAGGACAAGAGCTTGATGTGCAGGGCATCCCTGTTGATGCACTCCAGTCGGGAAAGTCATACCGTTTGGTTGCCCACTTCCCAAATCCATACAGGCAGGAAAAAAACTGATAACAGAAAAGTGCATCTGAGGCCAGTTTCAGCAAACAAACCTCTGCAGTCGCCGCTGAACTGTTTTGATGTCCATATTTTTAGTACTTCACAGTGGTGGAAAAAGTACTCAAAGCATTTACTTACTACTAATACCACAATGTACAGTACTAAAACCATGTACAAGGTACATTATAAACCCAGTAGTAATGAAACTCTTCCAGAATGATACAATTAACACTGTGAATGTCCCTGGATCTCTAACTTTGGATGATTTAATGAAAATTCTGAAGGGAAGTCTTAATAATTCAAAATAATAATAATCCAAAAATGGAGATAAGGAGTTTTACAGCCAAAAAAAAAAAAAAAAAAAAAAAAAAGGAGATCCTGGATGAAAAGCCTTATTTTTAATTTTAGGGATTTTTAATGAATCAAAGGACCACAGGCTTTTCTACAATGAGGTAAATTCTCTTTCACTGAATCCATCCATCCATCCATCTGGGTCTGGGTCAAGGAATGTGAAGCAAAGTAGCCCAGATGTCACACTCCCTCGCCAAGCCTCCAGCTCTTCCTGGGGATCCCAAGATGCGTCCAGGCTAGATGGCACGATCCCTTTAGCCTATTCTTGGTCTGCTCCATGGTCTCCTCCCAGTTGGATGAGCCCTGAATGTGTCCAGGAGGTATCCTGACGAGATGCCTGAACCATCTCAGCTTGCTCCTTTCGATGCGAAAGGGCAGCAGTTCTACTTTGAGCTTCCTCCTGATGTCCGAACTCATCATCCTATGCCTAAGGGTGAGTTCTGATGCCATGCAGAGGAAACTAATTTCAGCCACCATCCGCTATCTCATTCTTTCAAGTGCTACCCAGAGCCATAGGTGAGGTTTGAAAAGTAGATTAAGTGGTATTTTGTTTTAATTTTTTTTTTATTATTTACATTATTGCATTATGCCATTAAACTAAAACAATCTCTGATGCTTCATAGAATGAAAATTCTTCCACAGCAACCATAAAATTTCCATGTATCCTCTACTTATTTAGTGGATTTTTCCTACACTTCTTTTGCTTTTACCTGCTGTGATCTCTGAGCACAAAATCAAAAGAAAGAAGATCTCCTGAAAAACGCTTTTGATGTGATTTCAGCCACTTTCACATCTGCAAAATGGTCCACACTGAAAATTGCCAGGTAATATTTCATCTAGCCCCTCCACACGGATCTTACAAGTCCAAAGTGATAGTAAAGGGACCTCGATTCTCACCATTTTCTCTCCACTTTGAATAGACCTTCATGTGAACATTATTATTAATTCATCAATCTGCCAGACTGGGTTTTAACTTTAATACATTTCAAGATTGAGCCATTTTCAGCAGCAAGACTCAGTGATTAATGATTGAAGAGAGTAGAGAACATAATCTTGGCGCTCTGTACATTCTGACCTCCCAAAAAAAGCTCACGTATGAAATCTAAAATCATATTTGCTTTGCTGCATGTTGTTACCGTGTCCATCTAAAAATCGGAGAGGAGAGATAAGAGCAATCCACATCAGCTAAGGTAAAGGCAAGAACGACAGGATCTCTCGGGCTTTTGTATAAAGTTTCTCTGAAAATGCAGCAGGATCAAATCTGGTTACACACAGCTCTAAGCTTATCCTGCCTGTGTGATGGTTGCTTTTGTCCAGCCTCAAAGGCTTCTCTGCTATAGAGTCACTTCAAATAAAGAGAGAGAGAGAGCTTCAGCTAGCAAATACAGAGAAAGGTATCAGCATATGCACAAATAGCATGGAGGGAACACAAATTTCTTTCTTTGTCTCTAAATTAATCTGTTGGCTACTTACATACGCTTAACGCAAAACACACACTGCAAAAGAAGGGTTTCAAGAAAGTCCCGAGATCCTGTTTTAAAGGCATTCAATCTTATTTTATAGGAGTAAATATTCACAACAAACAGCATATGGGCTAGATTATCAGACTCTTTTCAAGATAATTGGCTTTGATTTGTTTTTGTAAAGTATTCAGCCTGTTTTTCAGCTCGCCTGGACTAGAAGTTGTTTGAAACGTGAATTGAACGGTTGACACATTAATATTCCAAACATCTGCTATGAGAAAACCAGATGCCGTGGCTTATTTCAAAAATCAGACCACGATTATAAAGTCTTAAGTAAGGGCTTATTCTGTGTTACTGAATCCTGAAAGCCTTATTCTCTTAAAACAATTGAAAAAAATCTGCCAGTTTAGTGAGATTATTTCAGTCTGTTTCCAATACACAGCTATTTGTTTCAGGAAATTTCTAGAAAAATCACTACAGTCACCTCAAAAAGCACGTTTAAACACCTGATTGTTGTGGATTCTGACACATGATTTAAGACATTAAATGATAAAATGACCTAAAATTTAAAAAAACAAAACAAAACAAAACACTAGTTTCAAGCATCTGTAACTTATTTCTTAAAGGATCATATTGGTGATTTTGCATGTTTAAGCCTAACAAATACTACCTGCATACACATTACATTACTTTCAACATTTTACAAAACATAAAACAGTATTTTGTTTTTTGTATTATTTTGCTAAATCCCCTAACCCACCTTAAAATATAATGTTTTGCCTGCTAACATGTATGTCCGAATGTAGATGCAAAGATTGTTTTTAATTTCTCTGAAAAAGATGTCTTCTCCTGGGACTATATTCCCTGGCGGATGCATACATTTTCTCCTGTAGCTCCGTGATGAATCCTTGTTGAAATGCTAAAATTACGTTATTTCAACAAAAACTTAATATACATCTTGTATGCTGTGATGGATTACTTATCACAAGCATACTTCAATTCTCTACAGGCTGATTTTAACAGCGTACTGAATGAATTGCAACTAACAGCAGCCTGCAAGGTCAGAAAAACAATTCAAAAATGTACTGCTCCAGGAGTATGTTTTGGAAAACAGTTGGCATTAATGTAACATGTATGAGGGTTGTATTTATTGAGCTCAAACATGCAAAATCACTAGTATGGTCCTTTAAGTTTTACTGTGTATGTGAAGATAAATCTTAAAATTCTTTAAAGGGCTTTTTAAGGCATTTGTACGGTTGCTATTGGTAACGTTTTCTGCTACTTTCCAAATACTCCTGTCATTTTTGTGTAGTAGTGGATTTTTTGCAGCAGCCATGCACACAGACAGGCAAACACACACACACACACACACACACACCCTTCCTTCACACTCTGAACACAAACACTAACTTCAACACTTTGTACGAGTCAAATCAAGACCTTTTGAAGGCAACAGTGTAACCGCTGAGAGATATTGGGGCTTCTGTGATGCAGGTCCTTGTTTCGGTGTGTGTATGTGTGTGCGAGACGCCTGGTCTTTTATCTTAGGTGATGTGATCCCTTCATCATCCTCAGCCCCTATGCTACTAACTCTCCACCTGTGCTTTGATGTCCTCGCCTCTGTCTGCGTCTTCCTGCACAGGTGGAGGGACTGTCACTGCACCGTCAGCACGCAACACAGGAAGACGTGTTTCTCTTCTGTTTGCAATTCATATAAGCTCATAAGCTTTTGATAAATACTACTTCCATTTCTATTTCATGCCATTTTCACACACATACCTGAGGAGGGGCCTGTCAGTGGAATCTTATAAAATGTCAAATACGATGGCAGGCTGAGCTTTAGTCATCAAGCGACAAGTGAAGACTTGCGCTGTGGTTTTATTTTTCCTCACATGAAACTCCATGTTTTGAAGTTCTGAAGTGCCAAAAGGATAAAGTTACAGTGATGTGTAATACATGTCCAAACTGAAAACTATCTGTTCTGATCTACAAGGCAATTTTGACGCATGCACTGTCGGGGATGTGTTGAAACTCGACGGCGAAACCCTGCTAGTAACTGACTTCAACTCTTAACCTAAGAATGAACTTAATGCACATTCTTGTATGATGTTTCTCAACATTTAAGGTCCCAAAATTCTCATGACCCCTACAACAAGAGAGCTGTAAAATTGTCATTTAGTGCGGCGTAGTTGTTTCTCCAACATATGTAACAGCCATGGGACTCATGAGTCTTCTGTTATCATTAAGAATTGTTGATAATACTAATATATTAATATGCCAGTTTGATTCATTCATGTCCTTAAACCTGCATATTTTTGATATTATATTGAATCAAATGACTGCATAATGTAAAATGATCGATCACGACGACAAACACAGCTCTGCAGAGGTTTATGCCTCTTTATTTTATTGTTTTGAGTTTATGGCCACACGTTTATTGTATAGTTGAGTCTTAGTGGCTCTCATCACCTCATTTTGAGCAGCTGCTTCCATTAAAAAAGCCGTGATAAGCTGAGCATGTGATACTTGCACAACATCAAATGACAGAAAAAGTTAATGCTCCTGGAGCAATTTGAGCATTTAACAAGGTAAAGGCTCACATACCTTCCAGGGCAATTGTTTGATACCAAAACAGAGCTGAAATTAGAGTTTATTTTGGACTATTTTTTACATCGATGTGGTTCAGTCTGGTTCAATCGGACTCTGGTTCATATTCCCTTTGGTACATTTCATTTGTCATGGCTGAACACAGCAATCACACTCTGGTGCAGACCAAAACCGGTTTGAGGAGGTGATCTCAGTCTAGTTATCCCTTTCTGTTTTAACCAGTGAGCACAGGAAGTGTTCTCACATGGCTTTTATTCATATATCTGAGTTAATCCGGATTAGTTCCTGATTTGGACCAGAGCAAAAGAACTACAAGCATGAAAAAGTCAAATTCATCAGGTGAACAGAAACCAAACTTCAGTGTGTTGCTAAAATCAAGTTGTGTAATTTGGCAATTATTTGCTGATATGGTAGATTAACAACTTTATAAAATTATAAAGTGATAATATAGCAGGACTTTGTTGTATTTGACTTTGATTTTTGCTAAATATTGGTTTTAAGGTACTTAGACTTGAATACCTAAAATTTAGCAAACTAGCTCATCCCATTATACACTCCATTGTGATTGCTCATGATTGGACACAGATAAGCAAATGCAAGAAGAATCTTTTACTTATAATTTTGAGATATATTTAATTTAAGTATCCAGTTTCTTACATCTCAGTTTACTCATTAAGATGCTGAATCAGCCGTTCTGCTTTACAGAAGTGACTAAAAAAAATAAGCTTGTTTCAGGCTCCATATTATACACTAAACCTTGTTTAGTCTGTTCAAAACTGCCCTGTTTTCATTCATAAAATCTTTTTTAATGTCTACGTTGGAGTTCTATAGTAACATTGTATATTCCTATTATTGTTGTAATATTGCTCAAGTGAACATTTCTGTTCATTTTCCTATTATATGCTTTTGCTTATTCACTATTTATATTATGGATTGTTTTGTGAAGGGTACTGTCTTGTCTAGACCCACTTGAAAATTTAATGATGCATCTCAAGGGGCTTTGAGTCAAATTTACCAATAAATGCAGTAAATACTATATATCCAAAGATTTTACACAAATGAAACTTGCAATCTTTGGAACAGTTGAGTTATTACAGAAACCATAAATAGAGCGCAAGCCTGTTCAGCTGAGCTCAGAGAGGTTAAAGCCCCAAAGATCCGATGCTTTTACTGGAATACAAGGACAGTGTGCACATGCCCCTTTGCTATTAATACTTAAAACGATAACCTGCAAGGTTCTTGTTTTTGTGGCCATGGTGACTGATTTGGTTGTAAGAGGTCAGTTTGCAATAGACAGAAGACAAACAACAATAATAATTAATGGTAAGTTAATCAATTTTTTAACTGCATAGTATTTCTGGAGACAGTATGTCTTTTACTGGCAGATGGAGGAAGATTCTGAATTGTCCCTCACTTTCACCTCAGCGGACAAAAGCCTTCTGAAGACGAGAGACTTCTTTGATCGCTTCTCAAGGAAATCTGAGAATGCATCCCTCAATTCAATTTCTACCAACAGAGCCAACCAAGCGATCCTCATTACACCTAATTAGCTCAATATTGCATGTACGCCACCACACGTACTCCAGTACTGTTTCTAATGGCTTCAGCTGCCGTAGATTTTATTATCTTCTTAGTAGTAATTAGCTTTTTAGTGTTCTTGAATCCTTCTCCAGATGCAACCAGGGTACACGTGGGAGGAAGCTCTATCACAACAGGAGGTCCAGCCCAAGCAGCACATTAGCTATTGAAAGTCTGCTGAAAGGCAAGAGTATAAAGTGCATAAGATAACAGGCCATAAGATTTTCATATCGTTATGTTTTTCTGGTCTTTCTCAGACAAATAGATCCAAGCCAACTCCAAGATGATAACGAGGAGAAGATAATAAGCATGGTGAGATAATGATTCCATCTAAAAATGCTAGAAACAAGACCCCCAACATAAACAGCCACTGAAGCATCTAAATGTCAAACTCTCTTAACTTTTCTGGCAGTTTTTCCTAATATTTGTTTGGGTTGGTAGTATTCTAGCTGTGTTTTTATCATGGTTCCCACAGTCAGGAGGCACCAAAGAGTGGGGCCGATAGGCTGTGGCAACACTTTCCTGTCTCCTAAACAACACCAGTGATTAAAGAGCAGGCTCCCCTGCTTAATAAGTGACTAATCCTCCTGCCCTTTTGCTCTGTCAGTCCAAACAGATGAGCTAGCAGGTCAGGAAGATTCATCAAGGCTACTCGTAGGCTGTTTGTATTGTACACTGCAAAAACAGCAAGTCAGGAAAGTCTCAAGATAAAGTTTTAAGACGATAAAATCTTATTTTTTTTTCTATCCAAGCAAACTTACCAAACAGTACAAGCACTAGATTGTTTTTAGAACGACTGGTCTTGATTTGTCTTTGTAAGGTATTCGGTTAGTTTGACACGGAACTTGTCTGAAATGTGGACTGGGTGGTTTGCACAAATATCCCAAACATCTGTTATGACAAACAAGAAGGCTTTGCTTATATCAAGAATACAATCAATCTTACAAATTATTAATGAGTTGTTTTGTCTGTCATTGATTCCTGAAAGTTTGTGCACTAGAAAAAAAGAAAAGGATCCTCGATTCCAGAAAATCCTTCTACAACTCAATTGTTGTGTAAATGTTGGTTATATCCTTCATGTGCAACAGCTTTTTTCAAAACAGCAATTTTTTTTAGGTGTAATTTGTTGTTTACAGGCTTTGACAAAAATGGCAAGATCTTATTTAAGACAGAAACAACGTTAATTAATAATTATTGAATTAGAAATGTTTCATTGTAAATAAAGCTAAAACAGGCTCAAATTTAATTCTTTCTTACTAATTATAAGGTTAGGGTGTATTTTGTTTGTTTGTTTAAAGAAATCCTGTTAAGTTTTCGCTCACCTGGAAAAGTCACTAAATTACAGGATGGTTTTTTTTCTAGAAGAGAAAACAGCTATTCAGCAGAACCCATGACAGACGACGGATGTTGACAGTTAACAATTCAGGAATACAGTCTGTCAGGAAATCTGACATGTCATATCTGTACATGCCGGGAGGAAAACAGAAAAAAAAAAAAAAAAAANAAAAAAAAAAAAAAAAAAACCTGTATAAGTGATGATTTCAAAAAGACGGCAGGTTCAGACAGCCTCCAGGTTAAAAGAGCTTATCTCCAAAGCACAAATGATGATTCCTGGGGCTAAGTGCTAAGCTGATCATTGGCTGTTTCTGATTATTATTATTATTATTATTATTATTATTATTATTTATCTTAATAAGGCACTTAATCTAATATTGATCCTAAAAATACTATTGACAGTTTCTTGGGGGAAGTAGATTGATTGTTCTTCCTTGCGTAATAAAAGAAGCCAAAAAAAAAAAACAAAAAATGGAATTATGTTGAAAAACTTTGACCATATTTGACATGATGAATGACTTGTCACGATATTGGAAAAGTTTTTAATATGAAGAAGATTCCTGCACTCAGAGTATGTAGGCGAACCTTATGAGCTCATAGGAATACAGTCAGCGCACATAAATCACCAGCAAAACTCAAATCAGCCGTTACTCGCCTGGGAAGTTGACAGACATTGGCAATTGGTTGAAAAGGCAACTTAAGCAGGGTTTGATTGTCACGGGGATAATGTTCCATTTCTTTTGTTGCAGTGGGGCAAGTGACCTCTCGCCCTCCCAGCCCGGCTCCTAAATCAGTTGCTGTGATGTGGATCACATTCCTGGCTGTTTACATTATCCCCTATCCCAGACGCTGCCACCAGCTTTCCCACCTGTCCCGTCACGTCCGAGCGAGGAAAGTGTNGGGGGGGGGGGGGGCTTAATGCACACACACACATTCACACAAACTCAGAAAAGCCCACACAGCTGAGAGGTGGCCCACACCAATTCACACAGAAACACTTCTCCACGTAGCAAGTACCAACGAGACACACACACACACACACATCGTATGGACTGTCAAACTGTCAGAGGAGTGAGTTATGGAGGCGATGGATGTGTCTGAACACGGAGGGGAAGATTCCACTGCTGTACGGAGTGATAAATGAGGGAGAAGTGATGACTAGAAGCTCCTCAGTCCTACAGAGACGTCATGGCTGCTCGCTGTAGAGAGGATGAAGGAGGACGTGCCACTGTCTCAGGGCCTTAGTGTTTCACATGGTGTGGATCCATGTCTCTGCTGCTGGGTGCAAACTTAAAGGACCATACCAGTATTTTGCACATTTAAGCTCAAGAAATGCTTAATCTTAAACTTTTTTTTTTTTTTTTGCCAAATCCCAGAATTTTTCAAAATGTTCAGATGATACACCAAATGGCAATCAGTGTTTCGTCTGCTAACATGTACGTCCAAGCTGTAGAAGATACGGCCATTTTTTAACTGCTCTGTAAAAGCCGTCTTTGGACTATAAATATAAACCAATGGCAGTCTGGAAGGTAGGAAAAATAATTCTCATATTTACCACTCCAGTAGCATGTTTTGGGAAATGGTTTGCACCATGTATGCAGGTTGTATATATTGGGTTTTAAATTTTTTTTCATAACTTTTTTTTTTTTTTTTTTTTTTTATAAAAGTTCAAAATCAAGCCCCTAAATTAATCAAAAATGTATAATTAAAAATGCTTTTGAAATTTTTAAGTGGTAACTCACAGCTTGTATTTCTTGGTTTTTCTTTGTTTTGCTCAATTCATTCATTCAATTTGTTAATTTAGTTTTAATTGTAACTGATTGATTGATTGCTGATAACCGGCTATTGTTTTTCACTTTAGAACCTCTAGATTCCTTTCAAATAACAGTGGTGATTGACACTACTTGGTGTCAGCACGAGCTGTTTTACTGAGACAAGAAAGCAGTTACACAAATAATACAAATTATGTAAAGACTGTATATTTATATTACAGCTCCATAACTATCATAATCCATAAGGTTAAGTACTGTCATTTCTCAACAGCTGCTAGCGTAACGTCAGTAAATAACAGCAAACAGAGGTGACATTTGACCTACTTAGCAGTACAGATAGCAGGTGACAACAAGTTGCTGTTCCTGTTTTTCACTCTTTTCAGTTTAAAGTTTATAACTGAGTCACTGCCAGCATGTATTATTTCTCACAAGACAAGCTAAGCTACTCAAACAATATAATCATTTTGACATGTCAGTGTTTTGTGAGGTCTAAATATTTTACATGATTTTAACTTATTTTATTTAGTTGTCTGTGCATATATATTAAATAAACGGATAGAAGACAATGTCAGTGTAAGAATGTATGATATATTCCAAAACTCCATTCTGGTTTCATTTTCTTTTACATGCCCTTGTTGTTGCTTAAAAACAGTTTTGATCTGTAGTGAAGTCTAAGATTTTAAAATATATGAAAATATATTAAAATATAAAAATAAATATACAGATGCATTAATGTTTTCAAAATGTGGAAATATATGATAATATTCTAAGCGATACATGTGAACTTGGGGTAGAAAAAAGTTCATATTTTTCATGATTCTTTACAGTAAAATGTGACATTACACTTCCTCAAACAGCATTTTCCCTCACTGAATGCAGCCAAATGAATTTTTGTACGTTATGTTCTGTTCTGTCTCTTCGGCTAATGATTTCATTTTTTACAAATCAGTAAAATTGTACTTCGTTTCAAAAGCATCTCATATCATTGGAATGGGTGAGATGAGCTGATTTCTAATGAAATGTGATTGATATCAGCGTTCAGCATCATCTTACACTCCTCCCTTCTCATCTCGGAGCACTTTTCCTCTGAAGGCAACGCTGATATTCACTCCACATTTCATTAAAGCTGATTGGTTTCGTTTTAAGAACACTTACGCTCATTTTAGCAAGCATATCTTCTTTTTTTTTTCTTGATTTTTAGTTTCTTAGATACACGTTCTTCTTTCTTTATTTTGCTGCATATATTGCTTAAATTTATTTCAAACACACTTATATCTATTTTAAAGGACGATACCAGTGGTTTTGCATGTTTGAGCCCAATACATGCAACCCGCATATGTAGACAATGGCAAAATATTTTTAGTATGAAAATCTCAACGTTACTGACACACACAACACACACACACACACACACAGTCATACATACTTTACTTGTTACAGTATATGCATCAACTTTCCACCCTTCTTGCTCTCGCTTCCTGTCTACCACACACAGGTCACAGCCATCCATTAAAGCACACACTCATCACATTTGCTACCCCCCATCCCCACCACACACACACACACACACACACACACACACACGCACCTGAGAGCACTGCACGCAACCTGCATCGCTGCCAATCCATTTCTCATCATCTCCACTCAACACTGGGATGTTGGACTAATGGGTCTAACTGCACAACTGTTATTTCAAGAACAAGGGATGTACTTAAATAAAGGACAATCTGTGTGTGAAGAGGAAGAGAGGGGTGGAGGAAAGAGGAAGGAAAAACAGATGGTGAGAGAAACAGAAGACGACAGACTGATGAAATTGACATGCTGTGAGACACGAAGCGCTGGGATGACAGGAACCAGAAGAAGGGAAACGTGAAAGTGCGTTACGCTGCACTCACACAGAGCTGTGTAGCTGTCAGCACCCCTGGTGTACAATCCAAACTTTAGGATCCTTTGATTGTGACTTTTTTTTTCTTTTTTTTCCCTCCGTACGTTAGTCTCATCTCAAAATAAGTGCTGTTGGCCAAAATGAAAGCAGCTGAGAGAAGCTGGAAATAACATTGTCTCACCAGTCGCGCACAAAAGAAAACACTTGTCTAGTCGGACTCTTGTCTTCAAAAAGTGGATCCCAGAGCCGGAGTGATTTAAGTGCATTCTTCCCACACGCTGTTATTACTGGTCCGACACTGAAATATTACCTCCAAGATGGGAACCTTTTCTCCACCTGCAGCTGAGTTTTATTTTGTGAGGCTCAGATGAGTTGATAGATTTTTGTCTGACAGAAGAAGAAGAAAAAAATTCAGTGAAGTTTTCCTGAAAATGATTTTTTTTCCCCCCCCTGCACACGTCTGTATGGGTCTGTAGCAAGCAGTTATTAGGTTAGACTTACTGGAAAATCACGTTTCTATGATTGCTCTCATTACCAAGCAAATTAGTACAGTTGCCATTTCCTTTTCTCTTTAATAGTCATGATTTAATAAATGCAAATTATCTCAAAGCGTGTGCAGTGGGGACAATGAAAGACAATATTACTGATGGGTTTAGAGGTGGAAACTTGAGCCTGAAATGTGAAATAGAAGAAACATTTTAATACCACATTAATTAAGTTTTCGGGGGGGAAATTGGAATCGCGGAGCTGTGTTTCTACTGATGAAAAACATTCATTTTCTTCTCATGTATAATAGAAATAGATGTTCTTTTCATTTGGTGAACCTGTGAATGTTTTTCTCTCCCTCAAACAGCAAACTGGCATTTTTAAATATGTCACTGCACACTTAAAATCTGCTTTTCGGTCACCATTCATTAAATAATATTTCAGTTAAATCCTCCAAAAAAGCCAAACAGGATTGCAGTTAACACAACCAGAAAACATGTACAGTCGCTTGTGATCTTTTTTTTTAACTAAGAACAAAAAAAGATAATAAATACAACAACAGTTTAATGTCTTAAATCATACAACTGACTCGCAAACAGATGCCTTTTTTTGTGGATGAATTATTCATCTACAACTGACTCGACTGCTGCAAGGGCCAAACACAGCAGCAGTCTTGTTTTTTTTTTNTTTTTTTTTTTTTTTTCCCCTGTGCACCATTTGGATATGTGTTCTCTTTCTCACCAGATAAGGTTCAGCTTTTCCTAATCAGCTAATGTTAGATCCCTTTAATTAGCCAGGCCTCTGCCATTTGATTTCTCCCACTTTTAAAGTTTAAATGTGTCTGCTTGCTATTCCTTCACAGTAATGAATATATCAGTATTTGCAATAATGCAAAAAAGGGTCATGAGGGAAGCGATTAATTAACTACATCTAATTAAAATGCATTTTCTAAGGCTGGGAATGAGGATCTTGCTGTTGGTTTATGGTTTGATTCTGTGTGTGTGTGTGTGTGTGTGTGTGTGTGTGTGTGTGTGTGTGTGTGTGTGCTTGTGTTTTTTTGTATGTGCACCAATACAAAATAATGACTGTATGCATGCATGTGTGTAATTGGATTCTTGGGTGTGTGTTTAAGCTTGAATAACCTTTTTTTTTTTTTTCTAAACGTTGTTGTTGTTCTGGATATATTCCAGTAAATATCGGTCTGTTCAGTTGAAGTCTGAGGAGTAATAGAGTGAACAGAGTGAAAGGTGAGCTAGTGGAGCAGCGAGAGGCATGTTCCACTTGAGTCTCTACTTTAAATTGCTGGTATTCATCAACTTAAGTGATGAGTCTGCATGATGAATGGTCTCTCATTAATATCATTATGCTATTAGACTCTCTCTCTCTCTCTCTCCACTCTGCCTCCTAGAATATTTGCATACACACTCTCTTTCTTATGAATTGTGTGAGCCTGTCTGCTTTGTGTCCTGCCTCTCTCTCTCTCTCTCTCTCTCTCTCTCTCTCTCTCTCTGTTATGGCATTTCACATACCTTTACACTACATATACATCCCCTTCTCTCCATTTCTCCTTTCAAATATAGATATGCATTGTATCTCTCAACCTCTCTGATCCCTCAAACACAATGTATCTATCGCAGCAGATTTAACCACAAAACAATATATAAACAATGGAGCTCTCCAGCTACAACCATTCTTCTGGTAAAACGCTCCAAGCAGATGTTCTTGAACCCTAGTTGCCTGTGGGCAGGAATGATGGCTTATAATTATGGATATAAACAGCTTGTGCACATGGTTTAACCTGCCATGGGTGATGAATGACAGCCCAGTCCTGCTGCATAAACTGGCATTGCCAGAACAGAGTCCTCTCGGCCACACGGGGTCAACAGCACGGGGAGGATTTAATGAGGGGGGGGCATCCAAACAGCCTGGGTGTCCATCTGTCCGGTCTCTCTGCTTTTACATGTTACATATTTGTGAAGAAGATAGCAGCGTTGAACCCACGAGGCTGCTCAGTGAGGTGTTAGTGTGTGTGTGTATGCATCGCTGAACAACCATCTTCCTCTTAATGCGAGCAAATGTACAAAAGATGAGCAGTGAGAATGTTAAAAACAAAAAGGCAGGAATCAGAGCAGATCAGAGGGAGAGAAAAAGGTCAAAACCAAGACCAAAAGACCAAAACATACTGATTTTTTCCCACAGCAAACAATACAACAATCCATGGAAAATTAAATATCAGATCTGAAATCTTTTTTTTTTTTTGTTTGTATATTGTTTCCCTCTATCGCTGGAAGAAGTAACTGAAATCATATTTAAACCGGTTCAGACTGCAACACACATGGCATCCAGATTGAATAAGGAATCATGCTTATGTCAGCTACTGCTTTATTTTTGTAGCCACATGGCTAACGCTAAGGCACAATATATGATCGCCGAATCTATTCTATGATCTCATTACATAAGACTAAGCATCTACCCTGACCTGACAACAGTTAATATATTTATTACACCCATTTTTTGTGTGATTGGCTCACCAGATTTTAATAACTATCACATTACACATCAAAAAGAAATGGCATCCTCTTTGAATTCCTTGGTTTCCTTTTATGTTTCTAAAAAAAAAAAAGAAATATTTTGCAAAGTATATAAATATATGCCATAATGGTATATTGATTTTGCAATTGGAATGAATACATTTCATAAACTATATATATATATATATATATAACCTAGCAGCCACAGATTCCATGCNTGGAATGAATACATTTCATAAACTATATATATATATATATATAACCTAGCAGCCACAGATTCCATGCTGCTGTGTGAAAATGAGCATCCACAGCATACAAACTCACATCAGGCTCTCAGATAAACCCTCATCACAAAGAATGAGCATTCAGACAGGAAGGAAACATTAAGATACAGTGGATGATCAATATTTCCAGCAGTATGGACTGGCAAGAGGATTAAATTTAGAGTCAGTGATATAGATGCATGTAATGGATGTAATTCTGTGCTCTAAGCAGTTGTGGAGCTGCATGTCTGCAGATTTTGCTCGTGTGGCCTGTAATGAGCTACAGAATGTGTGAAAGAAGCACCAGAAATAAAACAAGCAGAAAACAATGAGACCACAAGTAATAAATTTAATGTTAAATTTGATCTGAAACTTTCTTCTTGGAAACACAAAGGGAAGCTGCTCATGATTTCAGGCTACTGTGGTTTGCTCAACAATTGTCTTCCTGTAATCTCAATTGGCAGCGTGTGGAAAACATTCTGTTTGAATCCAACAGCCAACAGCATTGTCTGGTCTTTATTAACAGTCTGAGGATGGCCTGTATGCTGGACCATTGCTTTCTTCCTCATCTAATATTCGGCCTGAGGTTGTAGCATTCCTCTGGGCATGTGTCTGACATTTGGAAGCAGACTCTTATAGATAGAGTAATAATGTCACAGGGGCAGTGCGTGTATTTTTGTCTGAAAAATGCTGAAAAACAACAGTCAATTTCTAATGTGGAGAAAGATTTAATCTGCTGAGACAGATGACTAAAATGGAGATAACCTCTAAGAAAATTGGGTTTTCTTTCTTTAATCAAAAAAGACAGCACATGTACTGCACTGTGTGCATGTAATACAAGACATGTCAAGTTACAAAAATTACCTGCACATGGCCAGTGGAGCATACACATGCACAAGAACTCAATTTAAGAGCATTCAGTCTTTGCATTAATTTCGGATAAATTAAATTGGGTTCTGACTGGGTGAGAGTTTATGTTACACGACAAGAAAAGCTGAGCTGGCCAATGAGTTTAGACAGCAGTGTGAAATTTGGTGAATTGGTGTTGAAACCAAGAGGAAATATCAAATCCTGGGATAAACCTACATATCACTTGCCCAAATATGATTTTCACATGACATCTGCTGCTGTAAAGGTGCGCAGGTCTCTCACCGCTTAAACCGTGTAAGAACAGGCCACATATGAAAAACTCAAAGCCTTCATGGTCTGTTGGGTAAGATTTATAAGTAACAGTACTGAAGCCGCTACTGCAAAGCAAGATGTTATATAGTATAGTAGGACTATGTGTGTGTGTTTCTGTGAGTATACAGACTCGCCAGTCTATGTGGGTGTTCCAATGTATATGCAGGTAGTGTGTGGGATGTGTGTGAGAGAGCATAGCTGTCTGTGTAGGCTATATGTGTTCTTCTATGTGTGTATGTCCGTGTGTGTAACGGATAAAAATGTGCACATGTTGCTGTCAGCGGGAGTTGATGGATGGAGTTGGACATCGTTTATTGACACAACACCTTCATGTTTCATGAGGCCATCAGTCATAGAGAATGCCCATCTGCTAGTTTAAGCATGACCAGCAATTTACACACACCCACACGTGAACACACACACACCCCTCCAGAATGTTTTTATACAGTTCCTCCCAGTAGTCGTGACCTTCACCCATTGGCCCTCCATTCTCATTTCACTCTCAGAAGGTAATGGGCAGAGGTTTTTACAATAGAGGCCTTTCAGCTTCAAAGAATATGTGCATTTCCAAGGGACACTCACTATTCATATCACTTCCTGTAAAGAACTCAAAGCGCCACGGAAAATGTCTCCAGAAAAGGAACCATTCCTGGAACGTATAAGGTCAAAATTGCTTATCCTTACCCATTCAACCAACATTTCATTATTCCTATTTTCTCCATCAAATCAAGATACCAGCATGTCCATTACAACAAATCATTTCTCCATTTTCCATGTTCCATGTTGCGTTCCATGTTCTACATGATTTTCAAGATGTCCCCCTGCTTCACTTCCATATAATGCCATATTTTCACACCCGTCTTCTATTATTGTCCTCTGTGTGGTACAACTAAAGCAGTGATCCCTTGCTCATGTGCAACCTTTAGATTAGTACACAATAATTGCTTGGTAAAGCCACCCACCTCTCCCAGTTGGACAAGGAGTTTTAACCAGCAACCAAAGGGTCAAATTTTATTTTATTTTATTTGGAGGGATGTCAACAGGCATAACAAGGTTATACATGGTTAATAAAGTCACTTTCATTGCACATTAATGCAATCTTTCACCATAGCATTACTTTGGGCATTTAACAATGTTGTTTTAGTGTTACTACACTATCATAATAATAATAATAATAATAATAATATGTAATAACACTTTATGAAGCTTCCACACTCTACCATTTGACTTGAGAACAAGAAAATGTCTCATGAATGTCATAAGAACATGTAATGCTCCACATGACAGTAATCTGAACACATATGCCCAAAGAGTTCAAGTGTATAACATAATGAAACCCACTATAACATGTATATGACGAGTTAATGTCATGCTATCATTCACTTTACATTGAAAATGAGAGTATTAACCAGATGTCTGGACAGCCATAAATATCCATGACAGTTTATGAAAGTGTTATGCTATTCTTATTCACCCAATCAAATTGGTTTTCTAATAAACCAAAGGTCAAATGTACAACTGAAGATTAGCTGATGACATTTTAGTGCCCAAAGCTTATTGTTGTAACCTGATAGAAAAATCGATGCATGAAGAGAAATAATCTTCAAATTCTTAGGCACATATTACTTTTAGTCGGTGCTCAGTATGACCGAGCACCTCCCTCCTCTTGCATCTTTCACAAATATCAACAGAAAGATAAAAGAAATGTGAGCCGGGTCTACCTTAGATCAGTCACAACCTTTTCCTCACTAAGGCTGGGCTCTTATTACTTTCCTCCTGATAGCCTCTCCATCTCCCAATTCTTAAAATCAAATATAACTCCAGGCGACCAGGGAGCCTTTCTCAGCCTCAAACCTAAAATCTATTATGAAGAATAGATTTTTTTTTTTTTTTTTTTTTNTTTTTTTTTTTTTTTTTGTTAAGGCTGAAAGGAAAAAAAACCCCGGCAGCAAAAATGTGGCTTTATTATTTTGGTTTTCTGAATGATTTCAAATTCCATATACAAACATCTTTTAAACTTACAAACTAACCGATGTCAAGTAATTCATCTATGTAGCAAGTTACTGTGTCAGATTTAAATAATGGGCCACACTTAAGTTTTACAGCAACCTACTTGTCTCATCTCACCCTCCCTTATTCTCATCATCAGGACAGCTTGTCCTGATGATCTGAAAATCACGTGTTGGAGACAGATGCTATACAGCAACATGACAAACTGCATTTCCCTGCTCACACTCCTCCATACCATGGGAGGGGAAAAATAGAAGCACGAGGAGAGGAAATGAGGGGAGATGGGAGGTATGGGAAGGAGGGGGTATGTGCTGTTGCATTTCCAAGCTAGCGAGCGTTTTCTTCCTCAGCGGTGACACGTACTTGTGCTCTTCCTCCTCTACTCACCACGGTGTCCTCATTACTGTTAATATGAGGCTGGTGGCAAGGGACTGTGGCAGTGACTGGGGATCTCTGGGGAGTAATGATGGGGGCCGGTGGCCAAGGGCCCCAGGAGGGAAATTTGTTGGTGGTGATTCCCTGCTACTTATGTGGAGGCCATAGAGGTCAACACACGCACACACACACGCACACACGTATGCACTCAGACAGCTGCAGCTCGCTCCATTCTCTGTTTGCCCTTGGGAGAGAAATGGGAAGAGAGAAGCAAACAGCGGGGAGTGTTTGCCCAGGCGCACACCACACCCCATCCATCTCCTCTCTCTCTCTCTCGTTTTCTTCTCCTGCTGAGAAGACACGATCATTTCTCCCTCTCTGCTCCCTCAGTTCCTTCCCTCCATCCCCTCAGGTATATTGGTCCAGTCTCGGTTCAGTGCAGATATAATCCTTTAACGCCTCTAAATGATCCAGAGGTTGAGTGCTCCTCCTGGTTGTCAATGGGACCTGCTGGGCTCACACCTGCTGGAGCAGGTTAAGATAAATGCCAGCGGCCAGTTGGGCATCTGGCCCCACATTAATATTTAACAGGCCCACTCTCATCTCCTCCATACTGAAGGTGTGAAGGTGCCAAGCCCCAAAGACATATCGCAGCTTAATATGGATTTGTGCAAACGGGGGAAATGGAAGAGCGGTGATAGCATAGCGAGATTCAGACTGAATGTTAAGTTGGCGTCTGCCCACACATGGCTACACACACCGGGGTGAACTTTATTTGTGGAGACAGGAAGAACACACCTGCATGTGAGGCTCTCCGGGCAATTATTGGAGCATTATGTGGATTTAAGCAGCACAGCCTCTGAAACTGAAATCAATTCTTGTCATCATTTGTGCCTGGCTGTTTGAATAGATTCTCAGGTTTTATTTCATTAGAGTGTTGACTATAAACACAAGAGTGCTTTGTCAGACTGTCTTACTTTTCTCTCTGCTTGTCTGGCTAACTTCAAACCTTTAAAAACAAATTCTCTGCTATCGGTTTGTGTTAACCTCTTAAACTATGCAGCTAAACTTGAAAGGCTAATATTGTGTATGTATGTATAAATACAGTATATAGACATGCTATACATGCCATTACATCCCAATTTGGAACTGAAGTATTTGCAGATACTGTATTTCATGTATGTTTACTCACACATAAAACATGGTATGTGTCCCTGACAAATACTGGATATCATCTAAACCAAATGCATACAGAGTTGTGTCATAACTTTATATATGTGAAACAGGCATTACACACATATTTGTAACATACATGGGAACATATATAAATGTATATTCAATTTTTATATAGGCATGTGTGATCTCTATGTTTAATATAATGCACATTGGTTACACATGCATACACTATAAATCCAGGAGACTATGTATGTTCACTTTTTGACCATATATATCATATATTAAAATTCCATATAATCATTCACTTAAGATATTAAAATGTGACGATGGCATAAAAAATCGTGGCATTTTGTATGAACATTTACCTATTAGTAAATATAAATCTTAACTTAAAAGAAGGAACTCAATTTACAGTGATGATATTGTCTTTCAGTGTCATTATGTGTTTATCTTTCTAAATTAAGGGGAAAATTAAAGGGGAAATCAAGCGTTTAAGACATTAAGTTAAGTGCGTGACAAACAATCTCTTAAGAAGTCCAAAAAAGGTTGTTAAGCGGGTATCGGTAGAATGTGGACCTCATTAAGAATCCAATCTGACAGTTTCAACTTAGCTCGGGTCAACTTGTCAGTCTGAATCAGCTCTTTGCTGGAAGTAGCTAATTGCTGCTAGAGTCAAGAAAGATTCTGACCTTTGTAAGAGGGTTAAATGGTTCACATATTTTCTTTAGAAGATCCCCGAGAAACAGCTGTAATAAGGATCAGGTGCTGTTGATCTGTAAAGTTAACCCGTGTTAAGCTGTGAATGCAGCTTAACCACAGGAAAGACCTTGTTTCTTCTGTTTTGCGTGTGAAATGTGCTTAATTTGTGACTTAAATTGTAGGTTTAATATATTTGCATGTAACCTATATTCTTAATCACTTAAGGTGTCATTTTTATAACAGCTAATTATAGCAATTTGATGTCTTTCTGGTTCAATGAGTCGTGAATGTGTACAGCAAGTTTCAGTTGCCAGCATATAACACCAGACCAGACAGATTAAAGGACCAGACCAGTGGTTTTGCATGTTTAAGCCCAATATGTTCAACCTGCATTTTAAGGTGGCTGTATCATCTGAATATTTGATTTTGAAAGATTAGAGAATTTGAAAAAATAACAGGAAAATTAAAATACGTTTTTATGTTTTGGAAAATAGTTGCCAGAACAATGTAACGTGTATGTAGTATTTGTATGCAAAAATCACCGGTATGGTCCTTTAAGGTAGCCCATATGCCAGCAGGGAAAAGCAGATGCGTCAGTCTTGCTGTGTGAGTTAGATTAGACATCATCCCACCTCACTACAGGGATCAGAACATCAAAACCTAGTGAGACAACATCAGGTCAACTCAACCTCTTTACCCTCCATTTCTCCCTGTGGGCGGGAAGCCATTTTCACACAGCGGTGTTGTTTGTCCCTGTGCATAACCCGAAATGCTAAGAGCGCTTGGAAAATAAGGGGAATTAAGAATTGGGCGTAATGATGGAGAGTAAAAGGATGGAAAGTGTTTCGAATGTGAAGGCTGCACAGTTACTTTAGGCTAACATAAAAACACATCTGCACCAGTTTAAGCGTTTGTGATAGTTTGAAGGGTTCAAATAGGAAATCAGCCTTCTGTGGCAAGCCCTGTTTAGCAATAAAGACTCTTTTGTGCACATCTAGACCAAGAAGGGGTTCTATTTTCTGGGTCTGTATTCTTATAGCAATATGTTTCACCCCAGTTGCGCTGATAGCAGAAACCTCAGGGGTGCCTTTTAGCGCCACATCACAGTTTTCTTCCTCTGCCTTTCACCCGTCTGTGGTCTTTCATGCAACAGCAATATCAGCTCATCCCAGGGTAATGGGTAACAGCTTCGGAGCCAGCGGATATTGAGATCACTTTGAATTATTAATATTCATCTGCACAAAGGGGCAAGCAGGGCAGGACTCCCACGCTTCCACACAGCTGAGCGTTCAGACTGTCACAGAGCCAGTGTCAACAGCACGAGTCAAGCTGTGTACTCCCACACAAGACACACAAATTAGTCACATGCATGGGTGACCTTCCAGACCCAAATAGGGATTCTGACAAAATGCAACCCAACTGAGAGAGAGAGAGAGAGAGAGAGAGAGAGAGAGAGATGCACATACACACATTTTACATTCATTTCAAGCGGGATTGGGGGAGTTGTGAACTCCCATCTGTGCCACACAGCTCCACCTCCTCTAAGCAGCTCCAAAACCCACATCCACTCTACACATAATCCACACTGCAGGAGTAGAAAAATATTTCTCCATCACATTTTTTAATATGGGCCTTCACATAAAGACCAGCATCCTGCCTCAGAGTGGATCCATTTAATCTGTACACGCAGGAACGCCTGATTTAGAGCGATGCCTCTCTATTTTACAGTCTGCTGTTGTAAAGGATGGAAAAGTTATGCCGTTTACCAGTATTTCCTAAAACTTTTAAAGCATTAGCGTAAAAGTGACATTTATACTAGCTGCAGACATTTTTTTCCCATCTGTCTCTCTGCTTATTTATAACTGTGATAACCTTGGTTCTCATCACCTTCAAGCGCTTTAAGACACCACGGTTTTTCTCTCTTCCCGTGCTGCAGCTATATAACTAACTGTAACTGCTGTGGCGTGGCTTCAAATCCCAAAGCATGAATATATTGTTCTAAATAGCATGCGTGCATGCACTGAAATACAAATGCAAATGTAAATAGTTAAGATTCATGACTTGTTCAGACCTTAAACAGGAGAATTTACTCATAACTTCCATGCCCACCATTTCGACTGTTACAGGCTCCATATTTCTACACCATTTAGTTTGAATTATATTGTGTGTCGTCTCCTTGGGAAATATTGAGCATATTAAATAAAAATATTGGGAAATTCGATCTGGGTGGAGGTGGACGAGGCTGGTGGTATGTGTGTGTGTATACTTGTGCTTATGAGTGTCTATGACATTCTCTGGGGGGGAGGCGGATGACGGCGCGGTCAGTGAGAGTTGACCGGTTGCCAGACCGGGATGTGTCCCGGTGGAGAGGCTGACTCTTTTTGTATGCCTGCCTTTCACTATGATTGCACAAACAGATGGGAGCTGACATCCTAACATCAACAGGAAGCACTCTGGGCTCATTCTCTGCTGGGATATGACATCAACAGCCAACAGGAAAAGCCTGCTTCATCTCCGTGCTCAGCGCATTATGGGCTAAAGAATGTCAATGAAGCCTGTCGTTTACCTGCACAGATCGGGAAATACAATAGCCCTCATCCATGAATTATCCCTGTGCATGAGCTAGGCATTCATTCCTGCATGCAAATTTGGTAATTAGTGTTTTTCCTGTGTGTCATTTCTTCTCTATGATTGGTTGTTTGGACGATGATAGAGCATAAAGGACAATTCCAGCGTGATTTGGTTTTGCTAATTTCCTGCATTTCTGTTTTACGTCCCTGCAAATTCTTTTTTCAGTGAGTTTGTCACATTAAGAGTTATTTGCCATTTTTTTCTTTGTCTTGATTGCTTTACCTTAGATTTCCATTTTACTTTATAAATAATAGCTGGCCGAAATGGCTTTTACGTTGGTTTGTGTTTTCGTTTGAAGAGACTGAAAAAAAGAAAGACATGCTGCAATGTAACTGCTGAGACTGAATTTATGTTCAGGTACTGAATAGAACTTGTTTCTAAATGTTATGTAAGCCTGAAAATGTATTAAAAAAAAAAAAAAACTCTATGCACCCTGACAATTAACATTAAATAGGAAGTAAGTTTAAAAATCAAACTAGCAAAATTCACTTCAGTATATTTGCTTTTAATATGACAGATTTTAATACACATTTGATATCACTCATATAATAAAATTATATGAAAAATGAAATAAAAATAAAACTAATAGGGAAGTAATTAGAGTGCATACCTCCGACAAGACTGAAGAAGCCGAGACAAAATATGTCTTATTCTAATATAATGACCAAATAATAATCTGGACCAAACTGTACTTATTGATAGTCTGTCATGGGATAAATATAATCATATTGGTGTTACTTTGGAAGAAATTGACAAAAATATATATTTTTTAAATGTTCTATCTCACAATGCTTAAAAATTATTTTTAAAATTCCTGAATCTGCCACAGGATCAACATTTCTGAAATTTTCTGCCTTTGGATATTAGAAGTTGCATCTATTGGAATCTTCAAAAGTAAAATAAAATCATGGCGGAAATCTGGACATATTTGTCATCAGTAATGAAACTGATTCTGAGTTATGTGTGTTGTGGAAATTTTGTTTTTGGCATTTTTAATGTTTTTATGTAGAGTATTTTTTTTTAATTAATATGACTTTTTCTCTTTTTTAAATTGTAATGATTTTAATTTGTTTATGCTTGTTGGAACAGCGAGTGCAAATTAGCTTTGTGGCTAACCTCAGCACATTTACACTGGCACTCTACTTCTGACAGCGTCTTTGTGCACTGTTCCATTTTAAATAAATAATAAACATCAGCACCAAAATTTACTGGCTTCTTCTCGGCCCAAACCTTCAGCCAAGGTTTGTTAGAATCAGTTCACAACTTTTTGAGTAATCCTGAGAACCAATAAACAGATGCAGGTGAAAATAAAGCGTCCTTGGTAATAAATGGAGGTAATAAATTAAGATCTAAGTGACTTTGCATAAGTCTGGTCACATCTATTAGGAGGAAAAGTTTGTTTTATCCAGTGAAGTTCATATAGTTGGCCAATTTATTCCACAAGCCAGTTCAATCCACCAGGTCATTCTGCATTTCTGGCATGTTACACTGTGTATCTCTCCTGTACCATCCATGTCCTGTCACTTCATGAAGCCAGCATGCAGAGGTCATCACTCATATACAAGTCTTGCTTTTGTCCCTGAGACAGCATGTGTGACGGTGTTTCACAGCAGATTTCGTGTAACCCACACAGTCGGTGGGTACAGAAGATGACATGGAGCTTGCTTCAGAAACCACGCGTCAGACCAGAGCGTCCTGAGGATGTCATTGGAGCCAGAGGGAGTGTTCGGCATGCCTGCAATTGCTGACCCTCATGGGACAGTTTAATGTATCCACCTGCCAGGCAGCAATATGCTGTCCAATCAGCAGTCACTCAATCATCAGGCTGACGCACCAGATGGTATCACCTATGATAAGGCTGAGACATGATTTGCAGTGAAAAAGTGTGTATCAGCTATATAAAAAAAAAAAAAAAAAAAANAAAAAAAAAAAAAAAAAAAACAGAACCAGATGAGGACATTTTTGCTTGGAACTTAAAACACAGATCTCGCTATAGCCATCAGAGGAGAGAATTACCATTCTTAAAGCGCCATAACAGTGGATTTTCCTTTTGAGCCCAATAAATACTACCCACATACACATTACATTAATGCTAATTATTTTCAAAAGCACACTACTGGAGCAGTACATTTTCAAATTGTTTTTCCTACCTTTCAAGCAGCCCTTAGTTTCAGTTCATTCCAGTATGCTATAAAAATCAAGTTGTAGAGACTTGAAATGTGGTTAATCCATCAGTTATTATTTTCTTGTCAAAGTTACTTAATTTAAACGATCCAACACAGAGCTACATGGAAGAAAATGTATGTTTCCATCAGGGAATGTAGTCCCAGGAGAAAACTGCTTTTACCAGAGACATTAAAACAACTGTGCCTTCTACATTTGGACATACATGTGTAGCATTACTGGAACAACTGCAGTTTGATAAATATATGATTATGTTTTTCTGGGGTGAAATAATCAGTTTTCAGACTGCATCTGTGTGGAGGCCTGCTGAAGCCACGCATACATCACCTTCCCCCTTCACAGACACAATGCACATTCACATTAACATATGGATGAGCACCCAGGAACTCCTCAAGATCCCCTGCTGTTCTCGTCCCCTCGTTTAGTTGTAAAACTTGCAGAGCAGATACTGTAAAGACAATGAAACAGAACTTCTAAATTTCTCTGACCTCCCAAACACCATGGTAACCAGAGGTTATCACCTTAGAGAGACTTGGTAACACTTTGATCTTTAAAGCTTCTCTGCAATGAAAGAAAAGAACATACAGTCACTCTTATCTGCATTTGAGTGTCTCACAAGCTCCCTTCCCCAAATGGTCACCTCAATGGCTCCAGATTGTCTACAAGCCAAGGACTTCACAGAGTTAAAGAACTGATCTCACTACACCAAATAAGACTCTTAATTCAGAATCTATTCAGGAAACAAGAAGATGTCTGAATTTATTTAGAGTCATGAAATAAATGAGTTGCCATCTCTCTCTCTCTCTCTCTCTCTCTGTCTCTCTCTCTCTCTGTCGTACCTTAAAACTATGTTCAGATATTGAAATTCATTTTCAATACTACATGCTTTTGTTGTACTTGTATTTGTGTTTATTTAGTTAAAGGATTTAGTTTTATGTGTTACATTTCTCCAACATACTTCTTAAATCACAGAACATCACATTGTTATTTTATGATCCTTTAAGTTCACACAAAATCTATTTTGACAATCTACAACAATCTAAGCTTTTGTTTTATCTTTGTAATGTTTAGAATACTTGCATTGATGCAGAAATAGATTTAGTTAATCAAAGATCATCAAATTTCATAATAGTGTTTTAGATGTTTAGATTTTGTGATAAATTCCTATTAGACAACAAAAGAGATGATTTATTTGTGTAACATGGTTTTATTTGTGCTAGCATGTCATACTGTGAATTTACTACGTGAAATTTCTATGTATCATGCTTTGACAATGGGAAATGAGTGGACTTAGTATAAGTATAGGTTATGTTTCTGTAATATCACAGAAATTAAGCTGCTCCAGGCTGCTGCCTGCCTTCATGACATCATCGGGAAAAGCTCCTATGAGAACAAAGCATGGGCGTGTTCTTCACAACGCGCGAAGGGCTTTTCTCTTTAAAACTCCACGCAGCCCATTGTTTGAGGCTTTTTGTTGTTATCTCTCTTGGCTTTCTTTCCTTTTTCCTTTTGTTGCTGCCCTCTCTACACCGCGTGGCGGCTTCTCTTCTCTTCTTGTCTCCTTTCTTCACCGCGTTGCTAAAACAACGGCTAGCGGTTCTTTATTTTAAAGTAATCTCAAGTAATTTTATTAGCTGTTCTAAGAAGTTTTTGCCTGAATCAGCGATAGATGTTATCACGACCTCCACGTGGTTTCATTCAAGCTATTCAGTTCTAGCTACGGTTAGTTCTCTAAGTTAGCTGCTCTGCTACGTGCCATCGGCTCCGCTGACCACGTTGGGTAAACTCCAGCACTGCAATCCGGTTCGACCTGAAGTCCAGCTCCCAGCTCCAGCTGTTCGTCAAGAAGTGTGCTGATCTGGTTCCAAAGGAAGACCCATTTGTTCGGATCCGTGACGACGGCCGCGAGTCCGAACATCCTGAATCCTGAGGACTGCCTGCACCACGCTTCCTTCATACGACGTGACCAAGCTGTTGAGCGCCTGAGTCAAGACTGGCGATCCGACTTTCCCACATCATTGGAGTGACTAAGCCCAACGTAAGATCTTGTCTTTGCTGATGTTAAAGTGATGCAGCCTAACTACGTTATTTTCCCATTTCCATATCTTTCTTACCAACCGTTTTCTATTTTCATAATTGCCGTACTAACTCCGTAAAATAAAGCTAGACTCAGTCAACGTTAGAATAGGTTAGGATTTTATTTTGAAAATCCACCAGTTTTCCGTTGTCAAACCTGGTTTTCATTTCTCACATAATATCTACCTCATTTGTATATTTTTATATTTCTCATCTGTAAATAAATGTTAACCTGTGCAATAGTACTTTGTTTGCCTGTTTCAGTTCGGAGAAGAAATCACTGGATGAGTCAAAAACCATTACTTTTCAGGTTTGAGCCCGAATATTAAGTTAAGATCTGAGACTGAATATTAATTAAATAATCAAAATATTAAGTTTAAACGACTTAATTTTCCACATAACGTGAATGGTGTCCAGTTTAAATAAGATTAATATTTCTTTATTGAAATTATGATCTTAACATTGCAACTTTGCATACCATTGCTTTATCTTAATTAATATTCATATATTACTGTTATGCATAATCTATATTTATGCTACACATGTAAGGTACGTGCATCTCCTGAACGTGTAATTTTGAAAGATTAGAGAATTTGGCAAGATAACAGAAAAACTAAAATATGGTTTTAATGCTTTGGAAAATGGTTGGTAGTAGTAATAGTAGTAGTAATGTAGGTGTATTTTGGGCTCAAATCCATAAAACCAACAACCAGGATGGTCCTTTAAGTAAATCATTAAGGTGCAGATATGTATTTTATTTCACCTTTCTTTCCTAGTTTCCTTCTCTTCTTTTTCTTTCCTTTCTTATTTCCTGTTCTTTTAATCCTTTTTAATTCTCTACTTCCTTCTTTATTTGTTTCCACCTCATTTCCTTCCGTCTTTTCTCCCTTTCTTCTGCTTACTTCTTTCCTTGTTTTTTTTCTTGTTCCTGGGCCTGGAAACATTAAAATCCCCAAAAGCAGAGATCTGAGGTTGTTCACCTGACAGTGAAACTAAACTCTACTCTCACTTTACTCCTTCACCAGGAGTATTTGGATAATAAAATACATTTTGCTTTTACTTAAAGATTTTTTTTTTCCACCCACCTGGTTTTGTTTTAAACTTGATAACATTATGAGGCCTGTCAGTGTGTGACAGCTGCTAAATACAGGTTCGCTGAACAGATGCCCATTGTCTTGCTGTGGGTGGTAATGAATAAAAACACGGTGTTCTCTCCTGCAGGTTAATTGCGCTGATTTGAAAGGAAAGGGGGAACGTTTTTGGCCGCGGACAAGAACTCACATTGCTTTTTATGACGACTATATTTTCCAGAACATTACTCCTGTAGATTTTCTTTTTTTTATATATATATACAATAAGAGGTGAAAGCAGGGAGGCCACAGTATACAGCCCCTTGTGAAAGTCATTTGCTAATGAGAGCTCGTAAATAATGGGGATGGCAAGGGCCAAAGTGATTTTGGCTGAGGATACATTTACATAGCTTGGTGGTTGGAAAATTTTTTCTCACAAATTCATTAGATCATACACCTTCTAGTGCTGCCTGCGTGTTTATATTATTAGTTTTTAGAGGTTAAATTTCATGACATCCTGTGGTGGTAACTTAAACTCCGTATGAATAAGTGGTCCCATTGCACTTGGGTACTACCTGGGTAAGCGCTGCATATTTATAAATATATGATTTATTTCAGGAGGGAGAAAAAAGTGTAAGATGGTGAAAACATTAAAGCACAGCAGGAGCGAGCACAGAGATGTGTTTGTGTGTTTATGGTACAAACACTTTGCAAAGGACATCTCTGAAGGGCACAATAGACTGATGCTCTCCCTGGTATCTGTCATGTCACAGCATACTCATCGACTATGAAAAGAAGCTGTGGAAACAAACAGCAGCTTATGAAGTGTCACATCTGACAGTGATCTAGTAGCCCCCGTGGAGAAGCTACAAAACCAGGCTTTTTTGCCAGCGAAAAGGGGAATTTTCATAGACATCAAGAATCCAAACAATTTCCAATGATGCTAAAGACACATCTCACACCCATTACAATTACATCTCCATCTTTCATTCCCTATTTATTACAGAGCTTTCCTCGCTCGACCAAAGACATATTCGAGACGTACCAATGTATACCTTGACTACTCAGGGTTGAGATGATTTCCTGTAGCACCTCAGCTGAGAGTGCTTAAAAATTTTCCGTTCCCATGAACAGTAGGGCCACACCTGCACGGGTCATGTTCTGTTTGGCATCAAGGAGACTTTGAAATTGGCAGTCACTGCAAAGGTAATCCCCAGGGAGGTAATTAAATTCACACGTGTGTAAGATGCTATACAACTACTGAAAAGTATCCAAGGCAGACAGACTAAAAATGGGTTGTTTTGGACAACAAACAGCCTCCTCATAGCTTACTCTCTTATTAATCTCTCTTACAGCCTTGAATTCTCCTGTTCTTTCTTCCAATTTATACATTTAATCTATTTCTATTTCCTTCAATTCAAGGCTACTGACACAATGTGTCTCCGCTAATTATGCCTGGACAACTCACACATTTTTTACTCTCACAGGGACTGTAAAAATCCCCCAATAACACCTGCAAAATATTATGTAACCTAATGAAATCTTCCAGTATCAAGTCAAATCTGCCAGTGGCAGTAAGTGTAAATGGGTGTCAGTAAGTGAAAATGACTTAAAGGGGACATATTTTTTTATTTTGTTTATTCCCTCATTGTTATAGTGTAATATATTAGGGTCTATGTCTTGTTGCAAAACTTAAGTTTATATAGAAATGTGTTTAGTAAGATAAGCCCATACCTGGTTAGACACAGGCCTGACACAGCTGGTCAACCAGAATGGGGTGGGCTTTTCAGGAGGGCGACCTTAAAGAGACAGTACCTAAAAATGGTCTGTTTTCATACTCAGATTTTTTTTTTTCATTGTCTGTACTATGATTAAGGATTTCTTGAAACCACATTAAAATCTAGCCACAATAAACCACTCTCTAAAGTAAAGTAAAAGAGCCTAGAAGGCTGAAGTTGAGTCACTTAACTGGAAAAAAAAAAAAAGTTTAAAGGACCATACCATCCATTTTGCATGTTTGAGCCTAATATATTCAATTTTCATACATGTAAGGTTACTGACAATCATTTCCCAAACCATACTACTGGAATGGTGAGTTAAAAAAAAAAAAAAATAAATAAAATTCCTACCTTTCAGACATCTCTGAAGGGCACGCCACTGCTTTCAGTTCATTCTGGTACGCTATAAAAAATCAACTTGTTGATACCTGAAATGTTCTTAGGATAGGTAATCCATCATTGCGAATAACACATATATCCAGGTTTGTTTGTTTGGTTTTTTTTTCAAACTTTCGTAATTTCAGCGTTTAAGTACTATAAAAAGTGTATTATTACCATCAGCAGGCGAAACATTGATTTTTAAGGTGGGTGTATCGTGTGAATATTTGATTTTGAAAGATTTAAGAGGTTTTGCAAAAGCTGAAAGCTGAAATACGGTTTTATCCTTTGGGAAATGACTGTCAGTAACCTTATGTGTATGAAAATTGAATATATTCAAATGTATATGTATATTCATATGCTCAAACATGCAAAATGTGGTATGGTCCTTTAAAATGTTTTGCGGTTCATTCCAGACTTCTTAGGTTCTATGTGTAGTGGTTGATGTGGATGTGGTTGAGTACAAAGTATATCTGGACTCAACCATGCCCACATTCAACAATGGGGCAAAACTGTAACTCAAAAACATGTAACGCGTGCAGTTTTCTTGAATGTGCTTTATTTTGCTGTTTGTGTTGTTTTCTGGATTCTAGTGCAGTGATATGACTTATTCTGTCCTTTAAGAAACTGACACACATTTGTGGAAAATTCCTGACATAATATGTAATAGATATTTGAGATATTACATTATATTGTGTCAACCTTTCACTGCATTTTTTTTTTTTTTTTGNTTTTTTTTTTTTTTTTGGAACAGCTCAAGGCTGAAAAAAGACTGAAATCATACAAGGACAAATGAAGACCAATTATCTTAAAAAGAGTGTAGTACTTTTAGTGTATATGGTGCTTGAAATGATTACTAGTTTGGATCAAAAAAAAAATAATCAGACTTTCTGGGTTTTTTTTTTACATTTTTAGTATGTATTAATCAGAGAGTATAAAGTGTCCTCCATGCTTGCAAATTCGGCTGAATTTCTACAGCAAAAGCAGAAACAGATGGAAACACAGACCTTCTAACCTCACACATATCAAGAAAATGATTGATGTGAATTCAATGCTGCCACAGAAAACACATGCTCAATCAACTAAACCATCGAGACCCACCATGTTTACTAGGTTACGTTTCAAGGTCGTGACTTAAGATAAAACAACTAGTGTAGAACCTATAGAAATACATCATGTCCCCCTCACAGATACACTAACAAATACAGCCGTCTGAATGAGTGTAACCTTGTAAAGGGGACGTGCTCCAGGATAATTCATACAAGCACGACACATCACATGCATGAACAGACACTCGCACCCAAATTCATAACATGCAAGCTTTCTATGAATTTCAAACATGAGCTGTAAACTGGTCCTCAGAGGGACACATTTAAAAATCAGGAAAAAGTCAAAGTCATAAATTTTTAAATTAATAAGACACACCTGGCTGAGTCACGTGTCGGGCCTTGGCGGTCTGTTCATGCCTTAAAGTGAGGGAGAATTGAGGTCTCAGCGGGAGTCGCCATTGGATGCGCTGCAATAACCCACCGAGGCGATAGCTTATTATCTGCTCTCAGACAGTGTTTCTCCCTGCTGGTTGCCCCCAGTGACCATGGCTGTTTGTCTGTCACCCTCACTGTCTGTCTCATATCTCCTCTGTTCAGCCGTCTCAACGATACAATTCTCCTTCCCCCGTCTGTGGTGTCACACATCTTCGGGGAGTGGGGAAGTGGAGGAGAGGGAAAAGCTCTCAGTCCCAGGAAGTTATATACACGTTAAGTGGCATTTTAGCATGATACTTGATCAGGCAAATATCATTATGAGCTTCTCATCTCATTCATAATTCACCTACAGGGGAGTCGGCTAAGAATAGCTGGCTTACTGTGTCAAAGACATGCGCGGAATGTGAGTGAGAAATATGACATAGTGCACTGGTATATTTTAGTAGTATATGGTAGCATGCATATCCCATTATTCTTATGCATCATGCAAAGACAGCCAGCAGGTCACGTTTCCCTTTTTAAATGGAAAAGAAAAGAGTGAGAGCTTCACTGAGACACTTCACCCTCCTTCCTCCTTCTCCATTGTGTCAGCTGTTGGTGCTATCACTCAGGAAATAAACAATTAGACAGATATAGATGGTGAAAATTCATTTTTTGTCTCAGGACATTGTTCTGTTCTTCCTCTTCACCACTTGGTCAGGCAAAGTGAAGTTGTGCTTCAGCCAAATTCATATCTCCTGCACACAGTCGGCTGCAGGATGTGACTTTTGTGAACTCTTCTGTATAAGGGACTTTTTCGACTATCTGAGTCTATTTAGTCAGCAACCAAGTCTGCATACAGAAAGACACACAAACAGGCTGTAACCATGAGGCAGGAAGAGACAGCTCAGCCCCTCTGGCTGATCTGATTTTATCCACTCAGACTTTCCCCTTCCAGGGTGACAAATCAGACATATCTTACTATTAATCTGTTTGGATGAGATGCCAGTTTAAGTATGACACATCGCTCCTCTCAAGGCTCAGGAAAGTCCAACAAAAGCTCTAAGATACACCAGTGGGTGACGAATCAAACTTCAAAATGTCTGTGGCTTTTTCCTGTTCCAGCCAAGGGACCGTGTGACCTTATTTAGAGCAATACGTGGAATTCTTACAGACCTAAAATGGCTGACTTCTGACCTGAATAAACATGCATAGCTGCAGTGTTGGCTGAAGAGTCACTCTAACTACAGAGGCCTCTCATCATCTTGCAATGTCTGAATCAGCACAGAAAGGCCGTTGACTAACCACACTCCATTATAATCTCCTCTTCCAGTGCAATTCTCACATTCCAACAGCTGAGCAGTGAAAGTGCCAGATTGTTCCACATGCAAATAGGATGGAAAGAGGAAGAGAATGTCTGTGAAAAGGCCTGTCTGTCTTCTCTGATGGAAAATAAATAAAAAAGGTTTTGGGAGGAAGTTGGTGAGGGGCTGACAGTTGCCCAGTCAGGGCTTAATTCATGCATACCAGGGACATAATGTGACAGTAATGCAATTTGTTCTGGGCCAAAAGCCCAGGCGCACTTATCTAACAGTTACAGACTTGATTTGTCTTTTTTACCCGTCCTCTCAGGCCACCATGCATTAAAGAGGCCTTTTAACACGCCGCACCAGGTTGGAGGACGATGCCCTTATTAGATGTGACTGCATGATAATGAAACGGCGTAATGCAATGTCAGAGCGGTTGACACGACACAAAAGGCTAAGGCTGGTGAAATTCCTAATCAGTTCAAAATGTCACAGGGTTCACCTTGGGTCTGAATCACAGCCTGCAGCCAGATTAGTTCTCCACATTGATGTCAACCTCAAGGATGCCACTCTTCTTTGGTCTGTCACAAAAAGTCAGCCTGACTCTCGGCTTACCTTCTTTCTCCCTCTGTCTGCCTGATATTATTAACATAGAAGCTCTAAAGAAAAAGACAGTTAAGACATTTAATAGCAGGTGTACTTGAATGCTTTAATATTTTTCTCTGTCAGTTTTATGTTGCTGCTGTGCTCCTGCTCCTACTTTCTATCTCACTTGCAGTTATCTGACACTAGCAAACATGAGATCAACTCATAAATATTGCTGTTATGTTAAAAAAAAAATCTCAGCCTTGTTTTACGCTGAGAGTGTATCTTATAGATAATCTCAAAAGTTTTTGAGATTTAGTGTAGAGCAGCATGTAATCTTTCAACCGACCCAAGCACATTAAAATCCCCAAAACTCCAGATGAGCTGTAATTTTGGGTGAAACACTTTGGATGGAATTTAGAAAATTTAAAAAAACAAGCACAGTAAATATACAGCGTCACACTCAATAAGTGCAGTGATAATTGAAGCTCATTCATAAATCTTCCCTTAGGATAATTGGTGTTGTTGTAAGGGGTCTCAGCAAAAATTGGTGCGTTATTGAGCTGCTTCATATATAAGACTCGCACTTTATTCTGCTTCCTCTAGTGTTAAAGTGAAACTGATGTTAAATCAATAAAAAGAAAACCTAACTTCTCAGCTTTTGAGCTCAACAGTTTAAGAGGTTGACAGTAATATAGGAGAGATTTGATGCACACACTGGTAAGAGTGGGAGATGGGTGTGTGTTTTATGAATTCCACCCTTTGTGTCTTTAAATTTGAGGATTTTTCTTCATGCATTCCAGAATTTTCATTATCTCATTGCACACTCATTAAAAAAGTACATTTATTTAAACAGAAGTAATTGCAGGTGTGATTTTATGTTGTGATATTGGCGCTTTTTTTTTTTTTTTTTTTTTTTTTTTGTAAATAAAGGATTCGAGTATTATTTCTCCAGCTGAAACATGCACAGATGACTTGAACTGAGGCATGGTGCAAAGTTTAATCAACAGGCAATTATTCTTTAATGATGAATCTCTTCATGATTTCAAGCATGTAAAATATGAGTGTAATGTTCTCTGTACCACTAAAAAGAGAAGTACGACTTTTCTACTCAGCTGATGACTAGAGACCTAAGATACACTCTTCTATAATGCAATAAGAACATTCTCTTTGTTCAATAGTTCAAAAACTCCCCAGAGGAAGTGGTGCAGTAAGAAATATAAGCAATTTGCAATTGTTCAACATTTCTTCTGTGGTACTACAAATATGTCTTTGTGTAATATAGAATTTACCTTAGGGATGAAATCAGCTCCTAGATATCTCCTCTCCCCAACATGGTAACCCCTGAGGAAAAAAAAAAAACTCTTTTATCAAGACATAATATGAGATCTACTTAACAATCATGCAGAAGTAATAACCAGAAAATTCACCGTGAGAATTTCTGTAGAAGCCAATCCACTTCTTGCTAATGTAAGAGAAGATCACAATATCGGAGCACATAAGCACGGTCTGTTTATTTTATTTCACGCTGCTCACTCAGACTCAATTCATGTCCACAGTCTCAATGCAGCTTTGCATCACACCTCATTAATGATCAAATCTAGATGTGGGCATTTGTCTGCCTCCATTTTTGTGCTCAAGTCTGATACGAAGGCAGAATAAAAGCCAGCTCACTTTGTAAAGTCTACAGCGGCATTTCCACTGATCCAGCGGTTGCTACAAAACTAATTTCAGGGTAAGAGTTAGAATGACATATTTCTGAGTGGAGAAAACACCAGTGGAAGTCTGGTTTCAAAAGCTAAGGATATTTTAGTCGCAGAAGCAGTGGTCAAATCTCAGAGGAGAAACAAAACCATTTAACACACACTTATTAAATAATTCAAGAAAACATACATGGTGAAAGAATAACTTAACGGCTTTGATTACTATGGAGGAGAAAGTAGAGAAATAACTAAAAGGTCCACAGAGGCACATTCATTCATCCTGTGTATCTGTCAAAAATATCCAGCGCAAATTGAATATAAAAAAGTCAAACAGTGTAACCTGCTTCTGGTTGATATAGATTTCTCAACTACTTTTTTTCACACCCATTGCAGAGAAGTCAGTCGCAAAAAAAGGACAGCAGAAGCAGAGTAGAATGGCCAGGATGTAATTGCGGCTGTTCGCTGGGGAGAAGTGCAGTCCAGAGTCTTAATTCCACAAAGCACTGGCCTTGCAGCACTTTCCTGCCTGATTGATACCCGCTATTGGACGGCTCTGGTCAGCCAGTAGAAACCACCATAAATTCCCGGCTCACTTTATAGTAAAGCTTAGTAGCCCGGGAAATAAAATTAGCTGTATCCAATTTTGGAAAGGGTGCATAACGCTATAAATTACATTTTACAGTAGGTGATAAATGAACAAAAATTGAATTAAACAAAGAAATACAACTTAACCTTCTTATTTATGAGTTTTTTGTGTGTATTTACCGAGGAGCATTTAACTTATACCATCTTCATTGTGATATGACAATTAAACAGTTATTGCTAGTGCATTATTTAGGCAATTTGCTTTTGTTGTCGGCACATAAACCCAGCGTGTAAGCACAGCCTTAACACTGTTACACATGCCAAAAGGCCCATCACAGGGACATGACTAATGACTGAGCCCTTTTGCCGTTTTTTCTGCTTGTATATATAGCTCAGGCCCCGTGGTTTGTCGAGGGCAGGGATAGATGTAGCTGCGGCTACGGCGAGGGAGAAACAGCTACTATTCTTAATGTCAAACAAACATGTAAAGATACTTTATCATTTCTGACTGGCCCTTATTGCTTTTTTTTTTTTTTTTTTTTTTTTTTTTTTGGTTCTTATTGCTAAACCTTGCGCAAGCTGGCTGTGTTCCCCTTTCCCCTTTCAGAGTGTTCGGGCTGAACCGAAACCATGCTGAGGAGGGATCTGACTGAGGCAAAATAAATGACGTGTCCCACATCTCGCTGTTTAGGTATGTTTTCACAAAAGCCTTTGTATGTGTCAGCAGGGCTATGTCTGTCTGTTGGTATCCTCCCTCGGCAGACAGGGCCCTCTCACTCTCCAACATGTGTTTCTGATTACAGCCCTGCATTCCTCTCTCTCTCTATTGGCTGTTACGTCTCTGGGACGGCACGGTATTCCACGCCATGTAAGATGAAGATTCCCATGCCCGTTGGTCCTTCCATCTATTTGTCTGTCAGAGGAAGCTCCATTGTTAACAGATGGTAATGTAATAAGTTGACCTTTTGTCCCCAAAGTAGCTGCCATGCAACCTCCTCTTCAGGCTGGATGATATGTTAAGTGTGTCCTGGACAGCTTGTCAACAAACACATAGGAGAAGCCAATAACGGCGCATGCTGCGGTTGTTTTAACCCCAGTAGGGCAAAGCACATTAATCACAGTTAAGCCAGGGACGATGATGAGGTGTTTGGTGGTCAACTCCAAATAGCTGGTAATGGAGCTGCAGCGTAGGTGTCTTCATGTTGCTCCTGTCTTGTGTACAAACAGTTCGGAGCTGCAAAGTAGCCAAGTACATTTACTCATGTATTTAAGTACTACTTTCAAATATACTTTAGCTATTTCCATTTATTTAGATTTTATGCTACTTTGTATTTCTACTCTGGTATATTTCAGAGGGAAATATCGTAAGTTTTACTTGACTACATTTATCCGATGATGATAATTGCTTGTTACTTTGCAGTCAGACTTGTTTTAGCTCGATGGCACATTTCATTTTCGATATTATCTCAAGAGGTTTGAAAAAGGAAAAGAGGCTGGAGAATTTAGAGTGAAAATGTGCATGTAATCCTGCAACTGACCTGTAAGTGGTCAAATCCCTAAATGTTTCATCCTCATTTTGGGGGAGTTTTATGATTTCATTTCAGATTTTTTTTTTTTTTTAATCCTCACTCTCTAAAAATGGAGATACAAGGTTTCTCGCACAGATGGATGAAAAACCTTGTATGACCACATTTTTCAGGATCTCCATTATTGATGTATGAACATGCACCACATGGTAATGCATAAATACTTAAGCATTTGACAAGGAGCATTCATCCCAGTAAGTACTTTTACTTTGGATACCTCAGTACATTTTACTGCAATTATTTGCCTTGTAGTGTTTTTCTATTGTGAACATTAGTACTTTTACTTAACTGAAGGATTTAAAGACTTCTTCCACCACTGGCAAAATACCAAAACTACTGGCAGTGTGTTTGTATGAGTGTGTAACTTATTATGTGCATAGAAATGAATCCAGCTTCTAATAATCGTCTGACTTGTGGGTTTGTTATGATGGGTTTGTTAATATCACACTGTAGAGTTTAAATTCATGTGATGTTAAATTGATTCAAGCAATATAGTTTATTCCACTCGTGTACAACCACTGCAGTGACATTTCAGACAGCAATTAATTTTTTAGATGTGGTGTTACTGACTATATGGCTGTGATGCAAATGAGCTGATCAAATTCCCAGCACACCATATTTAACTCTTGACAAAACGATGAACCGTGACTCGCAGTTCAATGACAAAGGCGCATTTTGCGGACACACAAAGTATCAGATAATATTATTGCCTTTCTCCACACGACACCTCACAGCGTTTGGCGTTCCAAATGAGGGCAGATTCCCTCGCCAGGCAGAGCAGGTCTGATGCGAGGTCAGTCTACGTTGGAGTTTCATGGCGAATACCAAATGTAAAGCGCAGCTAAACCCTGAGAGATGAGACGGGATATTAAAGCTACGGTCCCTGGAGAAAGCAGGAGGATCAGGTCGATGAGGAGGAAACTGCATCAGGGTAAAAAACAGGTGGCAGCACTTTAAAGTGAGACTCAAAGCAGGAGAGTTTTATGAATTATGGGAGATAATGTGGGAAGGGCTGTGGTGCTGGGTATCAAACTTCACCGATGGATATAATTCACTTCTGGTCCTTTTTTTTTTTTTTTTNTTTTTTTTTTTTTTAGCAATAAATACTGAAGTTTTGGTCCTAAAAATATCAGCTCGTGCCATTTCCATTCAATGATAGAGTAGTTTCATTTCATTTCTACAGAATGAATGAATGAGGCGACCATCAGCCAATGAGAATGCATTGATTCATCTTTACAAAAGTGATATAATACCATCCTTATCCAAGTCATTCAATTCCAATATCTGCCCATTAATGCCTCTGTAGGTCTAATCATATTTCTTGGATAGGCTATTATTATTATAGGTTATTTTACAAGATCATATCTAGAGGGTTACAATAGAAGAAAAAAAAAAGCTGCGAGTGCAATTTCATTTTTGTGACAAGGACAAATTATGTATGAAGCCTATTTATAGACATAATCTAATCTTATATACTGCATTTGATGGGTCATTTCTTTACTAAATTCATGGTTTTGCAGAAAAGTGGGAACTCTTCATCATGTAAAAACATGCATAATACTTTTTTAAACCTGCTTTGATCTTTAAATTCTATTCGTGTTTCTAATCCTTATGAATATACTGTTACTGTATTCGTGACTTGTTTCCTAATATCTGCAGCCCCTAGGGTTTCAACAAATAAAAGATTTTGAATATTTATTATGGTTAGTAAGCCATTTGTTCCAATTAAGATGAATAGAAGATAGAAATGACAATACGTAGAGCATTTTCTTTTATTGCTGTTTCGGTAGTCTAACTTGTCTTGTAGCTTTGCTCATCTCTTGAGGAGATCTGAGGAGAATAAATAAGGATAATGGTGATATATTGTATATAGTTTTCATTTTGCTCCAATGGTCACTCGAGTTAGCATCTGTTTCTGTTTATCTCACTGTATTTTAGTGTAGGTATGTAATGTTATACTGTACATTTATGCGGGTGTGCACTGCTGAGCATCTCTAACCTCTTTTAAAGTCCAATTCGATTGTACGCCAGACAGACGCAGAGCTCATTCCCTGCCCGTTCGCTTCTCCTTCATTGATGAGCTTCAAAGTAAGATACATATAGATCTGACTAAAGAACAGGTAAAAAATACAGAGCCTTTAGTTTCAGTATTCACCTCTGACTTTTTCCTGGATGTTGTAGTTTTAGGAAGAGCTTGGAGATTTTGTAGCAAGTCAGGTCAGGTCAGCTGCACAGAGCTGGGGTATTGATGCATCCACCATGCGACAGAAACATCCCGTGTCCCGGTTGACAACCATCCTGGCAGACCTGTGGTTTGTGCATCTCACAGAGGTATTCATTTGCCGCAGCCAGGTGTTACGTGGGCGTCCCCTCGGCCTGGTCCAGTCGTCCTGGTCGTGATGGATCATCCTCAGAAAAACACGCTGTACTGTCGTAACTGGCACTCCCTCACAATGCTGATCTCATCTGGGCCTCCCGGAGCAACCGCTCATTCAACACAAAGTCAAACCAGTGGTACCCAAGAATTCTCCGGAGAGACCCAGAACTGAAGACATCCAGACATCATCTGAAGTCACTGATTAGTTTCACAATGAGAAATGTTTCAGAAGTTTAAATGCACTGAAAAGAAATATAACACGATTTCATTTACATATTCATTTCGTCCTGTAATTGATTATGTTGTAGAAGAAATCACTGGCTGTGATGAGAACAGTGAGTCTGAGCTTGATGCATCCAGATTTTAGAGTTTTCTACTTCTAAGCAGAAAGCTTTAATCATTCCACAGATTTTCAATAAGATTCAGTCATGGCCTGTCTGTTCTGTTTCAAGTGCTTATTTGGCTCTCTACTAAGGTGTTATATTGGAAGTTTTTGGCACTGTGATGCATGTTCTCCAAGAAAATGGGTTTATTTCGTTCCATTCATTGTTCTCAGACACCCTCCCTCCCCACAGCACGATGCCACCACCACCAGGCTTCACAGTAGGGGTGCTATTACAGGAGTAATGAGCTGTGCCCGGTTTCCGCCTTAGAGAGAGCTTTGGATTATGTCTGAAGAGTTCACTTTCCGTTCCATCAGAAGAGAGTCTTCTGCCTCTTGCTCTCAATGAGTCTGTCATGTTCCTTTTTGTTGAGTAAAGGGCCGCAGCACACAGTTCCTCTATTTCAGAGAGTGGCTTCCTTCTGGCTATTCTACCATATGGCCGAGATTTATAAAGTGCTGAACTCCCTGTTCTTCAAACAGCATCAGCCACTGCAGCAGGTCCAGTCTGTGCTTCTGTCCAACAGCTTAGCCTCCTGTTTGCCCCCTTGACCAGGCTCCTTTTAGGCTAGCTGCTTAGTTTGGATGGACAGTTCGGATGGACTTACAGGAAGACTCTGGGTAGTTCCATTTTTCCGCTTATACAGAAATTGTCTTTCACACTTGGGCTAATCGGCAGAGTTGTTTCAGAGCCAGGGGCCATTTTCTCTGTGAATTTGGTATATTTGATAAAGTGTGAAAGCTGCATTCAAAACTCCAGAGACATGGTCTTGGGTTCGCTTGAAAACGGTGGTTGGGGATGGTGTCTGGGCTTTCAGCAAGCTTTAATACAATCCCAGGAGTCTACATGTGAAAACTCAACACTCCATGCAGTACATTTTGAATAACTTTATGGCTTGAATTTGTTTCATCAACATTGGCCATCAAATATTTTACTGTATCTGTCAAAACACAATTCCATACCAAATGTCCTTACAATTCATCATGTAATCTAAGCCTCCTCACAATTATGTCTTTGAATTCTACTGACAGTTTCTGTAAAGGCAAGGCACAGAGAGCTTCATTTAATGGATTTAATCTTAGCCTTGAAATTGGAAATTAATTCTATATTGAAAACAGAAACATTCAGTTTTTCAATTTTGAAATAGACAAAATATTGGCACTAAAAAGCTACTTTGACATTATAAACTATTGCATGTAGGTTACTTGCCATTTCTCTTTAATTACTCCTCTTTAATATTTGTTGTTATCTTACAGAATGTGAGAATAAAAAAGAAGTTGGCTGAATGTTAAGGCACTGTACGAGTGTGAGAGCAGGTGTGTTGATTTTTTCCCAGCAAGATTTAGATCCACCACGCCTTAGAGCAGAAGGTCAGCAGTGGCTCATTCAAAGCTATTCTTAGCCATAATAGGGCCACCTTAATCCGGTGGCCCTATTCACAGGGCGGGGGGCAGCCACNCTATTCTTAGCCATAATAGGGCCACCTTAATCCGGTGGCCCTATTCACAGGGCGGGGGGCAGCCACTGAATAATTTTGTCGGCACAGACAATGAAGCCCGTCAACTGTGTCCGTCTCAGCCGCTGCGCTAGCACACTGCTTTCCACCATCCATGGAGCTCAAATACATTCCAAGGAATAGCATTTCTAGTAGAAAAACAGAACGCTGAACTGGCTAAGGAGGCTGATAATGAACTCATGCTGCATTCCAGTTACCTCAGAACTCAGATTTTTCCGACCTCCTACATGGAAAAATGCATTGGAACAGCACCTTAAGCTGGAGCTCTGACTGGGAAGTCAGACCAAATGATCTACCCCGACTTCACGGGTATGACGTCACCCAACATGGCAGTGCCCGTGGAAGCAAGCTTTGTGAATGGAAATGATCAGCTAACAAGCAAATAAAGTATTTTTTTCTTGTGTGACATTAAAATAAAAAGGTCAAAATATATCGGCAAGTTAACTATCTATAGTGTATAATAACTGTTTGCCATTGATACATAAGTGTAAATAATTTCAGAACATTTACTTCTCTGCATAAATGTTTAATACCTATTGTGATTAATATCGTAAAACAACACAACCAAACAGTCTTGTAGTCTAATTTTACTTTAGTTAGCATTAAGTTTATTTAATCTTACAGTATTTATTAGCTTTCAGCTATGCTTTTTTGCCGGAACGGTTTGAGGTTGGAAGTCGGAAATTCCGACTGGGAAATTCCAACTTCCCACTGTAACTGGAACGCAGCANAGGTTGGAAGTCGGAAATTCCGACTGGGAAATTCCAACTTCCCACTGTAACTGGAACGCAGCATAATACTTAATTAATACAGTTTCTGCTCGTAGTTCATTTGTGCTGAGAGCTTAATGTCAACAAATCAGAAATTCTAGATCCCAGAAAGCAGGTAACCATTAACAGCACAGTAACTAATGTGATTACGCCACGTTACTGCTGTCAAATCATGCTGGGAACTAAAGTTCTAAAACCGCTTTGCAGTAATCATGTAAAACTAGCTTTGATTGATTTTACCTGAATTGAAACAGCATAATATAATCATGAAAAGAAAAAAAACAAAATTCATGAGCCTGTCTTCAACAACAATGTAAGAGGCTCATCTCACATGGAAGCTCACATAATTTCTATTTTAATTTCCTATTTCAATTATAATTGCTATTTTCCGACAATGCAAATTTGTAATTACAAGTAGGAATTTCATATTTTCCACAAAGTTCTGACATATCCAACAAGACACTAAAGTTTGTCTGAAAAGGCTTCGAGATGGATGTCTCATGTCAGCCTCATGAAACCCTGAATTAATGCTAGTTTGATCATTTTACTCTCGGTCAACCCTGTCATAGAGCAAAAGGTCAGTGCTGTGTTACTGCTCATTTAGGAACGCTGGCGATCTGCATCTGGAGTTTTGGGAATCTTTCCCATTCCTGTCTTCCATCCCACATGACATTATCGCAGCGTAATATCCATTACATTTGTTTTAGTACAGTGTACTACGTGTGTGAGTGAATGTGTATTCACAGTATTAAAAGCAGATGAGGTCACATGTGTGGCCTAAGCTGCACTTTCTTCCTTTCCAATTTTATCTTCCTCCAGAGACCTCAAGCATGCGCCTCCTTTCTCTCGCTCACAGTGATGAATATTAAAATTAATTAGAATGCCCAGCAGACCATCTTGTTTGTGAATGTGCAAATGTGTGTATGGCGTATGTTGTGTGTTAGGCAGGTGTGCTTGCCCATTTTTCTTTTGTGAACACTTGGTCTCTCGCTCTCTCTCTGTTTGTGTGTCTGTGTGTGTCAGTGCTTGACCAGTTGGCGGGCCGTGCCAGGTGTGATTTCATTTTCCCTGCAGTCACGGGTCTGTGAGATCGCTTTAGACACAGATTTTAACACCCGCTGGCAGACAAAGGCTCACTCCTCCCTTCCAGACAAAACGTGTGTTAGTGTACAGTGTGTGCGTGCACGCTCCTCTCCTATATGTCTTTGTCACCTTGTAAGAGCATGTGTGGTCAGGTTTGTGTTTGAACCTTGGTATACAGTGTTGTATTTTGTGTGTTACAGTGTGTACTTATATGTGTGAATACCAGCGTATTTCTGAGATGAAAGTATTTGTGCACGTGTGTGTGTCTGTCCATTAGAATACACACATTAGGAGAAAGGGGCCCACAGGGAGGCCTCGGGGCTTTTTATGGGGTCAGCTTCCTGCAGAGTGGAACGGTCAGAGGGAGATAATAATAGCCAGGTCAAGATTCAATTATTTGCCTGGGGATTAACCTTATGGGGTCTTTCAGGAAGGTCAGTGGGTGGTGAAGGTTTCAGGCTTCTGAAACAGAAGCGACTTACAAAGTGCTTTTTATTGCCCACAGGATCTTGAACCTGCCACTGCAGGACAGAGATACAGGTCTCTCTCGTCGTTGTTTTAAACTCAGCAAAGTTTAAAGGGCCAACTGGTGGTTTTGCATGTTTGACCCCAATAAATACAATCCACGTACACATTACATTACTGCAAGCTATTTTCCAAAACATGCTACTGGAGTGGTAAATTTTAGTTTTTTTCTACTTTCCAGACTGCCATTGGCTTCAGTTTATTTTGTTATATTCTAAAAATCAACCTGTAGAGGCTTAAAACATGCTTGAGATAAGTAATCCATCACTGCGAACCACACACTGTTAATATTTTTTCGTCAAACTTATTTAATTCTGAATCAGCATGGATCGACATGGAAGAAAAAGTAATTATCGGAAAGAAAAAGTGGATTACACAGTGCTTTTACCAAGAAATTAAAATGGTAAAAAGGCCTGGAACCCACTTGTGAAAATTACCCATTATTTTCAATATTCAGACACACATACAATAGACAAACTTAACTTTAAAACAATTTTAAGAACCAACAAATATAACGCTTAAAATTGTTTTAAAGTTCACATATCCACAGTAAGAGATGAGCAGTCAAGCTGGATTTTGAGCTGAGCCAATTTGGCTTCTTAGAAGTGATCATGGTATGGCCATGATTATGTCCTCCAGTCCTGATCCAGGAAACTTATGGGCTGACTGGAGGGAATTCCATTCTGCATCATGTATTTACTATTTCATAGTTTTCCCCATATGAGGAGACTGTTATTACTAAATCAACACACAAAATTTCTCGACATAAACTATATCACTGTTGCATCTTCAGTTGAATGAAAATGATATTAATCAATGTCAGATACTAATTAGAGCTAAGGGAAATCAAAGCCTCCCCACATAGAAAATCATATTATATAATCATACAAACATATATCAAACAAACAAATGTAATGTCCATTCTGTCTGAAAATAGGCTTAACAGAGCTACCAAGGCTACTACACACACACACACACATACGAACGCACACAGACACGCACTCACACTGGCGGGCTGCAGTTACACTCTGTATCTATCACATTACAGTGTTGCAAGATGAAAGATGAGAAAGAAATGTGAATTTCACAAGAGCGGAACACTCGTACCATCAGAGGCAGCCAATTAATGTGAGTGAATTAATCATCTGCAACTTGTGATCCAAAATACTTATGTATGAGCTAATGGAAGAACTCCTCCAGTGTGAGGAGAGAAATTAATGTGTTGATGAGCAACGTCCCAGATATTTACGGGCCAAGTCCAGGACCGCAGGCTGTTTCACTACCTGCCCGTCATCCATCCTGTCACTTTGTTTTTCTGTCTACGTCTGCCTTCCTCCCTCTGTCTCTATCTATCTTTCTCACCACCTCAATGGCGTCTTAGCTGAGAGTACAAGAGATGAAAAGAAAACAAAATCCCTTTTGATCCAGCAGCCTTGTATCGCGGCTCTGTCAAAGAGTGATAACCCAACCTAAAGCCTCAGCCACGGGGTATCAAAGCCAAATCCAGACTGTTAATGTGCAGATTATTAATGCGCAGACCCGAAGTATGGACAAGCCGAGTGAAATGAAAGAGAAACACACTCACAGACTCACACAAACAGTCTTCCTGCCAAGTGCTTTTTCATTTCATTTTCTCTCTCTTGGTTATTTCTTCCTTCAGGTTTCCTATAGCCTGCAGTACGCAGCCATGTGAATTCAGCCAAAAGCATTTTCTGTTAACGTTGCTCTGATCAAATATCTGTGATCTGCACGCGATATTGCATTGTTCTGTGTTATACTGTTTCATGTTTGACGTACTGACTGTGAGGGGAGAAAGATATTATTCTCCTGTTATACTGAGAATAGAGGAAAACAACACAGGGAAACTGCCAGGAGGGTGAGTTTACTTCAGCACAACTTCTCCTTTACTTTGTTTGATCCAAGATATTTAAATATCCTCTCAGAGGTAATCAGCACTTTAATAAAACATGATTAGGTCATCCGATCAACAGTTCACACACAACACACACAAGGCTGTGTGTGGGAAAAGTGTTTAGGTGTTTTACTTTTTTCACATCTGTGTTGAAAGCATTAACTACATGGAAATGATGTAACCACATTTCAACTTTTCATTTCATCCTTCAAAAAAAAAAAAAAAAAAANCTTTTTTTTTTTTTAAAACAGATTTTTTATGTCAGAAAAAAAAAATCAGTTTCAACCAGTTTTCACCAAGAAAAGCCCCCCGTGCAACTAAAACTAAAAAGGTGGTAAGATTGATAAGCACAGCTCATTTGCAGCTTCTGGTAATACAGAAAGAAGATGAAAATATAAATGAAAAAAAATAAAATGTAAACAAGCTGCTAATTATATGCCAGTTCACGCCAAAGGGAGTGGGAGTGTGTGGAATTTTTACAGCCCAGCGGGCATCCAAATTTTTTTTTATCATTTACTTTTTTCGTCCAAATCGTACATTTTTTTTTTTTAACTTTCACATCAGATTTTTAAAATAAAAACTGAAAATAAGGAGCTCTAACCGTACTTCAATAAATTAACTTTAATAGCAACAAGATACTAAAAACTCAAAGAGCTTCAGGAAACATAAGACTGAATTAAGAGCAGAAGAAGATCCAGCCGACTGCGACTGCATGAAAACGGAATTCCTGCTCCAGCAAATGGCACCATGTGCAGATCCAAAATCAATGGCTGACATTTAAAAACAGGGATTAGAGCTATTCTTTTGTTTCTTGGGTTTCCTGAAAGATGTGCAGCAAAATAAAAATAAAAAAAAAAAGCAAAAACACAATCCCTCTCCTTTCTNTCCTGAAAGATGTGCAGCAAAATAAAAATAAAAAAAAAAAGCAAAAACACAATCCCTCTCCTTTCTGTTGTTACTCAGTATAACTTTGCTGTAATTAATAAAGTATTTGACATCATTAATACTGCAAAACAACAACAGATCATTCAGATGATCAGATCATCAATTCTGCCGCTAAGCACTGGCAGCTCTATCTTACAAAACGTGGAAATATTGCATGAAAATTTCATAAGCTTTCAGAGGGAAGCAGACTGAAAACTGAAGTTACATAACCAGAAAAATCTAGTTTATTGAGGAAGTTCAATCATTTTCACATGTCAAACAGCTCTGTGCAAAGCATCAGCACAATGAACATCAGATGGGAGACAAATTGGAAGGTTGCATGCCTGCATATGAAGCGGAGTGTTAATTAACAGCCAATAACCAAACGTCTTACAGAGCAACATACAGCATTATATTTACCAAAGCTTGTAGAATTGCCAAAACTTCAATTTGAAGACTAATATGTAGGGTTGCATTTATCTCCTCCTCCTCCTCCATGTCTCATTTTGTTTGGTTTGGGATCCTCTGTAATAAATCAAAAGCTACAGTTGGCAGGATGGTCGTATTCAGTAAGCGTCAATCAGATCCTGATAGAATCCCCTACTGTGTTTATTATTGGGAGTGTATAATTCGATCTTTGAAAAATTTTTCCGCTAACAGCCGGAGTTACAGTTTTCTCAGCAACTCTGGGGTCATGCTACGGGAAGTGTTGGAAAAGCGTTATGCGCAGAGATGTCATTACTTACTCTTTGCTGCTGTTCCCATTATAACAGATAAAGTGAAACAGCAGCTGGTTTGCAGTCTCTGGAAAGCTGTGATAATAACTGTGTGTGTGTGTGTGTGTGTGTTGTGTATGTGGTTGTGAAAAGTCTGAGAAAGAGAGAAAGAACTATAAAAACAGAATTTTACTACTTATGTCTGTACTACGGTATCATTTCACATAAATGCCTCAGTCCACAAAAGGAAAGAAGTTCTCTCCAACACAAGCAGCAGCAGTAAAATTTTGGACATACTATACCATGCACATGACAGATCCATACCTATCAACTTATCCAAGTTCATCTCAAGGTCAACGGGAATTTTCTGTAAGATAATACACTCCACCAAGCTGTTCCAGGGTCTGTTTAATATGGCGGTCATATCATGCTGAGTTAGCCTTTAAAGCCCACCACCATTACTTTCTCAGAGTGACTGATGAGACCACAGTAAACGCATATGTAATGGCACAGTCAGCTAAAGTCAGCCTCTCCTGTTATTGGTTAATATACTGTATAATATAAATTTCACACAACGATCATTATCTCCACCCTGATATATTTTCCTGCTTCTGGAAACGTGTGTGATCTCATAAAGATCAACTCCCACCGCAGCTTTCCTCTCCTTTTGCTAACTTGCACTTGCAGTATTATCGCTGAAATAATGAATAAAGGTGTTAATGCTAAGTGCTTAATGCTAAGTGCATTGCCAGTTCTCGATTTAAAAAAAAAAAAAAGCATCATCAAGAGAAATTTGTTTTAGGTTGTGTTTTGTTGAATCCCTTTTGAATCAAGTTAAAGCCAAAACGTTCTCTCGGACACTTGTTTGTCTATGAAATGGCACACTGCAAAAAATGTTCACAACACTAGTGAAAAGGTGCAACTTATTGTATTCTAAGAATGCAATGAATATATTTTTATTTAGTTTTTCCACAATTTAGAGATTTAGACCAGATTGGATTATTTTAGCTAAAGGACCAAAAGATTTATTTTTTTTTTTTAATGTTTGAGCCCAATAAATAGCCATTACGTTGCCGCCAACCATTTTCAAAGCATTTTTCAAAGCATAAATCTGTATTTTAGTTTTTGTGTTATTTTTCCTTATGCCCATATCTTTCAAAATCAAATGTTCAGGTGAAACACCCACTTTAAAATTCAATGTTTCACTTGCTGACATTCATGCTGAATACAGAAGGCACGATCACTTTAATTTCTCTGTAAAATCAGTTTTCTCCTGGGACTATATTCACTGGTGGAGACATACATTTTCTTCTGTGTAGCTCCGTGTTGAATTGACTAAATTAAGTAACTTTGACAAAAAAAATAATAACATCAAGTCAACTCATCAAGTCTCTACAAGGTGATTTTTATAGCGTATGGAATGAATTGAAACCAATAGCAGTCTGGAAGGTAGGAAAAACAATTATAAAAAATACTGTTCCAGTGGTATACTTTTGATATATGCTTGTGGTATGCTTTTGACAGTGTATGTGGGCTGTATATATTGGGCTTAAAAGTTCGAAACTAGTGGTATGGTCCTTTAAGGTTACGATAAGATTTTGGCAGGTTTTTTTTGTTTTATTGGGAAGCTTTTTAATGTTCATGCTTTTTAATGTGAACATCACAGAGATGTTTCAGGCTGAGATCTTCTCCCGTAGCAGACACTCTACATGCAAAAAACCAAAAAGACTAGAAAAAAACTGCATTAAAAAAACATCACGTCTGTAGATGTTTCACTTACAGTATCAGTTTTAAAGTTGTACCACTACACCAGATAAGAAGAGTTAAGCATCTGTTTTCATAGGAATTATTAGCTTACTTTATCATAAAACACGACTCCGGTTGAGTCCACACGCTCTATATAGCTAAAATGTAAAGTTGTAATGTCATATCTGGTTATTTAATATCACTTTGTGAAAATAGCCAATATTGGTTTATAAACACACAAGAAATTTACATCTAAATTTCTACAGTGATTATGTTTGAGGTGACTTTGGAAATCGCAGGATTACTCCAGAACTCGACTCCTTAAGCACATCATGGAAATATCTTAAATATTTCACATTTTACTGCTGGGGCACCATTTAATCTGCTGATGGGATGCTGCAGGTGCCAAGGAACATTCTGTTATCCGGTTTATTTACAGCCATGGGGAGAGTCGGTCACAGAATATCAGAGGTTCATGTAAATGGCTTAACCTTAATAAGAGCAGAGCATGACCAATATCCAACAGCCATCTAAACCTGCTCCTCGCTACGTCGTAACAGAAAGATGCAGTACTATATTCTGCCGATGTGTGCTTCAGTTTTATCATCGATGTTTATGCACTTTTGGCGTTGTACTACCAAGGGAAATACAATGCATGGAAGGCAATTTCAGCCACAAATTAACTGGAAAATCATACAAATCCTACATCCATGGTTTGTCTGTATATAGACACCACTTATGTGCTTACTTTACTTATTATGTGGTACTAGTAAGGCATTAAATTAACGTACAAGTTGGAATTTCCCTTTGGGTACATTTCAGTTGCATATTGAAATAGTAATTTTATAGACTTTGAATTGTATTATATATAATTTTGTGGAGATGTAATGTTTTCATTTTATCATGTAGAGTTTTATTCATGGTGGAGTTTAGTTTGGAGGTCAGTAACTGGTCATATTTGGCCGATGCTCCAAACGTACAGTACATCACGTTGGTAGAACAGGATGTTACATCTTTTCTTTGATGGTAACCTGGTTTTGGGCCTGGTAACAAGGCCCAAAATAAACTATTATTTAGTGTAATCAGGCATATTTTCTTACATTATCTAAACAATAATGACTACTCCCTCTTAGCCCTACAGGATTATTAACACAAGAGACCTTGTTAAGCAAATCCTGAGCTTGGAATTGTGCATGGAAGAGAAATAAGGGCTTTGAGACGCTGAGGATAAGCAGCTAATCCCAGCATTTTTCAATAGTGTGCCTATAGCAGCCTCCATCTTGTTAATTAACCTTCAAAAACCCATCTGTTTGTGCTGTGTTTCAGGATAGTTAACAGGGTTCGACAACCTGTAAGCATTTGTAAGCACCTGACATGAAGCTGGACTTGTTTGCATGAGTTGCTTAGAAGATGACTAATCCCGTTAATTCTCCAGCAGTTAAGCGTTTAGTTTGCAAATGGACTGATGTATTTTTTTGTTTGATGACGGCTGCCAAGAGAAAGGATGGACAGAGATCGTGGACAGAAAAATAGATGGAGGAGTGTCGTTAACCTTTAGATAATGTGTTGCAGAGAGGGGAACATTTCCTCATTTTTTTCTGAAATTTTAAAGGTCACATTGTCACCGGCACAAGTTTTATGTCTTTGCTTTACAGACAGCTTTCTTTACAAAAGGATGGAAATGCGGAAGTGTAAGAAAAGCTACAGTTGACCCTCAGAGCCAGGAATGAAACAAAGACAAACACTATGATTCTAAAAACATTTTTTCATCACATCTCTATATGCAAAATATATTTTTGCTGCACCTACGAAACATCAACCTGCATCAATAGTTTCTACTATTACTAGTTCCAATATTTCCCAGAATGAAGAACAACCAGCAGAAAGGGGGTGTACAATAGAAAGAGTCTTTCCAATAAATTAAAAGATTTTCATCTATCACTCAAAATGTGATGGCCAAAAAACGCAGGACAGGAACTGCCAATAAATGTGTTTTAACAATGTCAAAGTGATATTTTTCTCCAGGTTCTCATTGTAACTTTATAGGATTCACACATCAGCTCAAAAAAACACTGAAAAAAATAACAAAATAAGGGAATCTTTTGAGTGTTAACATGAACCCACATAACCCCTGAGGAGTTCATTTTGGCTTATTTAGCTCTGTTCATCAAGAGGAATCATGAAACACAGGAACATCACATTCTTCGCGTTTGAAAGTAGGCTCCAAAATTCACATAATAAAATAGCAAAATGTAAAAATGTAGCCAGGCAGTGTCTTCTCCAAACTGAAAATTGGAATGCCTGAATATATGGAATATGGGAATGAACTCTGACAAGAGATATGGATGGATATTCATACATATGCATGTCTGTCGATCTATTTTTCTCTGTGAGGCGACTGTGGCTTGATGTACTCAGAATTAAACAGGATCCTCTCTCTCTCTCTCTCTCTCTCTCTCTCTCTCTCTCTCTCTCTNCTCCCCCCTCTCAGGACCAGATCTTGCTTTGCAGTGTATCCTGGACCTTCTGCAGAATCTACCCTGATGAAGGGCCTCACACGGAATGATATAGAAATAAATAGGCAAGACCAATGCAGGACTGTCTGCGATTGATTTTCAGAGCGATTCTTGTATCATCCTTGGCTCTGATATCCTATCTGTCTCAGTGCTGGCCTCCAGATACCGATCTGAGATGAAAAAGCCAGACACAGCACCGTGTAATAGTGCCTTGAACTCGGGGCACTGGGGCTTTTCAATCATAACCCAGATGGAATGAATGTCATTACACACAGAAAAGAAGCATCAACATCATTTATCCTCTCACCAGTGTTTCACATCTCCACGAATGAAAAATCAACGGCACATTTTTGTATTATTTCTGGAACATAAAAGCAGATCAGCACAATGTCAAGATGGGTTGTTTTTGAATAGCGAGGCATTTGTTAAGGAGAGTCTTGGTTTACCTTCATGGTTGTCTTTGGAAAGGAAAATTGCAGTCATTGTTGATCACAATCACATATTAACTTGGCTCCAAAAAGAAATAATGAATTCTAATGCTATTTGTGGCAGCTGAAAATAGAGCGATGCCCCAAAATAAATCACTGAAGAGCTAGTTCCATATGAGCAAATTTTATTTGTTCACAATAAGCAGCCAGGAAAGCAATGCTAAACATCAAATTGGATCACAACTTAAATCAAAGTTGGTGTGAGAGCCAGTAAATTAAATGAACTTACAGTTAGCCAGTATTCACAGCCATAACATGACTTCTCCGTAAGTCAGCAGAGGCCAGTACAGCAAGCAGAGCGCTGCAACGCTAAAGTAGTGAATCATGGAAAGAGAGCAAATCATTAAGCCCGTTCCTTCCAGGGAATCTGTGCATGTGTCTCTTTCTTGGCCTAGATTGCAGTACAGTCAGGGCGTGACGGTTCAGCTTTGCCTCACTCCCCACTGCAACTTTGAAGTCGGGTCAGGGATACTTGCCCCTGTGTTTGGCTGGATGGCGATGCAATATTAGTTCGCCTTCCAGTGTCTTAACTTTCAGAGACGTTTGGAATATGAGAGCGCTGTGCCCCCTGCCACCAGCCTAATGCGGGGCCATGTGGACTGATTTTGTGGGAAATCTTTGAAATGGTAATAAGGTTGGGGGAAGCATCATCTTTCTCTCTGAGCGAGCAAAGGAAAGAGGAGGAGGGAGGGAGGAAGAGGGGGTTTCGGAAGCAGCGCTCCAGGTCACAGAGACGTAATGATGGGCTGGGATGAGCTGGGGTTTGCTGGAGGATTACCTTATGTCTCCCAAGCTAGTGCAGCTCTTCAAGGCCGATCTTCAATCCCCACAGAGCTGATTTGCTCCCACTGCCAATATGGAAATAGAAGGGCAGACTGTGTATTGCAAAAAATATGTTTGGTGTGGTGATGTGTGGTGGTGGTGTGGTGGGGTGTGTGTGTGTGTGTGTGTGTGTGTGTGTGTGTGCAGGGAAATCCATCAGCCAAGAGAAAAGCAAACAATATGCTATTTTCATCTCCATGGTAATATTTAAGCTGTGGCATCAATATTGACTCATATTCTCTTATTTTACTTCATCCTCGGCAGATTTAAAATAAAATAAAATATAATAAAATACCAAGTGTTAAAGGACAATGCCAGCAATTTAGCATGTTTGAGCTCAATATATACAACCTGCATACATTATGTCACTGACAACCATTTCCCACAATATAGCACTGAGCGGTACATTTTAGAATTGTTTTTCCTACCTTCCAGACTGTCATTGGTTTCGTTTCAGTCCATTACACTATAAAAATCAACGTGCTTGAGATAAGTAATCCATCATAGAAAACATGTCTATTAAATATTTTTGAAATTGAATTTTAAGGTGGGCATACAACCTGAATATATCAATGTGAAGAATACAGGATTTGGCAAAATAACAAGAAAACTAAAATATGGTTATGGTCAGTAACATATATGCCGGTAATATGTACTGGGCTTAAACATGCAAAATCACCGGTATGGTCCTTTAAACTGAGCTGAACTAAACTTTGCTAAACTGAATGCTTCCAAAACCAAGCATCCATAAAGCAGCAGGTTGAATGTTTTTTTTTTCTACATGCACTTTTCCAGAGGTAAATGAGATGAACTTGTGACCGCCGCATCACTCAGCAGGATGAAAAGACACAGTGCAACCAAAACAAGATGAAGACAATCTGCCTTCCTGAAAATCTGGAAGCCATCACTGCTTCTTCATATCTACCTCTGGCTAGATATAATGTGAGCTCACATTATAAATATCTCCAATCTGTTTGATTGCCCTCCAAATAAGTCACACTGTTCAAACAAGCAGAGAGCACTGCTCTGCTGCCTCCCATTGTCTGGCTTTGAGCTATTGACGCTGCAGCTGACAATTTATTATAGGCACCTTTCCCAAGTGACCGATAAGCATTGTGATGGATGCATGATTTGACTGTGCCAAAATGGCTTTATCTCTCCCCTCCAAGCTACTATCTCAAGCAAGCTGATGAGCTGTGCTTACTCTCTCTTCTCCAACTCTCCCTCTCTTCCATTTCCCTCTTTTCTCATCTCTCAGATGGCAAGCGCCGAGCCTGATCCTCCACAGAACCCATTTCGCCAGGAACAAATGTATTCTATTATTTACTGATTTAGTTTTTGTTGCTCTTTGTGGCTTCTTCCATTCTTTCCAGTTTATTTGCCAGCATTTGCGTGTGTTTGTTTGTGTTTGCTCGCAAGTATGCATGGATGCCAGCAATTTTACAAGCATATGCATGTGTGCGTGCACCCGTTTAGGCATTTAGTGTGTGAACTGAGTGGAAAACCATGATTGCGTCTTCTCCCTAATGCTGTTCCACATTGTTATTCTATGCTCTGGATGCAATATCCTGCTATTTAGAAAACCAGCTATCAATCATCTCAATTATTGCTGGCAAACTTCAAAGCGCTTTTGACTTGCTGCTCATTTTCTTTCTATTAGTAACACTCAAGTGGATAGAAATGCAAAGGAATAGAAATTACAGAAGGCTGTGTGTGTATCTGTGTGTTGGTAGTGGAATGTGTAGACATATTTGATGTGTGGATTTGAAGATTAAAGTTGGTGGGGGAATGACACAAATGTCTTCACTTCAAACTAAAGGCAGAATGCCATGTCTTCCCCTCAACTTGATGTTTAATTAATTTTGTTTTGTTTGTCCTTTTTATGTGACAGCTTTGATATTAGCTCATATATACTTTGTGTGTGTCTGAGTGTGGGTGTAGATTCACATTTGTCTGTGTGCTGTATGTTTGTGTGCGCACAGTTTTGCTTTTTTTTTAACCTTTGCATTTATATGAATTTGGCAGAAATGCCTCCCAGCATGACGGCACAAACAGTCCAGACCAGCAGCATCACTCATCTCGTCTTCTCGTCTTCTGTCCTCTCCTTCTTCTCGGTGGTATAAAGTATCACTCACTGGTACTCCAACACTGTCAAACTCAATTTCAAAGTTTTTCATCTGCCAAATCCAGCTGCATTTTCCGGCTCAGATTCTTGATCATGCTGCGGTCGGGAAACAGAGCCAGGAAGAAGTCAGTATGATTGGCAAATCTCAACAAGCCAGTGTAGCATTTCAGATTCTGCTATCATTCCTGAAAACACCAGCATATGTTGGCTGCCACTCTGCATACAGAAGCAAATGAATTCCCTAATTAAGAAATGGATCTCAAATATACAGATTAAACTTGGTTATTGATGTATGCATTGAGATTAAAGTTACGGATTTAAATCTATTTTCATACCTTATAATTTCTTGTCATCACCCATTAGTCAATCTAGCTAACAAAGTGCTTTCTTAACACAGCGGGAATGAGACTGTGTCAATTTACAGACTGATCTTCCAATTTGCCACTACTGGAAAATATAATATAATAGATACGTCAAAGGCTGCTAATCAAATCAAGCTGACAGAAGAATATGTGTGTAATTTATGACATGTTAAATCTGGCTGATGTACGTCCCCTTTCCCCTATTCTCTGCATCTCCACCCTGAAATAAATTTCATTTTGCAGAATAACACAGCCTGGGCCACGGATTGTTAACCATGAGATACAGTGTTATTGTAGCGATAAGAATGTTAGGAATATAGTCTATATATTACCCCCCTCCTTCCTTTTTTCCACTGGACGTTTATTTGCATTGGAGACAAACCGAGCAGTAAGACTCCTGCTGGCTTGTTGCTGAGATCTCCTTATTCTGGGTTGTGTTCTGTACCAGAAGAACGAGCAAAATAGATTCAGTCTGCCTTTATTGAATTCGTTCTGTTGTGGACGTCCAGTGTTTAGCACAGCTGTTCCCCCATAATCATTGATGCATTCTCCCCTTAGCCTCTGAGTTCTTACTTTTGATTTCATATTCATAACTCATGCCAATGGTAATTGCAGGGATGTCTGCTCAAATGGATGCACATGCTACACTTACACTGCTGAAATCAATACTTTGTGTCTGTTGCTATTTACACGTGTTTTTCCCATTGATAAGCCATCTCATTGAAGAATAAAACACAGCAATTACACTGTAATTGTACAGGGACTTTGGACAATGTGACTTTGGACATTTCTAGTATGTAATGTGAACAAAGCATATGACAATTAAAAAAGGTTAATTAACTGCTACAGTTATTTGTTTGGTTTACTTAAAGGAGCCAACTGCTGAGTGTTGTTAACCTTAATTCTAAAATTTATGACAAATAACAAATGCACATGCTAAAATCAATGACCTCATGCATGTTCTGTTTATAGTAATTTGGATGCAGCATATTGCTAAAGCCCTTTAATGCTTTAGTGAAAATGATAGCAAATATAATGTAAGGATAACATATTAATGTCTCTGTTTTACTGTTTATGTGTCGGATTTATATGATTTTGCTTCCCTTCTCTTATTTACAAAAGCACTTGCCAAAAATTGCATCACGACAATAAAGTTTGTAAACTGAAACTGAAAATAGCTGAATTTACTCATATTCACGAGAACGTCCTGTAACAAATGACCATGTTGAAGTAAAGGCAGTAACAAGATTCCATTTTATTCAAAAGTCTGCAAATTTACAAATTAAATTACTTTTCCTATCCTGGAGTTTTTCTCGCTTATATAAAATCAGGTTGTAAGACATAACCCCGGAATAAAATGTCATTAAAGTTGTCTCTGTGCATCGCTTAGAGATTAAATGTGGATGTATATGCCTGTGAATATATAGAGTGATTAGAGTGCAGACCAAAGATTATATGGAGCACAAAGGAGAACGATGTCTTCTTCAGTTGCAGCTTGACAGGATATGAGACATGGTCACGTGGTTTCTATCAGAATTAACCTGCAACCACAAAGATACAGATTTTGTTGTGTCAGGAAGTGTGTTTTGTGGAAGTGTTTGCTGAGTGGGCTCATGAAGATTGAAAGTAGAATATTGAGGTAAAAAGCAAAGCTATTATCTGTACATGTGTTTGCAAATATTACATTCAAAATAATATAACAACATATTTATCTCTGCATTCAGATGAAATAGCAGATAAGAACCCAGAATGACTGTTTCTGTCATAAACTGCACTTCTGCACCAACAACAATCACTCTGTGACCAATTTTATCGGAATCTTTTTGAATTTTCAAAAATCTGTAACAGCAATTTAATGATTAAGATTATATTAATCGCATTAAAGTTACAAAAAAAATGTCTGCACAATACAAAGAACAGCATTATTGCAGGTTAGAATGGATTGTCTTTTCAAAGTAATGTAAAATAATCTGTTTTCCATTACATCCCGACCGGAGAAGTAGAGGCACACAAGGTAAAAACACAGATTAAACAGCACCTTTTAGAGATATATCGACAGTGCAGACTGTGTGTGTGTGTGTGTGTGTGTGTGTGTGTGTGTGTATGAGTGTTTGTGTGAGTGCGTTTACATGCGCTTAATCTTAAGTGTATACCCATTCAAGTGTGTCGGCGTGCATATTTGCCTGTGTGTTAATGATAGTGGCTGATTCCAACTTGTATGCTGTGTGCTTGTGTGGGACTGTGTGAGATAAACAGGACATGCTCCGAGGAGCAGGAAGACGGCCAGTGGACACAGCTGAAGAGGCAGCTGTGAGGAGGAGAGGTGGACGGGAGGTAGGGAGGAAGGGAGGAGAAGAAAAAGAGTGGGAGAGAAAGGAGGAGAGCTACACACTGTGGAGGGCAAAGTGCCCTGACAGCCACAGGAGTGGCAGAGTGGGACTTCTCCAGGCTTGACAGATGGACAGACAAGGCTACGCCCCGTTGGTGGACTCTTGGTGCCAGCTTGACCGCACGGATACATCAGTGAGCACAAGCATCCATGTGCACATGCATATATGCACAAAAAATACATATCAAAAAATGGAACAAGGCCAAAATGGGCAAACATGCAGGCTCAGCCTCCAGCAGGTAGAACCTCAGGACAAAAAAAGCCTACAATGTCAGGAAATTAACACAAAGATTTCCTTTTCTCCTTGGTTTGATTTTCTGGCAGAAAGTCAGTTAAAGAGAGACGGCTGTCTGAGGCCGTTCAGGGGAATAAAGCTGAACCAAAGATTTTATTTCTTCCATTCAGGACAGTGCAAAAAAAAAACTCCAGGGAGTAGGTGGACGTCCATTTGTGTGTGTATCAGCTAGACTTTGCTTTATTTACCCATGTGGGGCACAAAGGACAGTACTGGCCGAGATGTGAAACATGCAATGGAGCTTGTGGAAGTGGGTGATGAATTCAATCAGAGTTGACCATCTGCCAGATTGGTTGTGAGTTTGAAGGTGTTATTCTCCTGTGACTGAGTGAAGTTACAGCGTGGCACATGGCAACTTTCTGACAAAGTTTGATCCTAGTTGTGCCACGCCATTTAGGATATGTGATGAAAGCCAACATTTCTAGGTTTTCTTGTGGGTTCTTCATGAAGGAAATGCAGCTGGATACACAATTCTGGGATTATTAGTTCAAGGGTTCTTCACAAAATGTAGTAGTGTCTGCTTTCTGCTCCTGCACCCGTAATTTTTTCTATTCTAGACATGATTTGTAATTAAGACAACTTAATACTTGCTGAAGTTTTACGCTCTACTTGCAGGGTGATTCTAAACGTTTAATCATGTTCTGCAATATATCTAATTAATGAGTAGATACACTCTATTCCAGAAGTCGGGTGGGGTCCAAATCATATTTAGTCTTATCAGGTCCAGTGCTTCTTCCTCAGGTCTGCGTGTCAATATGTCTTATACCCAAATGGGTCCAAGCTGACTTCCTATTAGCTCTGATCACATGGGAAGTCATAATCGCTGCAGGAGAAAATGTGTGTTTTGAGTTGAAATGGACCTGGACACAAACGCAGAGAAAAATGGAGGAGAAAAGTTGCTTAGTAATTCCGTGAGTCTCTTTCTTCGAAAATTCATTTATGCATGGTGGGTTTGGGCAAGTTTTCAATAGGTCCATTTTGGGGTCCAAAATTTTTTCATATGTGAATACATCCTGCAGTCCTGTGGATAACATGCAGTCAGACTGGATAAGAATTGGGCTGATTTGATGGCTTTCACTGGATATCTTTTTTTTTTTTTTNTTTTTTTTTTTTTTTGATCAAATTTTTATTTCATCATCATTATCCACAAAAATTTCAAAATCCGATGAATAAAAAATCTGATGACATTATTTTAAATTTTTTACAACAAATACATACCACACCAAAAATAAAATAAAATTAAATAAGTAAAAATACTCTATTGCTAGAATACAGGGGGCTAACCCAAGAACTATAAGGGCATGGTCCGCTGCTGCCGCACTAATCANGCTAGAATACAGGGGGCTAACCCAAGAACTATAAGGGCATGGTCCGCTGCTGCCGCACTAATCAAAGAGTATATGTAAAGTATATCTACCTATTCATACTTATGGATTTTTGAAGACCTGGGGAAGGGTAGGGAGTCACCGGGGGGACAAGAAAATATCGAAAAGAGGCTTTCATTGGAATATCTTGATGAAACTATCAGTTGAACCCAAGGATGCACTGATATTCTTTTTTCTAATGTCAATACAAACAACCAATCCAGTCTATTACTTTAAGTTAAGCCTCAGTTTGTGGTCAGTGAATAGAACTGGTTGAAAAACTATGTTGCTATTTTTTTGGCACCACATGAGAAATGATAGAAAGTCCAAAAATGTAGAGGGAGAAATTCTCCAACAACCGATTTTAGCAATGTGTTTTGCCACTCATGTCTTTTAAAACTAGAACCGATCCACTTGGGAGCTCAAAAAACAGTAAATTTATTGTTCAAAGAAAATCTGTTCTCTACTTTTTGCTAGCAGAGAGAGTATGCACTCTCTCTCTCTCTCTCTCTCTCGCTCTCTCTCTCTCTCTCTCTCTCTCTCCTCCAGTGCTCAATACAACAAGTAGAGAGAGAGGGGGGCTCTCAGGCTGAAAGAGTGGAGGATGGGAAAGGAGGTGTAGTAGGAAGAGAAGAAGAAAGAGGAGGAGTGGAGTTGCTACCATTGAAATTGATTCCCCTACCTGCGGGCCTGCATACTGTCACGCTTTCTTGCAGCTTCAGTCCGCTGCCATTCCCATCCAGGGAGCACATCTGAGGAAGCCCATAGCTCCTTTTCCTTCCATCTCCTCCGGCATCTCTCTTTCTTCCTCTCTGGTATGTGCATCCCAGGGTATTTCACAGCTCTTCTGTGGCCATTCCCTTCTCATTCTCTTATATTCCACACTGTGTCACAACCATTCAGCTACTGTAGGCTTCAGCAAGAAGCCTGAGCTTCAACTGCTTTACATAAAAGCGAAGGCTCTTCTCTGCTCTTTCCTTCCATCTTTCCTCTCTGTTCCTCAGACTCCTGCTTCCTTTTCTCAGCATGCCATCTCAGCCTGCATTCCCTTCATAGCTCCTCTCCTCCCTTTCAACTTCTTTCTCTCTTTTACTTTCAGTTAATGACTTTTCTTCCCCATCTTAAATCTGCTCCTCTTTTCTGCCTTTGTCTCTGTCCCTTGCTATCTTTGTTTTTCCTTCTTGCCATATGTGCTCTCTCTCTCTTTTTCTCTCTCTGCCCCCCCCCCCCNGGTAGGGAGATGGGTGGTGGGGGTGGGTGGTAGAAAGGCCCTCTTCACATTAAATATCATCTGACACCTAATCTGCTGCACCTTCTGCTGCTGTGATGAGAGGAGTACGGGACTGTTCCCGTTCCTCTCCTCGAAGAAACAGCCTCCATCTTTCTCCTTCTTTCATTTATAGTGAAGAAAGAACCGCTACATAATTAATACAACACGACAAAGGCTGTTCTGAGCCTGTCTGTCTTGGAGGACAAGAAAGAAATCGAAACAGCCGAGGACGCTTCCAGACGGCGCTAACATTCACCAAGATATGGAATCAACCAAGGGCACAATTATGTCAAAGACAACAATCTCTCTCTTTTAGGACAGCCCGCTATCTATTGCTAAGTTGTCACAATTCTGCATTGTATCAATATATCACATGGTTGATTTGGCAGCAGATCATAGGTTTGCAGTGGAGATGTGGGCCACTGGCCAAGAAAACAGCCTTTTTATCATTCAACAAAGGCTGAGAGCTTGTGCTGATGCAGTTGCAAATTGAAAAATGAATGAAAACTGACAAGTCTCCCAGGTAAATCAATCCGATAAAATAGGTTTCCAATATGGAAATGTTGGAGAGATGATCACTTGGAAACTGTGGCAGATTTCTTATTTTTCTTGTTTTTTGGGATAATGAATTTGCTTGCCCTTTGGAGTTAGGAGCCTGCAACATTTTAAACAGACAACTAACCCAAACAGAAATAGCTATTCAGTCTTTAATAATGTACAGTACTTATTGATCTCAATAATGTGCAACTCTTTTCAAGACTGAGAAAATCAAATTGTCACAGGTCATGATGTAAAAGTAGAAGTTTGAAAGTGTTTAGTCGAAAGACGGATACTTGTTTTAGATTTACACCTGACTGAGTTTTCTTTTAGGTGGTAACAGAAGCCGTGAACTAGAAAAAGATCTTGTATCTGACAAAACTCACCCAGGCTGCTGCCACACTGCCCACAAAATCAGCCTCACTCAATATTCAATGAAGCGGCGTCATTTGATGACTTCAGACTAGTGTCTTCTGGTTTTCCTATTTCTAGTTTTGGAGGAAGCTTGTTCCTATATGAAAATGGACTTAACGTCCCGAGATCAGAAGAAAAACATATTTCTGTTTTAATAATTCATGGATTAATGGATTTTGTTTCAACAAATAAGTATTTCAACTATTCCCCCACAAACTATTTCCAAGATATGGTCTGGATCATGAAGACATCCTTTACACTTAATCCTGTCCATGTCTGGGCTTCATCTTTGCTGTGTGGGTTTGACATGATTGGACAGACAGATGTAATCCTGAAACAGCACTCAGACATTGCCAGCTAGCCATCTAGCTAGTCAGCCAGGTCTCCCTCTCCCTCAAAAGGCTGCTCAACCTGAAAGGCATCAGTGTCTGGGAGTTCATAACAATACGGCCCAACCTCTATCATAGCCATTTGTTTCTGCCACTTTGGCACGCAGAGAATTGCTCTCAATCTCTTGGAGGGAGTCTGGCATTCCTTCACCCCATCCATCACGAGCCCTCTCTCCAGCGGATGGACCACTTCCCCGCCTGCATGTCTGCCTGTCTGCTGCTTTCTCTGGTTGGATGATGCATCCTTACACTACAGTAGCCTCCCTCCCTACGTCTGCTACAATTACCCTCTGTACAGGCATACATCTTCCACGACATGCTGTACACACTGGTGGACGTGTTTTTTTTCTTGGTTCTGGCATTACAGGAATTGGCTTTGATAGCCAGTAGCCAGTGATATGTGGCTGTTAATTCCCCCTTTGTGCAATCCACACACCTCTACAAAGCACCATGTTTGACCTCCTCAGAATGACCTGTCGGAGGTAAACTGAGATTTGTGACCAACCTTGATGAACTTGACTTTGCGGGAGACCAATTTTACAGCAAAACTTTTTTTTTTCCTTCTAATTCAATCATTTTCCTGTGTTTGATCCAATTTATCCAGGCATGCTAAGAAGTAATTCATAAAACACAGCGCCAGATGTAACATTTCAATAAGGGCAAATATCATCATGCAGCCATGTCCCCTCATTCATAAACACTGTTACTGGCATTCATTTTGTGTTTGCCTTGACAGAGGCGTTACAATGGTAGTTCCTCAATTTATGCATGGGTGACATTTTAAATCGCATTTGCCTCACATTGTTAGGGATCAATAAATTTGACAGATAAGCCCACTCAGTTATTTAAATGGAGAGTTTTGATGTGATCTAACACATTCTCGTGGCACTGCGTCTCTCTTTCTCGCTCACAGGCGACACACACATCCATCTCCCGTGTGCTGGACTCCTGGTGTATGGCTCAAATCTCGCTGATATCATGTCAGTCTGTTAAAATGCAGAACTCTAAAGCATAGATTTCAGGTACCGATTTAACATATCAATTTCACTTTGACACTGGAGGAAGTAACTATAAAGCGTGGCTCTTAAATATGAAGCAGCTCATTAACACACCGATCTTCGCTGGCTTTCACCTGTGACACCCTTTACAACAACTTGCCGGTAATGAGACAACGATTAACGAAAGGGAAGCTTTATGAATGAGTTTAAATGATTGCAGTAACACTTTTTTGAATCTTAATTATGACACGCTCTTTGTCATGATGACACACACGGTGGCTAACATTGCTGTTTGCATGTGAAGACCAGCACACCCAAATGGTTTTATTGGAACACCAGAGTGCAACAACATCCTTAACAACTCTAATCTGCTCCTCCTGTCCTCCCTCTGGAGGAATAGCAAAGAAGGACTACTGAGGATAAAAATATATCCCAAAAGACCACTCTCCTTCTCTTTCTCTCTTCACGCACAGCTAAAAGTTAAAATCCTGCCTGCCTACAGTCACTCATTACCAGGTTCCATGTGCATGTGTCAGAGAGAGAGAGAGAGAGAGTTGGGGTGTAAGAAGAGAGGGGGTTCTTGGCTAGTGTCAAAAGCGGTTAAATCACTGCACACAGGACCAAAGTGGCACTTATAGCACATAAATGTCAGTTAGAATGAGTTGGTTCTGGGTACGCAGTATAATATGCATACTGGTAAGTGTGTGCACGTACTTGTGTGAGTGAAGTGTAAGAAACAGAGAAGGTTAAAAACAGAAAGATGATTCAGTCAAGCATCTGTTCACATCAACTTCAATTATCAAGCCGTGAAAAAAAAAAATCCAAGGAACAGTCTTCTGAGTGTTTTTTCCCCCCACAGGTGGCCTACAAGAGCCAAATGGATATCTTTAACGTCACTGAAATGACAGAACTTATTCTCATTCATCAAAGATCTGGTTTAAAAAATTTTTTTTAAAAAGTGCTTTTCTTTTTTTTTTCCCTTGACAGGCCTCATTTTGCTGGAGATTGGAGCTTTTCAGCACTATGACAGATCAGCACGGGCAGTCGCTCATGCTGCACAACCAGGTGATGATTAAAGACTGACCTTACGCTTAATTAGTAGCAACTGGGAGATTTCACTGCTTGGCTATGAATCATGGGGGGGGGGGGNGGGGGGGGGGGGAAAAAGCAGCCGCCAGGGAAATGCTACCTAAGTGATTAGGTGAGAGGTGTAAATCAATACTGCTGCTGACCCGCGAATGGAGTGGCAGAGGCAAGTGAGGTGCAAAATGAAGATGGAAAAAGGAATGAAAGGACATGATTAACACCAATAGCCCACTGCTGCCTCACGGATACGAACAGCAAAGCTACTCTGGGTAAGTTAAGACATGCGCTGATGTGACTTTTTTTTTTTCCCCCACCATATAAATTTAATCTCAATTTAGAAAACTGAACAGTTTGTATGAATGATGATTAGCATTTTGTCAATCATCCTAACTGAAAATATGCAGTTGGTCTGCTTTTCTGCTGCGATGTAAATAACTCTTTAACAGCATAACATATTACTAGCATAGATTTAGCTGTTTTCTAGTACTGGTCTGTCTAGTAAAAGTCCCGTCAATCAATCTGCGAGAGAGCAGATTTGATTTTTAGTGGTAGGGAGATGATTTGCATCACAGATCCTTCCTTTAATATGACTGAGTTGAGATTGATAAATTGATAAATTACTTAACTGTGTATGCTACAAATGTAAATATAAAGGTCCTAAGCTAAATGGGTTTTTATCAAATGTATGGCTAAAATGTGCCAGTGTCTCGGTACTGGCATATTTAATAGAGCAGCCATCATTAATTTCATTTGTAATACCTGTGCTGGTCCTGCTACAACAAATCAAAATGTCTATCGTGAGAGAAGTCTATAGCAGATGGATAATAAATGAAAAAAACAGCCACAACTCCGAAGTAAGAAACAGGAAAGTTGAACTCATCTCGAGTACTCTGGCTCAGATAAAACAATTAATCTTACACAGAGCAATCCTCCCTAAAGCTAAAAGGGACTAAATGGCTCATTGAAATTTGAAGCTTTAATCTCTTCTGTGAGGCAGTTTGTGCCAAGTCAGTTGTTGATGCTTCATCCTCCCTCCCTTTGCTCTTAATGGACGAAACTCTTTTTAATATGTAACCAAGGTCAGGAGATGCATTAGTTACTGAAGAGTGGAAATCAATGGCCAAAGCGGTCCTTGACAATGTACGGACTGAAAATGGCTAACTACAATGATGCTGACCACCCTCAGGCTACGAAACCAAGCACCATGACGAACCATCACGCCCGTGTCTGCGGAGGATACTTTAAAGATCATTTTTGAAAAACTGCTTTGATTATAGATAATGAGTTTCACAGAAAAGGCTAACCAATGAAGTGTTTTCTTTAGTAACAATGAAAGGTATAAACTGCAATTACAAACTGAATTAAAGCACTGACTGCCAATAAAACTTTGACCGGCATGCAGGATTAAAAAGCTCTTTAATACTCATCTTTAGCAGTAAATGCCACATTTGCAGGTCAATTTAAATCAAAATCAATTTGCTGAATCTACTTGCAATTAAATATCAGTTTCTAATGCCCCCATGTAAATAAGTCCTGGGCGCTGGATGCATGATTCTGTCAGTTCAGGTAGAGATGAGTCCCATGCGGCTCATTTCACACACGCACGCACATGCGCGCACACACACACGCACACCACTCATCGTCCAGTTATAATTGACTCTATTGAACAGGAACAGCATGCTTTCTCGTTGCTTGCTAATTGGGTTCCGCGCCCTTCCTTTTTTAACATGAAACACATTTTATGGAGCAATTTAAAATACATAGTGCTGCATAATTAGAAGTAAATGAGGGAATGAGTAGGATCTGTGCCACGACAGCAGGAAGATGAAATGTCTTTTATGTACTTTGGGTGCTCATTGCTGGAGAAAATCATTTGGCTTAGAAGAGAGATGGAGTAGGTTTGGACTAAAACGTCAGATCTCCTTACACTACAATGTAAATATTAAGGGGCCGCAAATCTGTTTGGTGAGTGAATCCAAACGGGGTCATCCAGAAGTGATTTTGGAAAAAAAAAAGATGGAGGAAGGAAACGCATTAAGGTAAATAATGATTAGCTGCTGGGAGCATATGCTGCTACTTTCATAAACTCAATCTTAATGACGTATTTGGCAGTTGTTGTTTTGACCTGTGTGTACTGTGTAAGTGTTCAAACACTGAGGTGAGGCCAGATGTTTGGCAGACGTGTGCATATTAATAAGCACGCACACACACACACACCCGCAGCACTTGTACACACATACAGATGCTCACTCAAATTCCTGCATCCGCCCCGTGTATGTACACACTTGCATGTTTGCATACACACTGGCTCTCTTCCTGTCTCACTCAGTATCCTCTGGGAGTCATTTCCCACCCCGCTTGTTGATATTTGTCCTGTCAGCTCTCTAAACTGACTACTGGCTCTTGTTCAGACATGAGCAAAACTCTTCAAACACGGTTACAAATATTTAACATCTTGATATGCAGATGGATTTACTTTAAACCAGTCAACAAGCTTATAATATGGACACTTGATGTAATAAATTAAGCGCCTCAATGAAGATTTGTTCAAACAGATTATGTTTGCCCAGGCAGAAGAGGGCGATAACTTAATACATTTACTGTATTAAGATGGCAGTTGTTGTTTTGACCTGTGTGTACTGTGTAAGTGTTCAAACACTGAGGTGAGGCCAGATGTTTGGCAGACGTGTGCATATTAATAAGCACGCACACACACACACACCCGCAACACCAGATGTACTTTTAAGTACATCTGGTGTTACTTCCTATTTCTACTCCACTACATTTCAAGAAGAATAAAGAGCTTAAAAAAGAAAAACAGTTCAGACAATTTAATCTAGTGTAGAAAAGCATGTAATCCTTTAACTGACCTAAAACTACAAGCCAAAACTGAAGAAAACATGCTCTATCTTCAATCGTGTTTATTGTTTTCATTATTTGATTTCAATTTCTGCTAAACTGGATGTAATGTTGTTTCCATCACTGTTTGTTAAACCTTGTATCTCCAATTTCATCAAAGGATCATACAGGCCATTTTGCATGTTTGAGCCTAATATATTCAATTTTCATATGTTACATTACTGACAATCATTTCCCAAAGGATAAAATCACATTTCAGCTTTCCTGATGTTTTGCAAAATCTCTTAATCTTTTGAAATCAAATATTGAAGCGATACACTCACTTTAAAAATTGATGTTTCACCTGCTAATAGTTACGCAGCCTTATAAAGTCACAGTCATTTAAATTTTTTGATAAACTCAGGTCTTCTTTTGGGACTATTTTCTCCGGGGAAGACATATATTCACCCCACGCTTTTTATTGCGCTTAAACACTAAAATTACATAACTTCGAACAAAACCTGAATACACATCTTGTTCATGATGATGGATTACCTATCCCAAGAATGTTTCAAGTATCAACAAGTTGATTTTAATAGCATACTAGAACGAACTGAAACCAACAGCAGTCTGGAAGGTAGGGAAAAAATTTTTGATTCACCATTCCAGTAGTTTGTTTTGGGAAATGATTGTCATGAATGTTATGTGTATGAAAATTGAATATATTAGGCTCAAACATGCACTATCACCAGTATGGTCCTTTAACACTCAATACAGAAATAATTCTTCAATGAGTGCTTTTCATTTTCAAACTACTTACATGTGTGTACTTTTATGGAAGTTGACTTTTGGATGCAGGACTTTTACAACTTAATGGAATATCTTTCCAATGTTCTTTGAGTAAATGATTACATGTAAAAGCCATTCTTGTCATTTGACACTGCAGTTCAGACACAGCCACGTTTGACTAATGAGAGAAAGTAGAAGTACATAACCGATAACATTCTATTATTTATGTATATTGACAAACTGTATTAAATCTTTCTGAATAACAAATGTCACCAATATGTTCCCTGCCACAGAGCAGACGTACATTCTGCTCAGTATAAACAGTCACAGTTACACTAACCATATACAGTAGCTTTAATAAACTACAGCACATCAAAGATAAGCTATAAATTATATGTTCCATCTTTAATAACCCTATATGACCTTCATAAAGCACTTTATTATTAAGAGCACTGCTGATTATGGCTGTTATTGAAGCCGTGTGGCCAGAAAACTGGCTAGTTAATACAGCCAGTTATTCATAACTGCTGCGGCTGCATCTGGTTTCTCTCAGTTTAAATCAATCTTTGTCATGATTCACCCTGAGAAAACTGTGCCGCAGCTCAGAGGTCCACAAAGGCTCATGTAGCCGAATCACCTCTGCTTAGCCAAAGGTGCAGGGTTGCAAAGTTTTGCAGGCTTGAAAAGTATTGTTTTCCAAAATGATCCCATTTCCTTGAAGATATTTTAAGTCAAACATTCACTTTTCCTACAGAGGACATGTGGTTGGCTGCACAAACTGCCTTGGTCTACCATGAGTTAAGTGAAGACATGCACTGGAAATAAGTGGAATTCTTTTACAAAGTGCAACCGTGCTGCATTTGATTTTTTTTTCTTTATCTTTTTTACAACTCTTTCTTGTAATACATTCACAAGCCATAAACTTCAGTTGAAAAAGTATTAGAAGAATCCAGATAATTCACGTACAAGGTTTACAAACTGCTCATAAACCAATTACTACAATATGAGTTATACCTGTGGTACAGAATGCCAATTTATACAGTATTCGATAAATTATGTTATTCATCTGTAATAGCGAAAGTGCTTTCCTACCAGAATGACTGCACATAAAGCACACAGTCAGAAATCAGCTAAGACCTTGAATTTTCCACAATATAATATGTGCACTGATTCATTTGTAGTAGTAGTTCTATATTTTGTGATTACAGAAATAAATATAAAATACTAATCGGTTTAATTGTATTACTCCAAAATGTTACCAGAATTAACCGAATTCATCAGAAAACTACTTACTAGTTGCTGAGAGGTTGAGGATTTCAAGTATTTTATTATTGCTTTGTACTTTTTATTGAATAGCAGAGGTCATAAACAGCAGCTCTATTTTATGTATAAAACAAAGAAAATGTAAGAAACCTTAAATCACTTGGAGCTGTGAACATGAATATAATATTAGCACTGAAATTAGTTTTGAATGCCTGTCTGGCACCTAGAGTGAGAGAAAGAACATGCACCGCACTGAGAGGCAATAACAGGTCAGATTTCCCCAAAGGTTCTGACACCGGCACCAAAATTAATTGCACTGTTCTGAAGATGAATAAAGGCATTTGTGCTGTGATTAAGGAAGCCAGAACGTTCCCTCCCTGCAGGCCTGAACCAACATTCAATAAGCCCACAGCACTGCTGCAAGCCTGCCTGTCTGCCTGTCTGATGGACTTTGCTTGCGTGGAGCCGCAGAGCCTGACAGGAAACAGAATGCCACGCAGGAAAACACACACACACACACACACACACACACACACACACACACACACACGCACACACACACATTTTGTATACTTGTCCTGCACGCTCCTGGGCACCAAAGCACACCTGAATGCTCACATGCAGCATAAATAACATTCCTCACCAACATTTGCACTAAACAAAACGTATGCATCACACAATAGTAAAAGAAAAACATTTCCCATGTTTGCACGAATTGGAAAGGAGGCTAAACCTCTTACAATGAGTTTGCCAATGACAAGCCATGATAAGAAAATGTTTATGATACCGTACCGATCTGTCTGTCACCGCGAATGGAGCTGTTGTGTGTGATTTTAATCTTCACCTTGGGTGACAACGGGGCTGCAGAGTTTTATAGCAGCTGTGAGTAATAAAGTGGGAAAAGATAGAGAGCTTATGATGGAAGTTGTGGGACCTCTTGGAAGATATAGGGTCATAAGTATTTATGAACATGGGCTTTAAATTTATGGTGGGAATATTATAGAAAATAATGTTTACGATGGATTTTATTTATTTATTTATTTATTTATTTATTTATTTATTTATTACTGTTAGCAACAAAGTTCACTCAGAGTAGATTCTTGTGGTTGTTTGAAATTACAAAGAAAAAACATAAGTTAAAAAAACAGCCAATAAATAGCTGCTGTGAGTTATTTCTTCCATGAGTTGTCAGGAAACTTGAGTTTTAACATTGGTTTCCTCTGATGGATCTCTGGATTTTGATAGTTTGCCTTCCTTTTTTCTGGACCAGTTTCAAATCCTAAGAGCCTATAAAACATTTACTTCTTCTGGCCTGTATTTTCGACTCCACTGAAAGCCAGCAATTTGATTGGTCTAGTCAACCTTACTTTTCAGCCATCAGCCAAATCATTGGTGAATAGTTTTCAGTTATTTTCTCCTCCATGTTTTGTTTAATTCTCAGATTACAATTTTCCATATGTTAAACTAACTGCTCTGCCAAACATTTTCAGGTTTTAACCTTTCATTTCTCCTTAATTATTGCATGACAACTTATTATCAAGAATGGCACATCCGCTACATAGAAATCCATTTTAAAAGCTTCCATTATAGGTGGCAATCTACACCATAATGCTTGTAGTTCACAGAAGAGATATCTCATTTAGAGTCATGCAAAGAGTTGTTCATCTCTGTCTGTCTTTCAAATCTGCTAAAGTCTAAAAGCACAGCCTTGGGCTGCACTCAAAGGAGTGAAAGGCCTGACATTTGACAACATCCAATATAATATTACCCACTTTTTGCTTTTAAGAGTTGTTTTCATTTTACAATTCTTAAAAAAAAACCCAAAACTCTAACATATTCAACCGGTTTCGCCCTTGAATTATCCAATTGATCTCCACCCTTGGACTTCTCTACACATTTGGCTTTAATAGAAGACTGTGATTATCTAATACAGAGGTTTTTCATATTCTGGGCAGGGATGCGAAGGTAGTTCCAGGAACAAAATGGATATTCAAATCATTCAAGAGAGGTTGGTGTCTGAACCTATTACCGTGCCCATGCTTTTCTGTGGTGACAAATACTGTAGGAAGAAAAAAAAAATTTTTAAATCAGAGACTTATGTAAAATGTGCCTATACAAATCAATTTGTAGAGATTTAGGTTTAATTTTAGTTCTTTTTTGAGAAAATAATATGTTTAACAGGCTTGAATAGCACTTGTTTACAAAACGTTAATTATGTACCACAAGATCTTTACAGGTCCATACTAGTGATTTTGTATGTTTAAGCCCAACCATGTTCCATTATATTGGGCTCAAACATCCAAAACGACCTGTATGGTCCTTTAAGTCAACCACAATAATTGTGCTGCTGTACTTTTAAGGCCACAGAGAAGAAAGACATTCATTGACAGTGGAGACCAGCTGCACTGATGTTTTCATTTACTGTCCGTTTTGGTGTTTTTTACATAAATGTTACATTGAGAAAAGAACACTTATTGAATTTGGAAATAGAATTCTGCACACACATTACAACAAAGACAAATCAAACCACGCTGCACTGCCCATCTGTTTATCTCCATCGATCTACTTGAATAAATGTGTAGTTGTGCTGTTTGTTAGGCCTTCTCTTGCTTCTTGGCTCCCACTCTGCATTTCAGGAAGAGCTGAACTTCACTCAGCCGTAACCGCAGCCTTAGAGAACGCTGCCAGGCATTTCTCCTCTCCACTCTGGATGTCATTCTTTGACAACAAACTCCAAAAAAACAAAGACTTTCAAGTGAGCCTATGTAACTTTTACTGCTGTATTTCACAGCAGCCGCTTCAGCCAAACGTGGTAATTAGTGATAATAACACACTGAATTTACCTAAATCTCCCAGAATTCTCTAGTTGCTATGATGATGTCATTTTTAGGCAACCTGAGCAAATAAGAATAAAAGCAGACAGTGCAGTGCTGCATGATGATTTCAGCCTAGTGGCCACAGTCTTTATTATCGTGTCACACGATGCCCCGCAAAAGGACCTTTAACCATATAAAAACACTGAACTTTGCACTGCTGAAAAACTAAAAAATGTTGCATATACAAGCAGTCCCCGGGTTACGAATGAGTTCCGTGCCCACGGCTGTTCATAAGTCGGATTTGTTCGTAAGTCAGAAGATTGCGTAAGGTGCATCTAGCATATATATTTTACTTAGGTGCATATCTAGCGTATATATTTTACCTTTCTATGCATAAGAAGCATTAAAGAAACACTTTCAGATATCTTAAAACATCGTAAACATAATGGAAAGAGAGAGAGAGAGAGAGAGAGAGAGAGAGTGTGGGGTATAAAAAACATGTAGGTTAATGCTTACTCACTATTATTGATGTTTTGCACGTCAGAAGAGGTGTCGTAAAGTAGTGCGCCATTCATTATTACGTATCATTCTATGTAACTCGAATTTTCAATTTATTAGGCTTCACAGTGGTCAGTTCGTAAGTACGGGGTGTTTGTAAGTTGGACATCCGTAAGTCTGGGACTGCCCTGTATTCACAAATCTGAATGATCAGGATTTGAACCATTGCATTCAGTCATCCAAGCGGGTAGATATGTTGTATGAAAACTGAGTCAGGTCAACTGGATTCAAGTTTTTAATTCTGAAACGTTTCACCATTCATCCACTTCGTCAGTCAGAAATGAATGGCTTCATTTCTGAATGAATTCATTTCTGACTGATGAAGCCATTTAGATGAATGGTGAAACGTTTCAGAATTAAAAACCTGAATCCAATTGCCCGGACTCAGTTTTCATACAATACCTTACATTCAATGTAGTTTTAAATGGCACTAAGAGCCTGTTCAAGATACATTTTGTCATGTTCAGCCAGAGAAACGCTCTAATGCACATGCTCTGTTGGCCAGAAGTGCAGAACCCTGAAAACTCTTTTCAGCGTACGTGCTGGGTTAGCAACTATCACAGGAAACTGTATCCGATTCTCTAAATGCATCCACAGGCAACAGCAAACACATCCACGCCCAAGTACAGTGTGTCTACTTCTTTTATTTTTATGATGGAATCACTGAAATGTGTATCTGAGACACAACAAAACAGCTTAGCGGCAGCACAAATACACAAGACTCAAAGCCAGAGAACGGATTTAGTACCTTCAGTTACCCAACAATTTCAAGATAAGCCCGCAGTGGCAAAACCTCTCTTCAACTGAGGATGGTTGTATTTTATTGCTTATAAATTCAACTTTGCTTTTGAATGAGGAAAGAATGTGCTATTTCTTCATTTATAGCATTTCATTAAAAAAAAAAAAAGAAGAAGTTGTTGTTCCATGAAAAGTATTAACACACAAACAAGGTCACCTTCCTTACGCTTTATGTTTCTGTTGTATATTTTATTTGTATATTTCTTGGGTAGCATGCTGTTTTCATTTGTATATGTATTTTATAGTTGTATTTTGATGTTTTCTTTTATTGTGAAGAACTTTGTGACCTTTGCTCTTGAAAGATGCTATACAAATAAACTTTACTGTTTTGTCATGACTGAATAGTTTCATTTTGCTGTTAAGGAAATTGCCTGAGGACTATTTGAAATAACGTGACCACCCCCATACCCGTCAAGGTGAAACCTCAGAATAGTGACACGTGGTGATATTTTGCAGGAGTTTTGAAGCGGTAAGTTATGATGTGCGAGGAAACTTTCTCTTTCAAGGTATCATGAGATGTAGCGCTAACCACTGACATTATTCTTAAGCTGATTGCATTATGATTGGAACCATAAAGGTGGGCTTCACAAGGTGAGGCATCTGAGAATGTGAAAGCAGAGATGAGACAGTTGCAGAGGTACTTCATCTGTCAACAACCTGTCGGCCCACCTGGTTGATTCATGACAGCCATTTTGTGTCAAAATCTCACCACAAATCAGTTTCCCATGAAAAGGAAAATGGCACTCACTCTGTCTAGAGACGGTTAACAGAGGAATTCTCAGATGTGTCAGAGATAAGAAAAAAGACTAACTTCTCTAGTGGGGAAAATGTGAAAGTGGGTTCAAAAGCTGGTGCACGCAACACACTTTCAGTGCTTTCATTCGCTCAAGTCAACAGCTGCTGTTTCTCTGCAGCTCTTTAATAATTCAGAGGCAGCAGACAGGAGGCAGCCATGTTTGCCGTGTTTATCTCCATGTTTGTTACCTAAGAACCACGCAATACAGTTGTGTTACACACACAGCACACACATAATAACCTTTCAAAATTATTCATTAGGATTCTATCGGTGGAAATGGAAAAAAAATAAAAGTCTCTTTGGTCCTGAGTCACAATGCCACTCCTGTGGTGTGACTGCACTAGTACATAAAATATTACAATTGGCCCTTTTCCTCCATTTCTCATTTTGTTTTTATCACTTTCTCAAGTTTGGAGTGTGTGCCTTCGCCCCGGTTTTCCTCATTCTCTCCTCTCTTTTGAAATGTAATGTTGGCAGAATAATGGAGAATTACCCTGTCTATAAAAAGCTCCCGAAGTCAGGAGGTGCACTACTGCCAAACAACAATGAAAGCATTTACTGTATGTTTCAACACCCTTTTCATAGGAAGGGAGCTGTCTCGAGGGCCACTCACCATGCGTATGAGACTCATTTGGTTCCCATTACCATATCCTGCCGCAGCTCAGTCAAGCCCTGGCTGTCACTGCCTCATCTATTCAGTGTCTTCAGTGTGCAGCGGCCATGTCCTTGTATCAACAGAGGATAAAGGGGAAAAAACTGCATGCAAACATGTCTTTGTTTTCATTTCCTGGGCATCCTGAAAGCATTCAAATAATCTTTGCACAAGGAGTGATTTCCCTGCTACTTCAGTGACCCCCACAAGACTGATGTCAGAGTAAAAATGCGATTAAATAAAGGAAAGGGATTGTCTTCCTCACCATTTTGGTGTTGTTGGAGAATTGTGAATTCAGCAGATAAAGGTGAGCCTCGCGCCTTTTCTCTCGGAGAACAAAGCGACTCCTGAATGTCACAAAAGGGGGCAGATAATTCTCAGTAAAACGGAGGGAAGATGGTGTGATTTGTCTCTCTCCTGCTGTTTCATCTCCCCAGATATTTCCACCACTGCCCTCCTGCACACACACAAACACACACACACACACACCCTACACACCCTGTATCCTACACACCCCACTCCTCCTCCCTCCTGTCCCCTCCTGGCACTTGAACCGTATGCGGGTTTGCTGTTAATTGGATTCAGATTGCAGAGATAATACTGTTTTATGTGCAGCGCTTTGGGGTTTGCGATGGGTTTTCCAGAGGCGAGTCTTGTGTTAATACTTTTTACTGTAGGTAAAGTAAGTAATAAAGACACGGCTGTGTGTGTGACAAAACAGTCTGCTATGCATCTGCTCAGCAGGCAGCACAGCCAGCGGGAGGAGGTCACCCAATCATTAACGCCCTGGGGATGATGTCATCCCGCTGTGCAGAGAACGTCAGTCAGCTCCCCACGTGTCCTCGTCTAGCAGAACACATCATCACCGCTGTCCTGCTGAGTCAGCTGGGTGTATGCACGGTGTGTATTGCTGTGCCAGTGTGTGATGCTGTGCCAGTGTTTTTCGTGTGTGGAAATTAACTTGTGCAGTTGTGTGTTTGTGTTTGCATGAAGATAAACACTGTGTTAACAATTCTGACACAGAGGCACAAACATCTCTTAGTCTACATGCGTAAATTGGAAGGCACACTGGAGGAAGCTTTAGAGGTAGTTCCTGCCACGTCTGAGATCTGTTGTTAAGTTCCTGCAGTTGAGCTGTCAATTGTCTTCACTTTGAATAAAATTCAAGTTACTTGCCTAAACTGTCACCACAATAGCCCAGGAATGTCAACAATAAAATTAAAGTGTAAGTCTACCGCTTACACACTTCCTACATAAGAGACCCAAGAGAGAAGAAAAGGACTTTGTTTCCATGGTTATTCTATTTGTTGACTTTGAGCTGACAGAAAGTCTCTGTGTTTTTGTTTATGGGAAGATGTGTGTTTTGGGGTATGACAGAAAGTGGCCTTGTTGGCTCTGGTGGGATGAAGAATGTGAGTTTCCATCTTTGAGAACAGCCAGGAAAGATTCAGCACAAAGTAGATGGTGAGAAAAACAGAAAAAAAAAGAGGGAGACAGAAAGACCCATGAGGGGTGGTGCATCAAAAGCTCACACATTTCCCGCAATGATCCCTGAAACCAAATCAGAGCAATTCCATTGGATGAAAAAATTGGCACATAACGTGGCCTTCCCCTCCTACATCACCCCATCCCACCATTCTCTAGAATAATATTTTCTTTCACAGGCAAAGTACATGTTTGATCACCCTTTTTATTAGAGATGAGGCTTGCCTCAGAAGTGCCTCCCTCCCTCCCTGCCTTCTCACCACTGTCACCGTCTGTCCTTTTCCACCGCCCCATGCTGTGCGGCATGGCACAGGGGAAAGCGGAAAGGAAAAAGGCCCGCGTTCAGGGCTCAGATGTGGGATACAATGCCAAAGCGGCCTCCATTCCTCCATATGAAGGGTCATATTATGTTCAGAAAATGGCTTTCCGCAACGAAGCTGCTCTCCTCCTAGATCAATAAGACAAGTCACCCCGTTTGCATTAATCCCACAAGCCGCCCACATGCAGGAATGTGCAACGCAGGGAAAATCTTACAAGATGTAATTTCTTCATGTCTGCAGAGACTGTGAAAGTCAAAAGTAGCAGCGGTAAAGAAACTTGGAAAAAGTTCGAGAGCTCATACTCTTTTTGTTTCTCTTTATTGCTACTTCTGTAAGTGCAGGCGGTTGGCAGGCAAATTGAGCTAAGCAACTTTCCTCCTCTGTCAGTATTTAAAACTGAGAAGGAAATGCCAGTTAAGGTCTTCTCTCTTTGTTCTCGGCAGTCCAAGTCCCAGATGATTTACACCCAGGGTTAAGTCAGAGGTATTGTTCAACAGCGAGCTCGGCATTCCAGAAGTATTATGCGTTTCCTCTAATTTTGAGCATTATTGGCGCATCTTGACCATGAAGATTAGAAAGTGCATGTGCCATCATGCCCAGACGAACTCCTCGGGGATAAGAGTCAGTTTCCTGGCTCCATTGTCCAAAGAGAATATCCTGTTTATTAAAACTCCACAGATGATCCGCAGAAGAATGGTTGGCAACACCTATGGCATTGGTCATGCATTGAATTTCAAACTTTCAAAGACAGATAAGTGGAAGCACTAAAATGAATGAACAGATGTCTGAAACGAAGCAGCAAGTCTCCTGATAACCAGCTGACCTTCCTTTGTACTTTGGTGTTTCCTTTGTCCTCGCAGAAGATTGTAGGAGCTTTGCTATCTGTGCTGTCCAGACATTTTTGTAGCATGTCTGCTGGATTGTAAATATTTCTAAATCTTATTTGTATATAAAAAGTTTCCATCCCTTGTTTTCGCACACTCATCTCACAGACTCTTCAGGAGCCAAATGTTTATTATGGAGCTCTCCTTTGCCTTGATGGATTACCTTGTAGGATTTACAGGCCGACAGCTTATAAATCACTTCTGTACTGACCTTTCCTTATAAAATGGGAATCAAAAGCCAGAGCAGATTTGTACAGGAGCTCGTGTGCAAAAAAAATAAGATCGCTTTGCCGGCAAAAGATCTGTCAAAGTATTGTCAGACACAGATATTAAAGTACTGATATAAAGCAGCAGATGGTAAAGAAAGTTTGAATTACTGCCATGGACAGAACATATCCCGTTCCCTGCCATATACAGGACTGCTGTTATTGACAAGTCTGGTACAGTGTGTTCTCACAATGCTTTCAGTTGCTTTGATCTGACCGAATAAAGTAAATGAAAGCTGACTAAGTGACTATAAAAGTCAAACTACACACTAAAGCCATGACTCTAGCCATGTAATCACATGCTATCATTACATGCTATCATTTAATAACCAATAGGATATATTTTCAGGGAAATAATATCCTCTGTGTTTAAACTAAGTACAATATTGAGCATGCTGCATTAAATAAGGTAAACTATTTGACAAATTATTTTTAGGAGAGGCTGCCAAGCCAGTCTATTAAGAAAGGGCAACTTTTCCACCAAGCATTTTTCACGCCACAAGCAGAAAGTGAAATTGGTTACTGAGCCCCCTAATGCATCGGTCTCCCCTGTCAATGGGTGATTAGCTGAGAGGGCTTTCATATTATGTCCAAAGTTGCGAGTCTCCCTTTAGACGAGAGTCTCATAAAAGTTCGGGAGGTTCACTTTTCTCATTAGGTTGGAGTCAGCTTCGATTTCCTGTGAAAACGTGGAGTGGCAGGCCTTGGGTGACTGTTCTAAATGTAAATCATGGCTGAATGGAATTACACCGACAGTCAGGCATCTGTATTTTAATTGGCCCTCAGCCACCCCCCACCTCCTCCACCCAACCAGCCCCTAGCAACAGGTTCCCACAAAAACATTAATTTATAGCCCCGGCGCAGAGAATACACCCCGTGTGTGTGTGTATGCAGAACAAGGGAAAAAAGCGCCTGTAGCCTACATGGCAAAAACAATATTTAGCAGATGAGATCACTGCTACCATCTCCATTGTAGCATCAGCATGAGAAGTCGGCCCAAAAATATTTCGTTTGGCTGGTTGCTGTGGGTTTCTGCACCCTTCGCCTGCATGTGTTTGTTTTGACTCAAGGCCGCTTATTTTCACTATAGGCTATCTGGCTGTGGGCTTCTAATTGTGAGGGGATCTGGACAGAATGGGGCGTTTTGAGGGAAGGGATTAGTTTAATCAGTATGTTTCTCTGGTGAAGTGAATGGCGTGGGCCCACTGTTTAACCAGGGTGGTCACTAGGTGATTTTAAAAAATGCGGAGGAGCAGAGTTACGAATAAAGAAATAACAGTCATAGATGAACAAATTAATACAGATGAAAGCTTTAAAGAGATATGATGAGAAAAAGTTGCGGTAATTGCAAACCTCACTGTGTTGTTTGTTAAACCACAAGAAACCACAGAAGCTCTGTTGTGTTGAAGGGAAAACTTGGTTGGGATGAGCTGGTGGCTGAGACCTCTGGTGGGTTTATGGATAATAGGTTTTTTTGTGCAAGCTAATTGTTAGAGGAGCTAGACTGCGTGGTGCGTTTGGAGAAAAGAGATTAGCCTGATCAGTCTCTCCCACTGGTGGAATGTGTGGCAAGAGTCCAGCGTTCAGCCTGAGTGTATGGCGGACAGTTGGAGACGACAACTTGTAATAGTGTGATAAAGAAACAGAAGCTGAGGACCACAGAGGTGGCAGTGATGGGAGAAAGAAACGTGAAGGCAGGGAGACAAGTCTGAAAGCAAACCACCCCCCTTTTTCCTACTATACCATGAAACAACCAGAGATCTTTTCGATTTTGACCAGAAGGGAAGACGGCTCAAGCTGAAACCTCAGCTGAATTTACTGTGTGTGAATAATTGTCCTATGGATTTTCTTTTGTTTGTATCCTTTCTTTGTGCTTTTATTTATTTCCCTTAAGTTTCCCCCCTAATCTGCCATTTGCCTCAGGATTTACATCCCAGCATTGAATACACCCAGAGAACCACTCAGCGGAATAAGTCCATTACTCACTCAATTACTGGAACAGCGTGGCCTGCTGGGTCGGGTTTGGGAGAAGCAGGAAGTAAGGTCTTGTGGCCACTGAAGGGTTTTAGTATGTCAACGCCGTTGGCTAAATTCAGCTTGGTGTCTTTCTGCAGCGCTCTGCTCTCGCAACCAAGAAGTGCTGCGCACCATGTATTTAGGCCGCTTTGATTCCAGACTCATATATGTTATGTCATTTAATTTCATGTTACGTAGCTCTGTGATGATGAATATTAACTTAATATGCACTTCCCCAGGCATTCTGTTGTTTTTAGCTGTATGCACTTAGATACTTTAATTACAGAAAAGAAAATGTGATTTATTACAGAGCAGTGCTTGCTTTTTTCCCTGGGGTGCTGCTGAACAGCTTGCCATTGATGCAATTTGTGTGACACTGAGTAGCTAATATACTGGGGTCCCCTCTGTATGCGGCCATATATAGAACAATAGCTGGTAAAATTGTTTGCTTTGTGTGGGAATCCTCTGAGAAAAAGCACATATTCTCATATCTCGGCTCTCCAGCCCATTGTTTATTTCACCAGTGCAGTGCCAGAGCCATCGAACACCATCTTAGCTTTCATGTTCATATCATATAGCGAGGACTTCCCCTTGCTTAGTTTATACAGACATCTGGTATTGTAGACTTTGGGGCCCACCTTAGGAGAAAAGATGAGATATTAGCATGTGGAGAGACAGAGAGAAAGAGAGGTTAAAAACAGAAAGGAAGGAAAGGGAAGAAGAGAAAGTGTGAGAGAGAGGGGAAAGCCTGTAGAAGCACACGTACTGTACAGTCGCACACATAAGGCATAAATCATCGCAGATCCAAAGATAATAGAAAATGGCAGTCCCCACAGTCTACTAAATCAAGTCGCTGCTTCCACAGTTTATTCAGTAATTGCAGAGAGTGCTGATCAGGTTGTTTTGTGAGATACGAAAACAGCTAAACGAAAACAGGCACAAATGAATAGACCGAGCACAGAGCATCACGTCGCCTGTGAATGAACTTCAGGGCCAATGTGTAGATTCAGTGGAATTTATGTTTGAGAAAGAGGTGGAGAAGACCAGAGAGATTTCTTTGAGATGGCTTTTAGCTGCTGAGGATGATATTTGATGTTGGAGGATGCATCAGGGTCAGCAGAGGTGCTGGTCAGGCTTGCTGCTGCCCAAGTCTTCATCAGTTTCAGGAAATACAGGCATACGTGTTGCTGATGCCATCTATTTCTAGCCTAAACTGTCCATAAACATGCCTCACCAGGACAAAATAGGAAGGCTCAGAATGAGAATGATACAAATACATATATCGATTCACAATATAGTGATCTATGTGTTCCTAGCAAATAAAAGTATCTATATATAATAGTTCAACCTGTTGGATGGTTACCTTGTAAGGTAACATTAGGCATTAAAGCCTGGATAACAAACTCTTCTTTCTGATCTACAGAAACAGAAAGAAGGAGCCTGGCCTTTCCTTTGTAAATTTGATATGTTTGTTGCAGATAAGAAATATAAAATGTCTTATTTTTTATTCAAATGTTAACTTTGGAAAACATTAAATAAGTAGGTCAGACATGTTTTTATCAGCTCAGAATTATTTCTTAGATAAGAGACTGTACTTGTCATTTGCTGATATATTGGACAATGAGTCATGTTGGTGTTATTTTAGCTTGGCTGAACATTGGGACCCAGTCAAAAGTCTCCCCATGACCGCAGACAAAGAACAAAGAGGACATCACCCCTAAAGCAGCTTTTCTGTACTCTGTATGTAATAAAGTTGTAGTTAATAGTATTTTGGCTCTTTTATATGCACTCAGCTGCTTACTCTGGTGTTTCCAACGTTACCTTGAAGGCAGCACAGATCAGGGGAATCTTTAACATATTTATCTAAACTAATAGAGCAAGCTATGTAACCCCAGTAATGATCTATCTGTTAGATCAATATTGAATGATAAGCGTTGGATCACCAAAGACATTTAAAGAGAAATGAAGTACTTTAGAACTTTGCCAGTAATTCATTACTAACTTTACTTCTTGCTTTACCTATTCTTTTCAAGGTTGTGGGAGGGCTGGTGAAAGCTAGAGACATACACATTTACACTCACGCTCACACCTATCAACATATCAGTTTCGAATTCGCCCAACCAGCATTTCTGGGAGGAAATGGATGAAACCCACACAAACACAGGAGAACATGCAGTCTCTACACAGACAGGCTTCTGCTGAACGGCTCAGATTCAAACCCAGGACCTTCTTCCTGTGAGGCAACAGCACGAACCCCTGAGAAAACCACTGGAAAAAGTAATGCGATTACAAAAATGCATTGCTATGTAACATGATACCCCAGCACTGGTTGTAATTATGATTCTTAGTGTAAGTATTAATGTAAGTACTTTCCTGTGCTGCACATGAAACTGAAGGACTTCAGGGTACAAGATGAGAGAATGAGAAATAACATGGAGACACTCTGCAGTCTGTCTCATCTGTTAAGCCACCAGGGCTTCAATCGGCCTCGCTTAAGCCCAAAGATTGAGGCTGCTTAGTACGTTATTCCTTCATCCGACTGAAAGTTGGGACAAATTGAGCAAAGGGCTAGAGTGGGGATTGCTCCCGTTTCCCTCAAGAGCCTGGATGCAAAGACAATTACTGAGTTGTGGGCACTGTGCTCAGAAAGAAAACCATTCTAAGTCCATGTGGGATGTTGTGTCTTTTACTAATCTTCTCTGCCCAAAGTAGGACAGACTCTCTTCAAGAAAGTCAGAGGAACTGCAAAGAAGTTGGCCAACTGCAAAGATTCTGAGCAGAATTCTATCCATGTTTCCAACAATAGCCACAGGAACTGAAGGTATCGCCAGGCTATTATAATCAGTTGAATTTAAACACTTGTTATGCCCTCTCTTGAATATAATAGCCTAGCATGTGCCTACATTTTACCTTTCCGATAGTGGCAAAGTGCAGATGACCTTAACGCCCAGAACATGAAGAGCATTCATTTATTTAATCACAAACAACTCAAAAACCGGGCTCAGTTCTTGCAAATACAAAGACCATCAATTAATGTGATTAATGTGATTCTATCTTTTTGTTCGCAATGAAGTATATGTTGATTAATGTGACGTGACAAGCTGAAAGAGACAGGAAACGTGGGCGACAATCAAGTGGGTTGAGAGTGACCTGCTGTCCCTGCCACAGCAGCAGACAGGCCTGCAGCTGCCACTTCACTTTCTTTTCTCCTTAATTACAGGCTGGACTTAATTAAAAGTTTCAGTGACATTTATTAGTGGCTGGTAATCACGTCAATTAAGACATGATTTCTGAACCACAATCCCAAGCTGAGCCTGAACTTTTTTTTCCAGCTATCAGAGAGGAAAATATATTAGTTCCATTTCTTTAGCAACACATAATTTATACAACCAGATAAGTAAAGCTGTTGCTTAAATACGGTTTCTTTTTTTCCCTAATATTTGGACAGATACAGCTGCACTTTTTGGTGATGTCAAACTGAGTTCAGCTTTCATCGTTTTAATGCACATTCGAAAGCACTGAGCTCCTTTCAGTTACATTTGCTATCAGTCAAGCTTCCATTTCTAGGACTCCATAAAAAATGTCATAAGGTTTTACAGTAGAGTTACTGTATGGTATCTTCAGTGGGCTTTCACATAGTTGTGGGAGGAAAGTGGAGTCACAGCCTCCATTATTGACTCATTTTAAGATTTCAACCAAAATACCTCATGCTGAGATCTACAAAATGGGCCTCCTCTTACTCTTACATGCTTTGCACAAGGCCTTTCAGTAAATTCCCGTCTCAAGGAGTTAGACCCATCCAGACAAGACACTCAGCTCATCATAAATTGGATATCTGAGCTACTAAATTAGGTCCTGAAAGGCTCTTTCTGATTTTGGACCATATTAGCATCCTTTAAATGGAGTCTGAACATGTGCTTGCAAATGTCTGTCCATCATTACACCGATACCAGCAATCAGAAAAGTCTGGGCATAGCCTAATTAAATTAGGTTATTGATATTGTACTTGATGTAGAACGGAGGAATCCCGTAATGCCTTTGCCTGAGATTATTCCACATTCAAGGATGCCTTAGCACAACTCATAAATGGCTTTCAAACTCAAAAACATGGATGGAAGTATGGGATTGGTGCTTCCACTACACTGCTAAGCTAAGAATAATTCCAGCAAAATAAGCAAGCAGATTTTCTCAGAAACATGAATTTACTTTTCAACAAATCACCTGCTGTTGTAAAAGCATCATACTCTGATCTATGGTAGAAATATGACATTTAGAGAACTTTCAAGAGGCCAAAAACTGTATTTCAAGACTTTTTTTTTTTTTTTTTTAAACAAGACAGGTTAAAATACATTTATACAAGCATTATATAACAGCATTTTAGTACCTCCAGTTATTGTAATATTGGTTCAACTATTCACAATGTATAATTAGTAGGAGTAAAAACAATTGGCTGCCGAGAATTCACTAATGAAAGCAAGTGTGGCCTTAGAAGCCAGTGGTGGTCTCCAGGGAGTGGAGAAGCACAGTGCTCGTGATAAGTTTAGGCAAGTGTGTAAACAATTTTGAACCTCAAGGCCAGAAGCCTTTAGTAATGGATGCTTAACCCAGAGTGAAGTGATGTACTCCCCACCCAGAGACACTGGAACCAGCTGAATTAGCACAAGGACCTTTGGCACACCAATGTAAATAAGAGAGAAGCTGGATTTACAATGTGCTTTTTCTTTGCTACCTCTGAAACCACTCAAGAGTTCAAGAGAGGAAATTTACGTCGCACCACTTGAAATGGAGGGGAACCAAAAGAAACACTGCAGACAGTAACTAAGCATGCCTGAAGAGCATGAACACAAAAAAGGAAAAGATCGCTCTTAGTAATGAAGTAAATATGAAGTAAATTAAGCATTTCCAAAGGAGATTTTGAAGAGAGGGTGCGTAGCCAGGTTGTTGTTCCAACAGCTAATTGTGACACATCAATTAAAGTGAAAAGGCTAAAACTCTGAGTTTAAAATGAAGAAGAGAGAGAGAGAGAGAGAGAGAGAGAGAGACGTGGAACTGCACATTTAAGAAGATACGGGGGCNAAGAGAGAGAGAGAGAGAGAGAGAGAGAGAGACGTGGAACTGCACATTTAAGAAGATACGGGGGCAGGCAGAGATGAGATAAATCAGAGCTCCACACAGTAATGGTGTGTGGGCTTTGCTGAGCGTGTTTTAAGTCAAGGGGATGTCCGAGTGTGTGTTTTTTTTAATCACACACTCTCAGCTCCCTTTATTTTAAACATTGATGACATACAGGGAGGAGAGGAATTGAGTTGGTGACTCAGAGTAAAGGTGGAAAAGGGTGCCTGGTGCGTACTCGGTGTTCTATTCGTCATTCTGGGATGTGAGCTGGCAACAAATGTAAGTGAAGTGAAAATGAAATGTGTGCTGCTTGCAAGAAAAGTGAGTTAAGCTTGTTTTCCCAGCAAAAAAAAACAGGTGGTCGTCTGACAATGAAATACTGTAGTGAAGTCGGTAATTAGGTATGGCAATGAGCCAGTTTTCCTGTGCTGTTCACTGGGGGGGCGACACAGTTTTACAGGTGCAGTGGAGACACAGGTCTCAGTTTTGAATATTTTCAATATGTTTTTAAAATTTGAGAATAACATGTTTATTCATCTGTTTGACAGACTTTGTGCTTCAGTCCAACTCTCCAACTGACCTGTGTAACTGCACATAACAGACCAAAGCAATAAACAGTCCAAACAAGACCTTTTTTTTTTTTTNACCTTTTTTTTTTTTTGTGATTACTGCTGCCTGAAATCTGAATTTGCATTTGCTTTTGTGAAAACTTGCAGTTTGTGACATTTTTGTGTTATATTGTGATAAATGGTAGTCATTCTTAAAAACTGCTAGGTTGGGGGAAAAATTGTGACTGGTGGAGTTTTTGGGGGGAGATACACAGCCTGAAATGAAGACACCTGAAAAGACAACTTCAGGGGAATAAAATCCCAAAACCAACATCACACCTGCAAAGTTGGATTGAAGAGAAAAAGGATTGTTTTTGGCTTTTTTTTTTTTTTNTTTTTTTTTTTTTTTCTTCCTCAAATTCGGTCACAAAGTTGTTTCTGAATTGGATTATTTTTGTGCAGAAAAAAAAAATTGAGATTGGATAAAATTACAAATGTTCTTCCAAATCGACAAATTTTTATGTGGACATATGGTGAGGAAGTTTCAAGCTCTCGAAAACATTGCAGTGATTAAGTCTGCATTCATTTCAAATGACAAACAGAGGAATTACCTCACTGATCAGTTCATCTGGATTCCTGTTCAGCTTGGAAACAGCCAAACTCAGCACCTGCCAATAAGCCTGTGCGTCTAACTATAAAGGCAGAAATCTCTGTCTGTCTGTGGCACCAATATCTCTAGAACCCGGCACTGTATGAAGTTGATATTCGGCAGNTGTCTGTCTGTGGCACCAATATCTCTAGAACCCGGCACTGTATGAAGTTGATATTCGGCAGGTTTACTGCTCAGGACCCAAGGACATGCAGTGTGTGTGTGAAATTGTTTGGATTAGCGGTTCTCGAATTGAGCTGTGCCGGTTAAAAGTAGTCCGCAAGGCAGGATACGCTCCATGCATGGCAGCATATGCTCCAGTCCAGTGCCATGGTCTTAACCTGAACCCATACAGCAAAGCTAGCTCACGAGGATGTGCAGAACAAAATTCTGGCAGGCTGCGGCGCACACCATAAAGTCCGGTTAGTTCTGAACAGGTACATTTTCAACAGGCAATGCAAACAAAGCTAACTTACGAGAATGTGCAGAACAAAATTATGGCATGCTGCGGCACACCAGAAAGTCCAGCCAGTTCCAAACAGGTACATTTTGAATGGGCACTGCACTAGTTTCTCTTAAAAGTGTTAAAGGATTAGGCATAGTTTCCTCTTTTCTTTTTCTAAATGCAAGGTACTAAATTTTAATCAGGATTTACAAAGGTTTTATGTTTTATGTATTGTTATATAAACAGTAGCTTTATGGAAAAAAAAATCTAATTTCATTAGAGTAGAAAATAAAGGGCAGATGTGGCCCATTTACCACTTATATGCCAACCTTTAGTGTAGTGAAAAGTAAGTGTATTGGGGTCACGCCAAGAACTTCATTTTAATTTTGTAGATGATTTTTGCAATTTAAGATAGTACCATGTAATTCTGTCCTTGATGTAAGAATGCAATTTTTGCACAACGTAGGTCCAAAACATATATGTATCTCAGATTCTGTGCTTGTTAAACAAAATGCACCTGCAGCATACAAAAATAGTTTTGACTAGAACTGAAGCAGCTATTCACCTCAGAATTTAAAAAAAGACAACTATACCTTCCCAGATTTCACCTACGCCAGATAAATATGAATGAAATGAAGAAGCCTTTTGATATAACTATCAGACACTCTTCAGTTTGATGGTAGCAGATGTCTGCTCAACCATCTGCTTCAGACAGTTATTGCAGCAGTGTCTGCCTCTCATCATGAAAAGGACTTCTGAGAATCCCACACTTGCCTAATACTCGCACACAAATTTACTTGCCTAGAATATCTTATCTGATTTATTTTCTAATGTGGACAGTGCAGTGGATAGGCTATTGATTTAGGCTTGACGCAGCGACAGTGTCAATAAGGGCCAATACTAATACAGCTTGGAAAATAGACAGGCGGCTGGGTCTGCAGGAGTTATTAATATCATTCCTATTGAGTTCCCCATGTCCTCAGATATGCTTGTTAACATTTCAACTGGTAATAATCCTGACAAACTGCCACAACGCTTGGGGGGGGTTGACACGAGGGTAGCCGCCACGTCCTTCTAACCCAATCAACTTCAACACAGATTCCCTACATCAAAACACTAGCGTGAGGCAAAAATTGCAGGAAAATGAAGTTTACTGGAAGATTGTTTATTAAAAAGTGTAATGTAATCAGCATGGGTGGAACAGAAACCTTGGGAAAATCCAGGGGTAGGAATAGATGAGAAGGGATGGAAGTTATTTGATAGTGATGACACTTAGCTGTCCTCTCCTGAGTTATGGCTGGATAAGAGCAGCTCCTTCGGCTGCAACATGATTCCCAGGCCCCCAGTCCTCCCGTTGCTCCTCCCTCTACAGGATGCAGAGGTTAACGACAAGTTCACAACACAACCTTTAGAACGGCTTACTCAGCGCACAAACTCCCCCACCCTGACCTCTGCCTCCCCTGTGTCTCCATCCCTCCTTTCTTTCGCTCAGACAGGAGGTTCCAGGGGTCTGCAGTCATCTCTGATCCGAGATGAAACAACGTTACCACATCCTCCACTGTCACTTCCTCTTTGTACTCTTCTTTCAACAGCTCGGAGCTTTAACTGTCTTGTCCTCTGCCCTCCCCGTTTGCAGATCCTTCTTCCTCCTGGATTGGAGAAGGCAGAACTGATGTCTCTACCTTGCTTAATTTTTTTTTCAGCTGCTCTCCAAAACCAGTGGAGCACTGTGAAGTGTCCAATTGTCTCCCCTCTCCTCTCATTTCTTGGATGCTATCCACTGTGAGTTTTTCTGTGAAACTTGTAGTTTGTGACCTTCAGCTGAGTGAATAAGGCCTGTTGTAGCCTAGCTGGGAGAGCAGAGCTTCCCATGGAGTACATTAAAGACATGCAGAGGTCAGCTTTCTTGAGCTCTGACCCAGGTGAACCACAATATCAGTTTCTTGTTGCTTTGAACTTGCAAGAGTGTAAGAGGAAATGATTGTTTTTTGGGGATTTTTTTTTTTNTTTTTTTCTCCATTCGATTGCAAGATACTGAGTTTTGTTACAGCTGTTTGCTTTGATGCCAGAATGTGTCATTAGGTGTGAAAGTATGTCTTAGGCTGATTTTAACTTTTGGTCCATATTGACTGACTTAAAACTGAATTTGTAGTTAAATGAACATGTATAATTTGACGTTTCTATCAGCAGGCCATGTTCTTTCATGTACGTCTTATATTAAAACAACACAAGCATGATTTTCTCTTAAAAGGTAGCATAACATCGACGGAAATACCTCACATCTGGCCTCAAGCTGGCCCCCCGAGAGCCATCACAGGTTATCGCCCTTGAAAGCAGCCCTCCTCGTGTGCACATATGATGGCCATATTGTAAAGATGTCTGTATTTTCAAGTCCACAGAGGAAAGAGACGGCATTGTTCCATGTTTCACCCCAGGGGGAGTCAGGAGATCTTTTACATGCTGTGGTTTTACTGTAAAACATCTCTCTTTCTGTACTGAGCGTATGGCAGACAGCAGGAAAAGCTTGTCTTGGGTTTATTGGCATTTCTGGATCTGCAGATGATGGACAAATGCCCCTCTGGAGCACAGGTCTTGTAAAAGCCAAAGGGCGGAATGGCCTATTAAAATTTTGTTTATTTCTTTTGCGTGTCTGCATGATCTCTCTTTCACTATATTCACATCTCTTTTTCTCCTCATTCTATCTTGATTTTTGTACTCTCCAGATGTTCTCTACTCCTTGTTCTTTTACACTTTATGAATTATAAAGAAATGTTTCCGTGGCTCTGGTCTCTCTCCCCTGACATTAGATATTCCTTCAGATATTGTATGAGTGTGAGGTTAATGGGGCAAGCATGGCCATAGCATATTCACTTGTACATATTCAAAGCAATTATAAGAGCATCCGTTGAGGTGAAGCAGAAGGATCTTGGAAATGGCTAATGGAGCTCAATGGCAAATGGAAAAACTCAGGTGATTTAAACGAATACGTATTTACTACCGCTATTCCCATGTCAAGTCAATTTTATTTATATAAGCACATTTAAAAAACAACAGTTGCTGACCAAAGTGCTGCACAACTAGAAGAAGAGGAATAACATAAGAAGCAGCCATAACAGCCAGGATGACAATGATAAAACAGCACAATAAATAAATAACTGAAACAACACAAGTAAGGCAAGGAACAAGTAAAAGAAAAAAAAATCACAAGTAAAAGCAAATATCAAATCTCAGATTGGTCTAAAAGCCAAAGAATCAAAATGGGTTTTCAAGCGGGTTTTAAAAGTGTCCCGTGTTAGTGAGGTCCTGATGTGGAGGGGCAGGCTGTTTAGGAGCAGCTCCTGCAAAGACCCGATCTCCCCTGTGCTTTAATCTGGACAACTAGGAGCATCTGGTCAGCAGACCTCAGTGATCTCATCGGAGTGTGCAAAGTTAAAAGATCAGAGAGCTAAGGAGGCGCTAACCCATTTAAGGACTTAAAAACAAACCATAAAATCTTAAAATCAATTCTAAAACTAACTGGTAGCCAATGCAATGAAGCCAAAATAGGCGAAATGTGGTCGCGCTTGCGTTCCTGTTAGGAGCCAAGCGGCAGCATTGTGGACCAGTTGCAGGCGAGAAAGCACAGACTGGCTGACACCCGAGTGTCAGTCTTCACATTACAATAGTCAAGACGAGACGAAATAAAGGCATGAACCACCTTCTCAAAATCAGTGAAGGAGAGAAAAAGTTTGACCTTTGCAAGGACCCTAAGCTGGAAGAAGCTGGTTCTGACAACTGCATTTATTTGTTTGTCAAATGTAAAAGTGATGTCAAAATCACTCCTAGGTTTTTTGCAGAGGATTTATTGAAGGGACCCAAAGGGCTGAGGGTGGTGTGGAGGTCCAGGGGCCCAAGCATCACAACTTCTGTTTTCTGTTCATTTAGATTAAGAAAATTTAGTGCCATCCAGGATTTAATGTCATCCAGGCAATCCAATAAGGCCTTCAGCAGGGTCGTAGTTTTACATTTCAGCAGCAGATAAATCTGAGTCATCTGCGTAGCAATGGAATACTGAGATATATACAGTATATATATATACACACACACACACACAGTATATAAATTATATATTCATTCTACTGCATACTTGGAAAACACTGAATATGTATTTGTTAGGAGACTTGATAAGAGCTATTGAAGAATGCCCACTCTATTAGTGCTCAAAGTTTGCAGGATAATAACCTCATACGGTTCACAACTTCATTGATACATTTTGTTAGTTGATCAGTTTAATGCATTAACAGTTTTTGTAATTTCATCTATTTAAGACCGACAACACTTTCTACTGAAAAAGGCTTTTGGCTTTTTACAAGTAACATTGCTTCCTGGTTGGCTATCGTGCACCTTCAGTCACAACCTAGATGTCAATAGATTGAAACCATTTTCCATGAAGAGCACGCCTTCATGAGCATCACGTTTCTTTCATGTCCGTAACTCCAACGTCGCTTCCTTCATTCTGAGTAACCCCATCAGTATCACCGCATGTCAGCTTCTCGCCTTGATGCTGCAGTGGACAGTGTGTGTCCTGATGTTTTGAGAATGTTTCTCCATCCAACCAATAGATGAAAAAAGTAGAATAGTACATTACTCAAGTGTTGTACTGAAGTACAGTGTCAAAAAACTGGTACTTGACCTGTTATGTAACACTATACTTTTTACTTTAATACATCCAACTCTCTAGTTACTATTTACTTTGGAGATTCAGGTTTTTAAAAATGTCACTTGTGTTTCTTTCCTTCCTCTTTTCCATGGTTTTTCTGTCTTTTTCTTCATTCTGTACCTCTGTTTCCTTCTTTCCTCTGTCCTTCTTTCTTCCCTTCCTTCACTTCCCTAAACCTGAAGGTATGAAAGTCCAAAAAAAAAAAAAAAAAAAAAGCTGGCGACACAAAGTTTTCACTTGACAGTGAATCAGTACTTAGTAGACCTGAGTAATTTTCTGAAAATACTTTCAATTTTACTAATGATAATTTTGGATTTATGTCTCACTTGTAATTAAGTAAAAATAAACAATTTTTACTTAATTAATGAATTTAAATACTTGAGTTTTTACAATTCAAATACTCAATTAGTACTAGAGTTACCACCATGCTCAAATATTTTTGATGATTCATATGTTTTCATAGCTATGTGGATGATTATTCATCATCTGATTATAGATTAAGTAAATTCAATAGAAAAAATGCCCCTTTTGCCAGAGTGGCTGAGTAATTTTAAACACTTAATTTACCTTATAAATCCCACTACGCTACCTGGTATCAAGGCCACTGACATTACCCATTTCTGCTTTTTTTTTTTTTTTTTTTTGCATTACCTGATGAAAATTGCAATTATATGATAGACAAAAGTGAAAATAGAGGAGTCAGAGTGTAACTTCAAAGTCAAATGGATGCAATGAACGTATAAAATATTAGGGTGACCTTCTGATATTTAGTTGTAGCCCCTGAGTATAATCTACAAAGTAAACGTACTGACTGGCTTAATAATGGAAACTACACAGTAGAATACATAGAATACATCTTTCATCCAGTGAATCATCAGTGAAAATAATGTGTAATGTAATTGCACAAGGGCAAAACGGTGACCTCTGAGCAACGTTAACTCACAGAAAGAAGGATTGTGGAGATTGGATCAGAACAACTGTCACTATCTATATCTGTTTCCATGGTATCAACCTGCCTTTCATCTAACATACAGTATACAGGAAGCTGATCAAGCCCCCATATGACCTTGAGAAAAATGAAGTGGGTAGAGAAAATGAATGAATAATTGGGTAAGCCTGTAAGGTCCTTGCTGTTGGGAGTCTTTTATTGGATATAACAAGAAAAAAAAAAAAAANAAAAAAAAAAAAAAAGAGGTCCCAGCTGTACACTGCCACGTGGTGAAAATATCACTATGTTTCACATCATTTAAAAGAGTTCTGCAGAGCGACTTTACAGATTCAGGAAGATATTCAACAGTTAATCTCTGTTATTTCCTCTAAAGAAGCTTCTACAGATCTGATTTGGTGTATCTGAAAGAACATGGAGTTCAGTTTGTTTGTTAAAAATGGCCTTATTCTCAGACTTCAGTGTCCTGTCCTTGCTGTGGAATCTGGGAGGCTTTGAGAGGAAGGCTGGCCTAAGCCTTTAATCCTAGTCCATGACACAGGAGTACAGTCTGTATACTGTAAATCATCTCTGGATAAATGCCAGCACCGACTTCAAAATACATCCCAGTTAATTCAGTTCTATTAGGTGTGCTTTCCCATTTATGCAAACAGCTCACTCCTCCAGGCAGAGAATGTCATGTGGCTGACATTTTGTATACAAAGCATGTAGAGACGGTTAAAAAGGCAAAACCTGTCAACTGAACATATCGTGATCACTGGTGGCAGTTTCAGCATTTCAGAAATGAATTGGATTTGCACTACGATGTGTTTACCAGGAATGTGTGATAACCAAAAACATTCCCATTGAGAAGTCAGAGCAGAAAGACATGGACAAGGACATCTTAGCGCAATAATGGAAGGTCATCAAACGTCGACATGAAGAGCCACAGCAGGAGAGAACCAGGCTGAGACTGTGACCTGGATACTTGAAAGATCATTTTACCAAGAAAATACCTGCAGTATTGGTAAAGGACTATCTTGGCGATTTTGCATGTTTGAGCCCAATAAATACAACCTGCATACAGGTTATATTACTGCCAACCATTTTACAAAACATATTATGGGAGCAGTAAATTTTACATTTATTTTTCCTATCTTCCAGACTGCCAGTGGTTTCAGTTCATGTCAGTACGCTATAAAAATCAACTTGAGACTTGAATACATTACTCCAAAAAAAAAAAAAAAAAAAAAAAAGCTATTAATTCAACACGGATTCAACACAGAGCTACACAGATGAAAATGTATATTCCGCCAGGGAATATAGTCCCAGGAGAAGATTGCTTTTACTGAGAAATTAAAATAACCGTGCCTTCTACAATCATGCATAAGTTTTAGTAGGCGAAACATTGAATTTTAAGGTGGGAGCATCACTTGAATGTTTGATTTTGAATGAACAGGGGGTTTGGCAAAATAACATCAAGCTAAAATATGGTTTTATGTTTTGGAAAATGGTTGGTAGTAACATAACGTGTATGAAGTTAGTATTTATTGGGCTCAAGCAAAATCACTAGTATAGTTCCTTTAAGGATAGCTCAATGGTCTGCCATATGGTGTGGTAAATTCTGCACGAGTTTTGATGCTTTAGTTCAGTACATCTACCATTAATCATCAAGGACATGTCATCTTGTCCTTTACACAGAAGGCCCTCATTGGTGCCTTCTCTCAACTGACACAAAATACCATCAAAGACACAAACAAGCATCCGGCAGATTTCTGTTATATTTGCGTACATTCAGTTAGTTTCATTTCCTTTCTTTCGATTTGTACTGAATATAAAATGTTGAGTCATGCAGATTAATTTCCTAATGTCAACACCCACACAATCTGTAATCATAGTTGCTCAGTTGCAATGATATGATGAATCAAATACACAGCAGCAAGACACTGTTTCCCGACAGAGAAATCCAACTAATTTCACTTCTATAAAACAAATTTGTATTTCATGATTAATACCATAAATGTGTGTTGTCCTCGGGACGGCTTAATTAATCAGTAAGACTCATTCAATATGCATTTTTGAATATTTTGAAAGGGCATTATTACTATATTAACACTGCAACAGCATACGAGTTTTTTTAAGGTCATTCATAAATGGTTTAAGGGAAATAGAAGGCCAATGCTGTTGCGTTGTTTGGACACAACCATTATGAAACAATCTGTTCTGCCTAATTTGGAGCGATAATGCTTTTAGCTAAATCAACAAAGAAATGCCAACATATTCCCTAAAAAGAATATTCTGTACATCTGTAAAATCAGTTTCTGCGAATCAGCTGTGGGTTTGGACAAATGAGCTTTTACTGCATTTCTGAAAATCTGGAATTGTGTTCTATGCTTAAGTGAAGCGATAATATGAGGAGGAACAGGCGGCTGTCTGCTGTTGACCAACGCTGCAGAGATAACAGCAGCGAAACCTACTTTGGCCTGGATTTAGCTTTCAGCTCGTGTGTGTGTCAGAAACTCAGTACCAGTCTGACGCCAGCTCCACGGGGTGTCTGGTCTCAGCTCAACCCCTATCTCCACCCTCCGTTCCTTACACCCAAACACACACACACACACACACACACACACACACACACACACAGGCACATATTTCTCCTGCTGCGTTAATCCCGTTGCTATGTCAGAGGCAGTACCACGGGGACGTTCATCAGCCTACCTATCAGCTCCCCTCCACTCCAGCTCTCATGTGGCTAAATGCAAACATGTAGGAGTCTCACTGTGGAGCTCCACTAAATACATCCAACGAAGGCTCAGAGCTAGTCCATGCTCTGCGGCGTCACTCTCCACACGGAAACAAATGAACACACACACACACACAAGTTTAGTCGGCTGGGATTACGTTTGGATAAAAACCACTGGAGACAAATTTGTTAAAGTAATCCATGTGGAAAAAATGGTGACACGATAATGTGTGACATTTCCTTCTGCATGTGAAAACAGAAAACATGTGTCTCTTATCTTGAGATAAGAAGTTTTGAGAAGTTTTATCTCTTGTGTTTATGATGAATTGGAATTAATACTGGCAAGTTAATAATGACAACACAAGTTTGTCATAAAGCTGTTTTTGCAAGCAATTGCAAGAAATTGCACTTCAAGCACCATACAGCCCATTTTGCATGTTTGCCTAATATATTCAATTTTCATACACGTAATGTTACTGACAATCATTTCCAAAGCATACTACTGGAACGGTGAATTACATTTTTTTTCCCTACCTTCCAGATCACCACTGGTTACAGTTCATTCTGGTACACTATTAAAATCAACTTGTTGATACTTGAAACTTTCTTGGGATAGGTAATCCATTATCGTGAACAAAACGTGTATTCAAGTTTTTTTTAGAAGTTAGGTAATTTAACGTTTAAGCACAATAAAAAGCATGGAGTGAATGTATATCTCCACCGGGGAATATAGTCCCAAAAGAAGACCTGAGTTTATCAAAAAATTTAAACGACCGTGACTTAATATGGCTGCATAACTATTAGCAGGCGAAACATGGATTTTTAAGGTGGGTGTATCGCTTGAATATTTGATTTTGAAACATTACGTGAGAGATTTTGCAAAATATCAGGAAAGCTGAAGTTTTATCCTTTGGGAAATGATTGTCAGTAATGTAACATGTATGAAAATTTAATATATTCAGCTCAAACATACGAAATGGCTGGTATGGTCCTTTAAGCTTATGAACCTATGCCTAATGAACTCAAAGGCTACTATGAAGTTCTTAAAATTTTGCCTATTGTCCTAAAAATGTAGTATTAAATAGAAATAAACTGTATATACCCCAGCTCTCATTTTTATTTTATTTTTGCTGTGTTTTGTCATAGGATAAAGGTATTTTGGTACATAACCACCTTGCGGCGCTTGTCACACCACCACTTATAACACTGCAGCGGCTGCAGCTGTAGAGTAAAAGTAAACTAGTCTGTCAGCGAGAAGTTGTTTCCAAATGTATTCTGATTTATAGTCTTACCATTTATATGTGTTGTTGTTGTGTTGTCTTACTTTTACTATTATTCATTATGATAGCGACCAACAATCCTAATCATACACAGAGAGAGAGAGAGAGAGAGAGAGAGAGAGAGATGAAACAG